>WOVY01010474.1:0-77500 GCA_013436015.1 Rhipicephalus annulatus | reverse complement strand
CCATGTTTGGCGGTTTTGAGCTGAAAAGTGCAATGCGGAAAGTAGTGTTTCTCGCTCGCAATTGCCAAAATGTGCAACTCTACGCACTGCCGAATTGAGAATATTTTCTAGCTGATACCTGCTGGCGCTTCTGACAGGCGCACGACCGTCGAATGAAGACATGATGTACATTATGGAATGGCTTCTCGTAGGCGCTAGTGCAGTGAGCGTGTAAACAACGTACACAACTCTGCTGACGGAAATATTCACCAGACGTGATTTGTTTTGGATCGTTGCACGGGAGAATGTTATCTGAACAAAAATAGAACCTATATAATGAGTAAACCTTGAGTTGGGCGTGGTCGCGTGGAGCCCATTCTTACTTACACTTTAATTGCAATAAAATATATGTGCACGAAACTGTCTTTTATGTTCTACGCTGCAGTCCTTAGTGATCATGCTTTCTGCGAATTTCCTTCTATCACTTGGGCTCTTCCCCTAATCCGCAAGGCCCACTTTTGAACAACTTCTTCATTGCACAAGAGCTTGCGCTGCCTTCAGAATGGCAACAATCGAAACTTTCTGCACTTCCATGATCGCGACACCTTTAACTAAGTGAAAAAACGCTGTGAAAGCAAGATCACGCGACGCAGCAATATAATATGTCATAGTGGCGTAATGACGACGTCAGGAGGTGTTCAATATTCTTTTTACTGTAGAGACTGCTGAGGTCGTTCGAAAATTCCGCGTTTAAGGAGACATTCGGGCATTCACTTTAGAATGCAAGAAGTGCATTCTAAAGTGAATATCTAACCCGGCTCGCTCCAAAAAACTGGACGTTCGTGGAAACACAGTACAGCCTAAGTATTCAGTAAGCAAAAATGTTGAAAATGTACTACGTATTACACTTACGTCTATTATGACGGGTAGGCGACGATTTGCGCCCATTCTCTTCTTTGCTGTTAGTAGTTGGTGCACGCGTATGGCCTGTAAACATGTTATTTCTTGAATTACACCAATATAGACCAATGAAGTTCAGATACTTAAGCAAAAGCAACCAGATATTATACTGGGAATACCTTCATCTTTCTTATTCGTGAAGTACGTCTGCTTTTGTGGCTACAGTGGGGTGCTTCTAAGAATGACGACGCGAGTTTGATCACGACCAGAGCAGCCAGTCACAAATGGAGGGAGGCAGAAGCACCCAGGCTGGATCTTCGAACAAATTTTATTGTGAAGTATAACATGTGGTAACACTTTATAGACTTCGTTTTGAAGCATATTTTTTGTGCGCGCTGTGCTTTGGCACGTGAAGGCATGGTTGTTATCGTTTCCGCAGAAGTGAACTAATGCGTGCTTTGATTGAGCGTTTACACTGACATTATTTATGGAAGGTAAAATGTGATCAATGACCTGCCCTCTGGAACAGCTGCCTAGTGTATCATGCAGCGCTTGTCCAGCGGCTACAACTCGTTGTTTTGTTTGCGAATAGATGACGCCAAACGCTAACGTCTTTTGTTGTCGGTTGATGGCGCCCCTGTGGGCAGCTGCCGAAGGGCGCTGGCCACGCACTCACGAGTTCCCTTTCATGAAGAGTGACAGTGTACATTTGTGTTTGCATGACGGAAGTGAACAAAAATCACTGCTTCTCTATGCACTAAAATAAAATGAGTGCGTGAAGCAGTGTGATGTTTCGGTGTTACCGTAATTCATCTGTTGCATCGCTCAATCACGCACGTATGTGTGACAAAGTGGTCTAGAGTTGTATACAATGTGTTAGGATAGACTAGTGGGAGGCTAGTGTTACTGCGAGTGGAAACCGAAGGAGTTGCCCGTTCCCGTAACGAGGTCAACATTTACAGACAAAGTTGACTAGTCGTAAATAGTATGTCGTGTTGAGTTGCGAATATTGTTTTGCCTTCAATAAATCAAAATTGTCTTCCGTGAAATGCAGAGCCGGTGATTTTTCTGTCGAAGGTAGACTTGCCAGTGGTAATGCTAAAGTTGCTGAAAATGACGTCCATGCACACTCTTCTGGTGGTTGTTGGTTGTGTTCAGTCGGACAAAACGCGCAGTACAGCGGATCGAGACATGCTATACTGCATAAGCCAGTCGGCTTTGCCGTTGAGCACTAGGTCCCTCGTTCGCAGCTCTCAGTCTGTTTGGAGTTATTATTGTCGTTTTGTACTCACCTCTCGACCTTTAGCGGCGAAGGTAGCAGCTTGTTGTCTGCATTGCTATTGAGCCACCAAATACCGCACCTTACCTTCGTTTTCAACCGTGGCAGAATAAAAAGGTTTCATGGCCAATGACCATCGTCATCATCGTGTATCTTGATTCTGCGAACGCGGTTAATCTTTCTCCTAATCAGCGTCATTACTTTTGTCATGAAGTAAAGTGGGTACATCGGACAAACCTAGACCTTGACGTGCTTCGCTCATAAAAGTCACTTGTGTTTTAGCGGCATACGTATCAACGCAGCGGCAGAAACAGCGTAAGTATCAATAAACTTGCGTATTTTTAAATCAGCCCACGCCTTGATGCTTTTGTGGTCACCTGTTTAGCTCAGTCAAGACCATAACGTTCATGTAAAATTAAACACAGTGGCAAAGTGACTGTCTGGTGATGACTTGAGAAGCCACACTTCCACTTCAAGGTGCAAAGCAATGTATGCGGTAGCGACGAATTTGAATAATACATAAAGAACGGCAAGAAGATTGAAACTGGCAACTAGCCTCTGAAGCCCGAAAAACGGTGCTTCAAAGGAACGCACTTTTGTAAAGAGCACAAGCGAGAATATACAGTGATCGCTGGTATGTGTTTTTGTGTAAGCAACGTGCTGCAATTGTCGACAATTACAACGCAATCTATCTATCTATCTATCTATCTATCTATCTATCTATCTATCTATCTATCTATCTATCTATCTATCTATCTATCTATCTATCTATCTATCTATCTATCTATCTATCTATCTATCTGTCTATCTATCTATCTATCTATCTATCTATCTATCTATATATCTATCTATTTGCCACCTACGTTTGGGTGCTCTTGTTATCGCCGTAACTTGAGGTAGACCAAAATTAGTATGGGATGTTAAAAAGGTTTGACGAATATGTCCGGTTGTTCATGACACAAATAACGTGCAAATTTCCTAGCGTAAATTGTATACCCTTCACATCATAAACGTTTGACACAAAACCATAAACACGGGCCGTGGTTTCTTTCGGGTATGCGTCACAGGTGGCTAACAGTGTGTCTACTCAGTAATGGGGGAAGACAGAGTTGTAAGTTAAATGCAAGAACTTTAGGAAAAACCTAGGTCGCCGAATTTCACAAGACGAATGAAATGAATTAGTATCAGGGCCTCAGAAGTAATCTAACCCAAGAATTTCGCGTGCCAATCAAGTATTGTATTATAAAGCCACCCACGCTACTTCACGAAATTATATGCTAGCATAATGCGGGAGTGCCATTGGTTAAACAAGTAATAGCAGAAACATAACTGTATATGCTTTACATATGCGGTCTAACGTATAGGGTTCATGTAAGTGAAATGCCACCCACTAAATCTCGTTCACGTAGCTCGATTTAGGGTATTCATCGTCGCAAGCGCAACTGTCGCAAGCGAAAAGGTTTCAACATACCGCTTCTCGTGTGTCTAACACGTACGTTTTTCTTCACACCGTTACTCAACTCTAAACGACTGATTATACAGCACATGTACGTCTCTTACACGTATATGTCTGTACACATAAGATTTGTACTTATGTTTAGCGTCACTTTCTTACCATTTGCTCATCAGAAAATTACATCACTCACTGATGATGTAGCTACCTACATTCTCGTCACGGCGAAAAATTGAACCTTTTCCAGGTACCTGTGAATCGACGTTATGCGAAGCATGTGGGTTCTATTCCAGCTGGGACCCTGACATTTATTATTTGCATTCATTGTGTCGACGCTTCCGATGTCGGTTATTTCTTAACGCTCGTATGTTGAACTTGCTCATGGCACATACCCGCATACCAGCATCACATAATCGCACGTAGGTATTTGCCACTGTCTGACGGGATATTTTTGATGATGTAGGCGACGGGATTGTGATAATATTCATGTCTTGACCAGCGCGTCACATTTGAAAAACCACCTAAACCTTGCATAATAATTTTGGTTCACCCGAAGTAATGAGTGTGACCATAAGAACACCCAAACGTAAGCAGCTGAATAGATCTATACACTCGAAGTCACCGAAGTTTGCTGAAAAATATTTCGGATTTGAAGTGAATTGCATCAGAAAGCACTTTTAAGGTGATATTTATGCCTATTTTAAATTCCAGGCCAAGTGTTGCGTTGTAATATTTCACTCGCTCCATCTCAGGAGCCTCGACCATCGATCAGCAGTGTTTTCTGACCATGCTTAAAGAAGGGCAGCCTTTTGTAGTTCTTAAGTTTAATTATATCGCATTGATATATATCAAAAACAAAAATGACCCACGTCAAACTCTTATAAAGCAACATTGATAGAATGAGCCAATATATCATAATAATTAGGTCAACACAATTAACAACCACTAGTAGGAATCAATTGGCCCAAAATATTTCGCGTTTTGAAGTGCAAATTCAAACAGCTTTTGTCATTGGAATTGGCACGGTGCATTTTTCAAGCCTTCGAGAAGTTCACTAAAGCAGCACTGTTTCAGTGAATCTTAGACGATGGCGAACGAGAGCAAGGAAACAGTTCAATAAATTTTTCTTTGGCTTCTTTAAGTGACCGCGGTTTTGAAAGCAGGGAGCTTTCGCACCACTTCAGTATGAAATAATAGTACAAAAAACATTCACATACCTCTACCACATGAGCCAACTGACCTACACAAACGTGGTGAGCCGAGACTCCCAGTGCTACCGAATACGCTTTTCCTACTTGGTAAACTTGATTGACTTTGTCCAGGAATTGGGCCTGCGAGTGCAGATGAAGGGCCTCCATCTTTTATGGTGCATAAAAGCACATAAGCTGCAGGAATTGCAAAAGTATGGATTGCATAGGTGCATGGCATTGTTGCCGGATGAGCATGATTTGATATGCGGCTGTTTGGACCACAATATTCTGTATTCGCATCGACACAATGCACAATGAAACGATTACCATATCGTGAAGTTAGCATAGGTAGAGTTTTTGGGTTCCGTTCTTCCAATGACTGCGCAACAGGTGTAAAATAGCACAAAAGATTTCGAGCACAAGGAACAAACAATTTGGATGCTCTTTTACTGTTTTTCTTGCGTTCCCCTATTATGTTCTGGTATTACTGTTCTTTCATTTGCCAATACCTCGATGGTGCATTTTCACATTATTCACACCGTGAATGCTCCTGCAGCCGTTGCTTTCACTTAGCGTACTATGCAAGATGATTCGAGAATCTGAGGCATTGTCCTTGCGTGGTTCTCATGGTAGGTATGGTTGGGAACGTGAATGAATCTAACAAGCGGCAAGGCTTCCTGCAGGTTAAAAACACTTCATGAACACAATAAACACACACAGACACTAAAATAAGCCATACAAGCACAGAGAAAACACGCACTGGCCCGCTAGCGTTCCTCACTTCACACGAAAGTCATGCGGTCAAGGCTGATGTGGGCTCACCGACTTGAGTGCTTATCGCGTTGAGCATGGCGTAGCGCTGTGGCATCGTGACGAGGTGCGGTGCTGAGTGTTGAGAGGAGAGTTTCAGAGAGGTTGGCACATGGCTTCATGGTTGCAGTGTCGAAGTGCAGGAGACGGAGCTGTTTAGTTTCAGTTTAGTTTCACTTTAGTGAGCGTAATTGGGTGGGGTAGGTGGTGGTCCCGTGACGCTAGTAGCCTTAAATTGTGCATTGCAACGCTGAGGTTCGATACTCGGGTACGGCCGCCTGACTGCATCCAACCACTCACACTGCCCCCCCCCCCCTTCCTTTTTTTCAAGCGCACTCTACTCCTCAAGTTCGCGTGTCTCTTGCGCGTGCATCAGCGTCCTCGTCCTTCTTTTGCACTAGGCACACTCACTCCTTGGTGAGCACACAACAGGCACACAAGTTTTATCCGAGCTAACAGAATGATGCTAAAACAGCGGAAAGTGCATTATAATAGCGTTGTTAAAAAATCGGCAGATCACACGTACGGTGGGAATCAATGGTAAGCGAAGCACGAATGGGGTAGGTTGATTTGTTCCTTCAATATCAGCACAGCGTTAGGAGGTGGACGTAAATTATGCTGTACATGATTTCCATGTCAAGATTATCATGTCAGGTAATAAGAAAATTTGTATATATGAAGCTAGTAAAACAGCCACGAGCGTGCTATGAGTGTACCTTGTACTCATGTTTTGCATGACGCGCATGTCATGATTATCAAGTTTGAACGTGTCATTTACTTTCGTCGTCCATTCACGTCCCGTAATATCCAATTGGGTATATGTGAAGTAAGCGAAACGGCCGCTAGCGCATAATGAGCATGGTATGTAGTCATGTTCTTACATGAAACGCATGCCATAGTTATTATTTTTGCACCAGTCAAAGGCCTTTGTTATCCATTACCTTCACGTAACTCCAAATTTGGTGTATGTGAAGCTAGCGAAACAACCTCGAGCACATTATGAGCGTGGTATGTGGTCATGTTCTTTAATTACACGCACGTCTTTACTACCATGTTTTTACCGGTGATATACCTTCATCACCCGTTGACATCACGTAATACCAAGTTTGTTGTATGTAAAGCTAGCGAAACGAGCGCAAGCGCATTATGAACGTGGCATGTAGTCATGTTCTTACATGACACCCATGTCTAAATTTCAATGTGAAGGCCTGTCACTCATGTTCACCATGCAGTCTTGTTATACCATACCAGTTTTGTGACATGTCATGTTATTTCAAAACCAACGTAAAAGCACAAAAATCATGACGTATAAATCATTGCATTCATGGTAAACATGTAATGATTTTATGGAATGACTAGTCAGTTGTGGTCGTCATACAGTCATGTTATGTCGTACCGAATTTGGTATAGATCCCACTATCTAAACAGCCAGGAGTGGTAAAAGTGGTGGTTAGCTAGATAGATAGATAGATAGACAGATAAATAGATAGATAGATAGATAGATAGGTAGATAGATAAATAGATAGATAGATAGACAGATAGATAGATAGATAGATAGATGGATAGATAGATAGATAGATAGATAGATAGATAGATAGATAGATAGATAGATAGATAGATAGATAGATAGATAGATATGGTCGGCCAAGCTCACCAAAGTTCGCTGAGAAATGCTTCGTATTTAAAACCCCTACAAGAATTATAGTGGCGTGAAAAACGCATGTGGGGCATCTGCGGGGCTAACACGTCAGTGCCTTCACTCTGTAAACAATTCAACACTGCCGTGACATCAGTCATTGTCGCACTCCTTTAGCAAATGCAACACCCACAGGCACAGGCGTCTTCATAGGCACTTCTCCTCACTCAGCAGGTGCTTTGGTTCCTCCAGCAGCTTGAAATTTTCAACTACCGAAGACAACAAGGATGCACACTAAGCACTCTCTTGGTACTTGTTTAGCTTTTAACGAACACTGCGGATAAATAGATGGCCTGGGTTTACATCAGGGGGGTTCGCATTAAGGCAGCAACGTGGCTGTGAGCAGTACGTCGTGTACGTGGTGAAATCGAATGCGAGACATCGTAGCAATGTGATGATATGAAGTTTCCTTCTACATTCGTGTATGCATACCTTAAGTAATAGCGCTGATAAATGAGTCATGCCACCTACTGGATTTGCGGCGTGAACACTGCTCCTCGGCAAGAGCACACGCGGTGGCCGGATCCGACCTTCGCCGTGCGTGTCTGTCAATCAAGCTGGTGAGCTCAGTGGCTACGCCACGGAACAGTCATCTAACCCGCTCCTGTTTGCCATGCAGGTGCACGGGATGCTTGCCATTGAAACACTTGCCTCTGGCTCACAGACCAGCAGCCTGCGAGCCGTTGAGACTCGATTTCAGCACGGATACGTCTACCCAATGCGGCTTCAACATCGATGTGCGGGCCTGCCAAGGGGTGCCTGCGTCCGAGGATTTGTCGATTCAGCAGCCACTAGTAGCCCAATCTTCACAAGTGTCACCAACAGCTATATAATCGAAACATGCCCCCTCCCGACATCCTTTAGGCTTGATTGCTACACCACGGAACAGTCATTAACCCGCTCCTGCTTGCAATGCAGGTAGGTAGAAAAAGTTTTGGTTTTCCAAAAAAAATCAAGTGATAACTGTCTGGTTCTGCTGCCGAACCCGCAGTACTGTGTACGCATGGCTTCTAAATGAGGGGATGCTATTCACTGTTTATAACTTATACACTCAGGAGACATAAAAACCAAACTCAGGCCTACTAATCCTGTGGTTACTGCTGAGCAAAATAAGTACCACGCCATCTGCACTCATATCCGATGCCCAAGACAGAAAGATGCAACTGCATACCACGAAAAAATAATTCTTCGTGGCCTAAGTGATAGAATAGCACAGTGGCAGGAGCACTGCAAGAATCTTCCAACTGTGCAATCAGAACTTGTGACAATACGAACCAGTATGGCTGTTCCACTGAAAATATTGATTTGTGAAACAATTAGGTTTTCTATGATTTTACAGGGTAAGTTTGTTAAAGAAATGAGGCAATAGTTTAGAGGGCGTATTTGTTAACTTATTTGAACTCTTAGTGACTTTTCCCATCATCCAGTCAGCTGGTAAGTGACCGATGTGAAGAAACTGTGAGAATATCAGCGACAAAATCACTGAAAAATGCATCCAGTGTTTCTGTGAACTGAACCGGCAGGTGAGTGTTTTTTAGACGTCACATTGAAACTTAAGAGGCCACTGAAAATTGCTTGTGAGGCAACATTCTGCTTTTCCACGGACTTTTAGAAAGTATAATTTCTGAAACTCATCAGAATTCGGAAGGTTTCATTATGAACCTTCTGAATTATGAACATAAAAATTGACCTGAAAGAAATTGAAAAGGCGCATTGGCTTGGCCGCTACTATTCTGGCCTGCAGCATCATATCATAGTTAAATTTGCATCTTTTAAAGCTCAAAAAGTGTTCCTTTCTACCGGCAAAAAACTGAAAGGTACAACTTACGCAACTAGGCAGAATTTCTCACGTTTATTCCAAAATGCATGAATGAATTTTATTGCCTTAGCTGGAAACAAGTCGACCGCGTTTTTATGCCTACACAACGTTGTTTCTTGGCTCAAAGCGCTATACTTTCAATGAAGTATAGCAAACAGTCAAATGAATCCCATTTCATCCCATGCCGTATCGCCAACTGTCACGCCGCCCCCGTAATGCCATTCGAAAAAATATAAGTACTTCCGTGATATTCACTAACGTGCGCAGCTTTGTTTCAAAACTCAAGGAAATATGTACTCTTGTTTTGTTATCTAGCAGCAATATAGTCGTGCTCACCGAAACTTGGATCTCTTGTGACATCATAGACAACAATCCTGATCGATCTCCCGAACTTCGACGTTTTTCGCAATGATCGCAAAGGCGTCCGTTGGGGAGGCCTTCTAAAACCCACTAGTGGGCAAATCTTGTGCTCAGTCGTCGACATTACGACTGAATTGGAAATCCTGTCGGTTCTCATTTCTTCTGCGCCACTGACTTTGGTACTTAAAGTGTGCTATCGGCGCCAGCAAAGCATCGAAGACTTTCCACAACGTATTGAACCATCTAACAACGTATTGAAACATCAAACTTTTAAATATCCGAATGCGCACGCACTAATTGTCAGTGACTTTAATTATGCCGACAATGATTGGCAGGATCAGGCAGCTTTATCACCAACATGCGCGGAAGCAAACGAACTCCTCAATATCTGCCTAAACTTCAACCTCACACAGCTGGTGTTGGGGCCTACCCGCGTGACAAATAGCTCAGCTAACATGTTAAGCTTGATAGGAAAAACACATCAATAAAGTTTATTTTTGCTTACATACATGCGCGAAATCAGCAATCATAATGTTATACACTCAGCTAGTAACTTTCGTCACTTGCCCAGCCACATTCAATCAAAGGCTCTCAGTCTGAACGACAAAGATAACTATGAGGCAGTCAACAACAAACTTGAAGTTTTTCACCATACTTTGAAGCTTGTTTTTTCGAGTAGATTGTATAAATAGTGCTGGGGAATTTTCAAAAAAAATTCAGGAGAGTTAGCAGAAAATTTCATACATAAAACTTCGTTTCGCACGTCTTCCCATAAACCATGAAACTCCTAAACCTTGGAAAGGCAAGGAAATACAAAAAATGGCTATTTCGGTCTGGCAAGGTAAAACACAGTGCTCACATTTGGAAGAAAATACTATGCGGCTGAAAAGGCATATTTGCTTGCTTTATGCAACGCCTAGCACTCGTTTTTTCACACACTCCTATTCAATACGCTTACTATAACCACAGAAAAGTATGTAAAATATTTCTCCTGCAGGAAACGCATATTACACAAAAAAGGGAAGAGGGCGATGATATTGGTATTTTGAGAGCGCTGAGCTATTCAATACTGCTTTTTTATGTGTGTTTACCCACAAAACACTTATGCCATTCCAAGTGTTATCGAATGATGTCCTGTCTTCTATCTCACGTATGCCATTTATCCCAGAGGGTACATTTGGGTCATTCAAAAATTGAAAGTGTGTTCTTCAGCAGGTATAGATGGAAATAAATGCGAAGTTCTCTAAAATACTGAATGTATTTCTTCAGTGAATTCGTCGCTGATATTCTCGTAGTCACTTCACACCGGCCACTTACCAGCCAACTGGGTGATGGGGAAGGCCACTCCAGTCTTAAAATCAGGTAGCAAGGACGACTCTATACCTTATTGCCTTATTTTTTTAACAAACGTACCCTGAAAAATCATGAAAAACCTAATATTACCCCGAGTCAATCATTTTCTTGACGGTAATTACTTTTTCCACCCCGCACAGCGTGTGTTTCGCAATGGTTATTGTTGCAAAACAACATTAGCCCTCTGTTCATGACTTGCATGTCAATCTTGACACTAATTAGCAGACGAAAGGAATAATTTTTTATTTCTCGAAAGTGTTCACATGGTGCCTTATAAGTGGCTCCTAATGAAACTTGGATATTTAAATATACATGTTGACATAGCAGATTGTATAGAGGATTTTCTAGCCTGTTACTGTTATAAGAATACTGTTCGACGCAACGCTGGGGTAAAGCAACCGTTTAATGGGCCTAACTGCAGCGAGACAGCAGCCAGTTGTTTTCAGCAGCAGCATGAGCTTCCGCCACAACAAACGTCTTTTTCGTCGTCTTTATATAAGAGCCCGTATTTGCCACTACATTGACTCCCCGGTGCGAAAGGAGCCATCCTGGCGACCTATGGCACAGACGGACCTGGTGGGTCGTAGTGAAGATTTAGACGGTCGACGTGCACAGTTTCGCGCCTGCGGCGCCGTTGATCTGTAGGGGGCTGAATAGGTTCCACCATGTAGTTGACTGGTGATGTCTGGCGCAGGATTCGGTACGAACCATCATACTTGGCTATGAACTTTGAGCAAAGGCCTGAGGAGACGAGGGCACGTGGAGCCACACAGTTTTTCCAGGCGCCTATTACGAAGGGGAGGAGCATCTGTCATGGGAGTGCTTCTGGTGGGCCTGATCGTGCGAGCTGCCGACATTTTTCGACATATGTGGCGGCTTCGACCAAAGTTGTCGATTCTGAAAGGAGTGGGCGGTAGATAAGGATAGTGTCCAAGAGCGATGAAGGTTCCCATCCATAAAGAAAGAAAAACGGCAAGAATTCAGTTGTCGATTGAGTTGCGCTGTTGTAAGCGTAAGTAAATATTGGCAATATGTGGTCCCAGTTCGTATGATCATCGGAAACATACACTGAAAGCATGTCAACCCATCGAGCGAAGAAATCGCTCGGTTTTGCCGTTGGTTTGGGGATGATATGCGGTGGTTGTTTGGTGCACGATGTTGCATTCGCGTAGAAGGGCTTCGACAGCTTCCGACAAGAAGGCATGCTCATGGTCACTGAAAATCTCGCGGGGTGCATCATACCGAAGGAAAAGGTTGCGCAAGATTGACAAGCCGACTTCACGCGCAGTGGCCTCGGGCGTATCGGCGTAGCGCGTAGGGTGGTCCACGGCTACAATGACCCAGTGGTTTCCGTTCGGTGTGTATGGTAAGGGCCCGTAAAAGTCGATTCCGATGCGGCTGAAAGGCCGAGGAGAACAAGGCAGTGGCTGCAGTGGCCCTGTCGTTGTGCGAGGGGAGCTCTTCTGGCGTTGGCACAAGGAACATGAGCGGACGTACTGCCTAACAGTGCGGTACATTCCGCGCCAGCAATATCGAATTTGTAGGCGAGCACACGTCTTCACTACACCTGCGTGGGCGCATTGCGGATCCACGGGGAAGGAGGCACAGACGTCAGAACGTAGGTGACGAGTGATTACCAGCAACCATGTGCGGCAATCAGATAGGTAGTTTCGCCGGTACAAAAGACCAACACGGATGGTACAATGGGGAGCAGTTCATTGAAGTAAACGGTTGTCGGTACGTGGAGACGTCTGAGACAGGTACTCTAAGGGAGACACTATCCATAGATCCTGGCGTTGCTCAGCGAACGTTTCGGCATGTTCAAGGAAAGAACATTCACAGCTGCAAACAGACGCTGTAACATAATAATAGGGAAGTGGTGGGCGAGAAAGAGCGTCGGCGTCCGAATGCTTGTGTCTTGACTGATAAATACACGAATGTCATAATCTTGGAGACGTAGTGCCCAGCGAGCTAGGCGACCAGATGGGACTTTCAATGACTACAACCAACACAATGCGTGGGGATCAGGCATGACGTCAAATGGGCGGCCATATACGTAAGCTCAGAATTTCGTGATTGCCCAAACATTGGCAAGGCATTCTTTCTCGGTGACTGAATGGTTCTTTTCCGCTTCAGTGAGGGTGCGACTAGCGTAGGATACAACATACTCATCGAAGCCAGATTAAAGCCGAGCAAGAATAGCGCCGAGGCCAACTCCACTCGCGTCCGGTTGGAGTGTCTGAATCAAAGTGGCGTAGGATAGGCGGTGATGTCAGAAGATGGTGTAGGAGGCGAATGATTCGTCGCATGCTGGGGACCACGCCAAGATGTCTTCGTTGTCGGCAAGAAGCTGCGTCAAGGGTGCGATTATGGTGACAAAATTGCGCACAAAACGGCGAAAGTATGAGCAGAGGCTGATGAAGCTGTGAAGTTCTTTTAGTGTAGCCGGCCTTGGAAAGCCGGTGATAGCGCGAAGCTTGGGTAGGTCAGGACGGACACCGTGCTTACTAACAACACGCCCTAAGATGGTAAGCTGCCGGGCAACGAAGTGGCATTTCTACAAATTCAGTTGCAGTCCAGCGTCCGAAAGACAAGTGAGGGCGCCTGCGAGGTGGTTGAGGTGGCAGTCGAAGTCCTTCGAAAAACGATGACGTCATTCAAATAGCACAGGCATGCGTTCCATTTAAAGCCTCTAAGGATGTCGTCCATGAGACGCTCGAAGGTGGCGGCGCATTACAGAGGCCGAATGGCATGACGTCAAAATTATACAATTTGTCAGGCGTTACAAGCGCAGTCTTAGAGCGGTCGTCTTCCTTCATAGCGACCTGCCAGTAGCCGGTTTGAAGGTATAAAAAAGAAAAGAAGACTGCTCCTTGCAGGCAATTAGGACGTCATCATTTCTGGGCAGTGGTTGAACATCTCTCCTCGTGATCTTATTAACACGCCTGTCAAAAATGCACAATCTGATGCTGTCATTCTTTTTTTAACCAGTACAACCGGAGAGGCCCAAGGGCTGTTTGAAGGTTGTAATACGCCACGTCAAAACATATTGTTCACCTGATCCTTAATGGCACGGCGTTCAGCGTGAGAAACGTGATATGGGGGCTGGCGCAAAGGTTCATAGCTACCGGTGTCAATTTGTGAACTATGACAGACGTGCGGCCCAAAGAAGGTTGGCTATGTTCAAATGACATCTTGCAGCGACCGAGTAGAGCCAGGAATTGAGTGTGCTGAGCAGCTGGAAGTTTAGGGTCCATCGATGGGAAAAAAACCTCCGGAGATGAATTGAGAGTGGTATCAGAAGTATTGGTGTTTAAGTGAGATGGTGGCGACTCATCAGGTAGGTGCCTGGATGAAACAGAATGAATTTCGTCAAAGTGACCGATGACTTCACCACGGAATAATATGGCTTGGAAAGGAAGCGAGTTCGTTATATATATAATACTGTCACGGGGTCGTGACGTGGCTGAAGACAGGAGACTTCGTGTTGGAATTGAACTGTTTATTTGGGCGAACCTGTGCCCGGTAAACTGAAAGTCCAATTACAGCAGCAGTCTCGCACAGATAGCAGTCTCGGACTGATAGCGGCGAACGGAGCGTCGGCCTTCGATCAACAACTGACAAGCGGCGAAGCGCGTCGGCATTTATACTCTTGCCGTCGAATGTTCTAGCGTTATCGCTGGCGTTAGCGTAGGTTCCAGAACAATCTGTACCGTTCGCACAGTGGGCGTGATCTTATCGAAATGATCTACTACAGTCCGGAACCTTCTAGAAAACTGCAGGCGCGGTTTGCGCTGAGAATCATGCGGTGTTTTTGGACGATAACAAAAACTTGGGAAATGGAACGTGGCATTGCCCCCCTCTGAAAAAAAAGGCATCGTCCCGATGCTTTAACTAAAGATGAAAGTACAATAATAATGCAAGTACAATGAATAAATTACGATACAACAATAATACAAAAAACAATAGTTCAGTTTGTTAACGCGCATGAAACGGCTTGAGGCGCGCGACATGGACGACTTCAGGTCGCGATCGGCGTCGTTGAGAGTTCGTGATGCCGTCGGGGACAACCTCGTAATCAAGTGGGCCGAGCCGTCGAACCACCCTGTACGGTCCGAAATACCGTCGCAGAAGCTTTTCACTTAGTCCACGTCGGCGTATCGGCGTCCACACCCAAACACGTTCACCGGGCTGGTATTCCACGAAGCGTCGTCGAAGGTTGTAACGGTGGCTGTCGGTCGTCTGTTGATTCTTGATACGGAGACGCGCAAGTTGTAGGGCTTCTTCGGCGCGTTGAAGGTACTCGCTCACATCGAGGTTTTCTTCGTCGGTGACGTTGGGTAACATGGCATCGAGCGTCGTTGCCGGGCTTCTTCCGTAGACCTATTTGTATGGAGATATCTGCGTCGTCTCCTGCACCGCCGTGTTGTATGCGAAGGTCACATACGGAAGAATGGCGTCCCACGTCTTGTGTTCGACATCGACGTACATTGACAGCATGTCGGCGATCGTCTTGTTAAGCCGCTCGGTGAGGCCGTTGGTCTGTGGGTGGTACGCTGTCGTCCGGCGGTGGTTTGTTTGGCTGTATGCCAAGATTGCTTGAGTTAAGTCGGCAGTGAATGCCGTTTCTCTGTCGGTGATAAGGACTTCGGGGGCGCCATGACGTAGGACGATATTTTCGACGAAGAATTTAGCTACCTCGGATGCACTGCCTTTGGCAGGGATTTTGTCTCGGCGTAGCGGGTGAGGTAGTCGGTAGCTACCACAATCCACTTGTTTCCGAAAGCCGAAGTCGGGAACGGCCCCAGTAGGTCCATACCAATCTGCTGGAAAGGTCGGCAAGGTGGATCAATTGGCTGCAGAAGTCCCGCTGGCCTTGTCGGCGGTGTCTTGCGTCGCTGACAGTCCCGGCATGTTCGCACGTAACGAGTGACGTCGGTGGTAAGACGTGGCCAGTAGTACCTTTCTTGTATCCTCGCGAGCGTGCGAGAAACACCGAGGTGCCCTGCCGTCGGATCGTCGTGAAGGGCCTGCAGGAGTTCTGGTCGCAGAGCTGAAGGCACCACAAGAAGGTACTTAGCTCGAAGCGGTGAAAAGTTTTTCTTTTGTAGAAGACCGTTTCGTAGCAAGAACGACGCAAGTGCGCGCTTGAATACCTTCGGGACTTCGGCGGTCCTGCCTTCGAGGTATTCTATTAGGGCCTTAAGTTCCGGGTCGGCCCTCTGTCGTTCAGCGAAGTCGTCGGTAGTTATCGTTCCTAAGAAGTAGTCGTCATCCGGGTCGTCGGGTAGCGGTTGGTCGACAGGCGCACGAGAGAGACAGTCGGCGTCGGAGTGTTTTTTGCCGGACTTGTAAATAACAGTAATGTCATATTCTTGAAGTCTCAGGCTCCATCGTGCGAGGCGACCTGAGGGGTCCTTCAAGGTGGCTAGCCAACACAATGCGTGGTGGTCGCTCACAACTTTGAAGGGCCTGCCGTAGAGGTAGGGGCGAAATTTCGACGTAGCCCAGATGATGGCGAGGCACTCCTTTTCTGTTGTGGAATAATTTGCTTCTGCTTTGGATAGCGATCGGCTGGCGTAACTAATAACCCTTTCAAATCCGTCAGCCCGCTGCACAAGAACGGCGCCAAGACCTACGCTGCTTGCGTCAGTATGTATTTCTGTCTCGGCGAATTCGTCGAAATGGGCAAGTAACGGAGGCGTCTGGAGGCGATGTTTAAGCTCCTGGAAAGCGTGTTCCTGCGGCGTTTCCCACCTAAACTCCACGTCGGCCTTGGTAAGGTTAGTGAGAGGATCGGCGATGCGGGCGAAGTTTTTCACGAACCGCCTATAATAGGCACACAGGCCCAGAAATCGGCGCACGGCTTTCTTGTCAGTGGGCGGCGGGAAGTCGGCGATGGCGGCTGTTTTCCGTGGATCGGGACGAACTCCAGACTTGCTGATAACGTGCCCCAGAAACAAGAGCTCCTCATACGCAAATCTGCACTTTTCTGGCTTCAGTGTGAGTCCGGAAGTCTTGATGGCTTGAAGTACAGCTTCAAGGCGCCGAAGATGCTCGTCGAAACTCGAGGAAAACACGACGACGTCGTCCAAGTACACAAGGCAAGTCTGCCACTTCAATCCTGCCAGTACTCTATCCATAACGCGCTGAAACGTTGCAGGCGCTGAGCAAAGGCCGAAGGGCATCACCTTAAACTCAAAGAGGCCGTCCGGTGTTATAAACGCCGTCTTCTCTCGGTCTCTTTCGTCGACTTCGATTTGCCAATAGCCAGTCTTGAGGTCCATTGATGAAAAGTACTTGGCGTTATGGAGCCGATCAAGTGCGTCGTCTATTCGTGGGAGGGGATACACGTCCTTTCTTGTGATTTTGTTCAGGCGGCGATAATCGACGCAGAAACGTAGGGTCCCATCCTTTTTCTTCACTAACACCACGGGGGATGCCCATGGACTCTTGGACGGCTGGATAATGTCATCCCGCAGCATTTCATCAACTTGTCTCTTCATGGCCTCACGTTCTCGCGTCGAAACCCTGTACGGACTCTGACGGAGTGGTCTCGCATTTTCTTCGGTTACGATGCGATGTTTCGTGATTGGGGTCTGCCGAATTTTCGATGACGACGAAAAGCAATCTTCGTATTGCAGGAGCAGGGCCTTGAGCTGTTCTTGCTTATCGTTGGGAAGTCTGGGATTGACGTCGAAAGCTATGGGAGGGGCTTGGTTCAACTGAGCAGGTTCCGCAGAATCGGCGAGGGCGAAAGCACTGGTGGCTTCGACAATTTCTTCGATAAATGCGACCGTTGTTCCTTTGTTCACATGTTTGTACTCATTGCTGAAATTCGTGAGCAAAACCGTTGCTTTGCCTCCCCGCAGCTCTGCAATTCCTCTTGCGACGCAAATATTTCGGGTGACCAACAGATGCTGACTGCCTTCAACGACGCCTTCCAAGTCAGGTGATTTAGGAGCGCCGACTGAAATAATGACGCTTGAGCGAGGCGGAATGGTGACTTGTTCTTCCAGCACATTCAAGGCATGGTGTCCTGACGGCGTGCGCGGCGGTAGTGCTTCTTCTGTGGATAACGTTATCGACTTTGTTTTTAGGTTGATGACAGCACCATGGAGGCATAAGAAGTCCATGCCAAGGATGACATCTCTCGAGAAACGCTGTAGGACTACGAAGTCTGTAGTATAAATACGGCCGTTAATGGTGACTCTCGCTGTGCAAATTCCTGCAGGCGTTACGAGCTGACCTCCGGCTGTGCGGATTTCAGGGCCTTTCCAAGCTGTCCTAACTTTCTTTAACTTCGCGGCGAACGACCCACTGATGACAGAATAGTCGGCTCCAGTATCGACGAGAGCGGTCACACTGTGGCCGTCGATAAGAACGTCGAGGTCGCTAGTTCGCCGTCTCGCATTACAGTTAGGGCGTGGCGTCGGGTCACGGCTGCATCGGCTTGTTCTGCTGCTTCCATGTTGCGTCGTCAGGCCACCTTCGGTAAGTGAGCTTTCGCCGTCAGGGCTTTGCCTGGTTGGCGTTGTGTTCAGAAAGCTCCGTCGCGGCGTCGTCGTCGTCGGAGGATCTTCGGTAGTTCGTCGCACAGCAACCGCACCTCCACCGGTTGCTGCCCTTGTTTCCCGGATACGGGCTAGGAGACCGGCCCCGCGTTGGGCCAGAGTACTGCCGGTGGTGCGGTGACGTGCGGCGGCTGGGCGACGGGGAACGCGAAGGGCTTCGTGGTGTCCACCGAGTTCCTGTCAGGTAGTCGGCGATGTCACGTGGTCGTTCTCCTGGCTGTGGACGCGGTGCATTGACGGCGAAGCCACGCAGCCCCATTTGTCGGTACTGGCAACGGCGGTATGTGTGTCCGGCTTCGCCGCAGTGGTAGCAGAGCGGGCGATGGTCAGGGGTGCGCCAGACGTCAGTCTTCCTCGGTGCACTGCGCTGGGCTGCTGGCGAACGGTATGACGTCGGTGGGGGTGGTGGCGGCGGTGGCGTCTGTCGACGGAAGTGCGACGGGGCGGCGTTTTGGCGTGGACGGGGAGGAGCGTTGTGGCGCAGTGCAGCGGCGTAGCTCATAGCTTCCGGCTCGGGCAGCGGTGCGTGGGGAAGTTGAAGCGATTGCCGAACTTCTTCTCGCACAATGTCGGCGATTGAATCCACTTGAGGCTGCGCCGAAGGCAACAGCTTGCGCAGCTCTTCCCTCACGATCGCTCGGATCGTTTCACGCAGGTCTCCGGAGTTACTGGCTTGAGCAGCAGCGCAGTCTGCAGTCAGGCGACGATTATACTGTCTAGTACGCATGTCCAGTGTCTTTTCGATCGTGGTCGCTTCGGCTACAAATTCTTGGACGGTTTTCGGCGGGTTTCTCATCAGTCCCGCGAAGAGCTCTTGTTTGATCCCTCGCATAAGGAAACGAACTTTTTTCTCCTCAGGCATGTCTGGGTCAGCGTGACGGAATAGTCGGGTCATTTCTTCTGTGAAAATGGTGACATTTTTATTTGGTAGTTGAACCCGAGTCTCTAATAAGGCAGCGGCCCTCTCTTTGCGAGCGACGCTCGCGAACGTTTGCAGGAATGCGCCGCAGAAAACATCCCACGTTCGGAGCGTGGACTCCCGATTTTCAAGCCAAGTCCTTGCGGTGTCTTCCAAATAGAAGAACACACGACGCAGTTTTTCGTCATGGTCTCAGTGGTTGAGGGCGGCCACACGGTCGTATGTCTCTAGCCAGGACTCCGGGTCTTCGAAGGATGACCCATGGAAAATTGGTGGTTCTCTGGGTTGATGCATGACCATCGTGGGCTGGGACGCTGCGGTTGTCATTGTCGCTGCAGTCGCGGTCATGGCCTTCGTCTTCCGCGCCTTGTCTGGTAGAAGCCCGTACTCCGGTGGTAGCCCTTGCTGTCGGCGGCTTGTTCGCTGCTCCTGGTTGGCGTCGGTGTCTTCTCCGCGACGTGGGCTGGGTTCACGGCTTGACGGGGGCGTTCGGTACATGAACGTAGCAGCACCTCCACCAGATGTCACGGGGTCGTGACGTGGCTGAAGACAGGAGACTTCGTGTTGGAATTGAACTGTTTATTTGGGCGAACCTGTGCCCGGTAAACTGAAAGTCCAATTACAGCAGCAGTCTCGCACAGATAGCAGTCTCGGACTGATAGCGGCGAACGGAGCGTCGGCCTTCGATCAACAACTGACAAGCGGCGAAGCGCGTCGGCATTTATACTCTTGCCGTCGAATGTTCTAGCGTTATCGCTGGCGTTAGCGTAGGTTCCAGAACAATCTGTACCGTTCGCACAGTGGGCGTGATCTTATCGAAATGATCTACTACAGTCCGGAACCTTCTAGAAAACTGCAGGCGCGGTTTGCGCTGAGAATCATGCGGTGTTTTTGGACGATAACAAAAACTTGGGAAATGGAACGTGGCAATACATAGAGCCATATGACTTTCATACGGTGAGCACTGAGAAGGAGAGAAGGAAGCTTTTGCGAGAGCCGAAGGCGTCGGAGGGGATAAAGAGGGCGGTGACAGAGGGTGCGTCGTCGCAGAAGAGTGGCACAAGAAAACAGAATAGATCAAAGATGTGAGTGTCGGCGGCCACGGTGACTCAGAAAAATAGAAGCTTGAAGGTCTTTCAGACGTCGGCGCTTCGCACAGGGACAGTTCACACATCGTCGATTGCTCAAGTTTAGCACGCGCACAGTGAACGACGGCATAATGAGCGAAGAGGAAGTCCCAGCCTAAGACGATATCATGTAAACATGGGGAAAACACAACGAATTTGACTACACAAGAAATATTTGGGATGACCAGTCGAGCTGTGCACACCGCGGAAGGTTGGATGTGATGCGCAGTGGCCGTGCGGAGAGAGACATTGGAAAGCGGCAGTGTAAGCTTCTTCAACGTGCGGCACAGTTCACCCCTTAGCACAGACACGGCTCACGTGTAATCCCACGTATTAAGTATCAACGAGTGGTTTCGCAGGTACACCATCAATAAGCACAGTTATTTCATTAGCAGGTAAAAACCGAGGCCTTGAAGGTGTCGCTATGTGTGCAGCCTCGGGAACAGCCATGGTCAGTTTTCCGTTTGGGTGGGTGGAGTTCGAGGAAGCATCGGAGAAATAGAGCGGTGCCATGGTGACGGCGCCCGATCCCTGTCGAAGCCACGGCGACGTGGTGGCGACTGATCTTACGTGGGGGGGGACGAAGACGACTGTGGTGGCTCTAGACGATAGGAGTCGTAAGTCGCTTCACCAGCAGTTGTGTTGTAATCTCGACGATGGCAGCAGCGTGCTCCATGACCGGGAAGATGTCAGAAATAGCAAATTGACCGCCTGTCCTGAGCGCGCCAAGGGTTCTTAGATGGTGAGCAGTGGTGGCGAACAGGACGTGGCTGGGGACGGATAGCTGGACTTGCTGCGTAGAGGGGACGGGGCTGTCTAGCAGAGATTCGTGACAGTTGGTAGCGACGGCGGCGATCGTCTGGCGGCCTCAGCTTAAGTGAGAGGGGCGGAGATAGGCAAAGGATGGTATGCAGGAGACAGGCGTCCGAAACGTGCTCTTCGATAGCCTTGTGAAGCGTTGGGGTCAGTTTGCACACACTGGTCGGCACGTACGGCACAAGAGACAATCGACGCGACACTTGTTCTTAGACGAAGTGCTGAATTTGCTGCATTAGCGTGATTTGTTCCGAGGAAACAGCGCCAGTGGTTAACGCAGATGTAAAGGTCGTGTAGAAGTTTGGACGTCGAGTAAAAATGCGCTCCCTCCGCAGCTCGTCGAAACTCTGACAGTGCTGAATAAGCTGGACGATGGTTTGAAGGTTATTTGCAACGACCATGTGAAAGGCGTCGTCCTCGATAACTTTCATGATGTGACGTATTTTGTCTGTGTCAGACATGTCGGAATCGATACGACGGCAGAGGTCCGGAACATGCTTGCACAGCAGCGCAAGCGCTGTTCGGCGCGGAGCTTGCGAACAGGGGGTCGGCCAAAGACTTTTGCAAAGCACGTCTTGAAGGTTGACTGAGATGGTATTTCCGCTTTGTGGTTGTTAAACCAGAGTTTTGCCACACCCTTGAGATAGAAATGAAGGTAGCGAGCTTCTCTGAGTCATCCCACTTATTGTGAGCGCTTACCGCTTCATACTGGGACAAGCCAGTCTTCGGCGTCTTGGTCGTCGGTCGCGTTGAAAATCACTCGATCTCGCTGCCGTGGCACTCCGGAACCGGTGACAGATGGGGTGATGACTGCAGGTGGCTGGGTCATATCGTCAGGCATTGGCGAGGCGGCGGGTTGAGGTAGAATCCAGGAATGGTGTTCCAGTTTGAGACAACTTGCACTCTCCACCAAATGTAAGAATGCTGTTAGACGCGGTGAAGCAACCATTTATTGGGCCCAACAGCAGCGAGACAGCAGCAGCTGCAGCAGCACGAGCCTCCGCCACAACAAACGTCTTCATAGTTTTTATATCAGAGCCCGTATTTGTCACTATAATATATATATATATATATATATATATATATATATATATATATATATATTGAAAGAAGCGTATATATACCTAAGGGCTCACTTTTCCGTATTTTTGCACATTATTAATGAGATCTAACAGACAATAATGCCAAGGAAAGTATAGGGGAAGATATTGATATTAGACCAAATTATAAAGCAAATATGAAGAAAAGTGGGTGAAAAGATAACTTGCCGTGGGCAGGATTTATCTATCTATCCATATAGATAAATATATATATATATATATATTGTAAGATGGCGTAGTACCCACAAGACTCTTCTTTATTGTGTCGAGTATGTGCCCCACAACCTAAACTGGAGTGGTGATGATGAGTATGTACAGATGAAAAGATGGAACGAGTAATGATGCTCACACTTATTTTCCCGCGCACTTAAGTGGCCGGCCCGGCCGAGACTTAGGCGGGAAAGGTTACGACGAACAAAGGATTTAAGGCGTAAAACGTGAACTATCTCGGATGCACGGTAACGAAGGTCCGAGGAACCCTCGACGGGAGTGACAAGGTAATTGACAGGGGATGTTCGTTCACTAACAACGTAAGGTCCGAGAAAGCGTGACTGAAACTTTTCACACAATCCGGGTATACGAACAGGCGTCCAAAGTAGTACTTCATCTCCAGGACGGAAAGTGACGTCTCGACGAAAGCTGTCATAGCGTTGCTTGCGGTCTAGTTGACTGGCCTCCATGTTGAGTTGAGCACGTTGCCGTGCGTGAACGAGTCTGGAGACGAAATTTTCTGTCGTAGTCGTGGACGTTTTTGTCGTTACGTTGAAGAAAGATGCGTCAATAGTGAATGTCGGCGGCCGACCATAGACGAGGAAGAAAGGTGAATACCCGGTGGTTCGTTGAACAGCGGTGTTGTGTGCAAACGTTCCGAACGGCAAGATTTTGTCCCAGTTATTGTGGTTCGGTCCGATGTACATGGTTATCATGTCGATTAGAGTCCGGTGGAATCGCTCTGTCAGGCCATTTGTTTGCGGGTGGTAAGTGGATGGGGTCTTATGAACTGTGCCACAATTTTTTAGAATTTCGTCAAGAATTGTCGACATGAAGGCCTTGATCCGGTCACTCAACAACGTGCGAGGTGCACCATGACGCAACACAATGGCTTCTAAAAAGAAGGCGGTAACGTCTGAGGCGGAGTTAGTGCGTAGAGGAGCGGTCTCCGCGTTTCGTTTGAGGTGGTCGACAGCTGTGACGTTCTAGCGCTGGCCCGCTGGCGTTACGGAAAGTGGTCCGACGAGGTCAAAAAGTGTAACGACAAAAAGTGTATCGGGACATGGAATGGGTTGTAATAATCCAGCAGGAGCAGAAGTTGGTCGTTTCCGATGTTGACACAGTGCACAAGAAGCAACATAATTAGCCACAAAGGTAGAAAGACCAGGCCAGAAGAAACGGCTCCTAACGCGGTTGTAGGTCTTCTGAAATCCCAAGTGTTCAGCTGATGGGTCATCGTGGAGTGCTTCGAGAACTTGTTTTCGCAGTGAGCGGGGAAGTACTGGCACCCACCGATGTTCATCCGCATTGTAAGTATAGCGCTGCAGGACATTGTTGTCTAGCTTGAACTGCCGTAGGTGACGACGTAGTCTGGCATTAGGTGGAGAAGGCGAGTCATTAAAGTACCCAATGATGCGGTTACAGTATGGGTCGTCACGTTCGCACGCGGCAAACTGAGCGCTGCTGTTTAAAGATAGTGACCCAGCAACTGCCAGGGGAGATAATGTGAGTGCAGAGGAAGCCGCTTGATCACCTGAGGGGCATCGGGGATGGGTGGTTGGAGATGAAAATGGCAGAAGGCAGTGAGAGAGAGCGTCGGCATCCTGATGCTGTTTGCCAGACCTGTACACAACGTCAAAAGTGTACTCTTGCAAACGGAATATCCAGTGACTGAGTCACCCAGACAAATTCTTTAGCGAGGACAACCAGCATAGGGCATGGTGGTCGGTTGTGATTGTGAAGTGGCGTCCATACAGATAACGTCGAAACTTCTGGATGGCCCAAACGACAGCAAGACATTCCTGTTCTGTTATCGAGTAGTTCTGCTCCGCAGGTGTTAGTGCGCGGCTGGCATACGCAACTACTCGCTCACGTGAAGTGTCGTCGCGCTGGAGGAGGACGGCCCCGATTCCGTGGCCGCTGGCATCTGTGCGAAGGAAAGTGGGTGCGCTCTCATCGAAGTGACGGAGAACGGGTCTGATGTCAAAGCACGTTCAAGGGCTTGGAAAGCACACTCACACTCGTCAGTCAAAGTGGAGTCCGTTCCCGACGTCAGAAGCTTGTGTAACGGCCCCGCAATGGCAGCAAAGTGACTGATAAAGCGGCGGAAGTAAGACGCCAGGCCCACGAACCTTCGCAATTGTTTTTGATTGCCTGGACGTGGAAAATTAGTTACGGCAGCAACCTTGTCGGAGTCGGGTCGAATGCCATCTTTGCTGACAAGGTGACCCAAAATTTTGATGCTCGTGCTGGCGAAGTGGCACTTCTTTGTATTGAGCTGAAGCCCAGCGTTCGAAATGCACGTAAGAACTTCATCCAGACGCTTAAGGTGCTTAGGAAAAGTAGAATAAATTACGATGTAGTCCAAATAGCATAAGCAAGTTTTCCACTTGAAACCACGTAAGACAGTATCTATCATGCGTTCGAATGTTGCTGGAGCGTTGCATAAGCCAAACGGCATAACGTTGAACTCGTAAAGCCCGTCAGGCGTTGCAAACGCTGTTTTCTCCTTGTCTGCTTCGCGCATAGGTATTTGCCGATACCCGGATCGAAGGTCAAGGCTCGAGAAATATTCTGCGCGTTGTAGGGAGTCCAGGGCATCATCTATGCGTGGCAAGGGATATACATCTTTTTTGTTATCTTATTGAGCGCTCTTTAATCAACACAAAAGCGGACAGAGCCATCCTTTTTCCGGACCAACATCACAGGAGACGACAAGAGCTGGATGAAGGTCGAATAATATCCCGTTTGAGCATGTCGGCGACGTTTTCCTCAATCATTTTCCGTTCCGCCGAAGACAGACGGTATGGGCGGTGGCGCACAATGGAGCTGCCTTCGGTTTCGATGCTGTGCTCTGCAACAGAGGTGTGACCCAAAACTTTGTAATGCACGTCGAACGAAATGCTGTGCTTTTGGAGAAAGTCTAAAAGGTCTCTCTTTTGCTCAGCAGTGAGGCGAGGACTTATGGTAGCATTTAAAGCAGCGGTGGTTGCCTTGGTATCGGTTGTAGCACACAAAGCCGGTGATTCTGCGTGAAGAAGAACCACCGAAAAAGGCTCGCTGTCAGCGAAGCAGCTCACAGCAGTGCCCTGGGGCAGCATCACTGGCGAAGAAGTTGGGTTCAAGGCAGTGACCAATGCCTTACCGTCGTTAAACCACACAAAGCCGGGTGCAATGGTAAGCCCCACAGGTTTGGAGCGAACTGATGGAGCAATGAACACGTCACCGTTAACAATTGTATCCGAAGCGATCGTGCGAATTTGTTCATCTCCTGGCGAAATGAAACAGTCCGCGGCAGCAACAAAACGGAAGCTGTATGGATCGACTTCAGATGAACTCTCAGTAGCTGACATATGAATTACTCGCTGACGACACGATATGAAAGCTGATGCCGAAGAAAGTAAGTCCCATCATAAAATGACTGTGTGAGTGCACAAAGGAAGTACAAGAAACTGAATGTGGTGAAGCATGCCATCTATGAAAACGCGGACTGTACAAACACTTGAAGACTGAATAGGGGCTCCATCTACGTAATGAAGGGGAGGGACATCGTATGGCGTCCTAACGTTTTTTCAAGCGGGCACAAAAGTCTGCACAAATTATGGAAAGTGATGCGCCTGTGTCTACTAGTGCCTCTGTCTGTATACCTTCAACATACACCAATAAAACATCTGATGGGCGGTGTGGAGGAGTTTGACGCAGTTCGAAACATGCAGCTTCCCTCCCGAAGCTGCACTGTTTTTTTTTCAGTTAGCGGTCGGGAATCGAAGTAGAAGGTCGAAGTGGAGAGGAGGAACGCCGCATCGGTGAAGGTGAGCGGCGACGTGAGAAACGGGAACTGCCAACTGAAGCAAAGTTCTGCGGAGACGGCGACCGGCGTGTGCTGTTCTGATACAGTCGGTGATAGGGCGGTCCAGTTGGGTAGAAGTCGTCCCGTTCATAGTCACCGTGGCTTCGTCTTTCATCTTGTTGACGGCGTCGGCAACACCTTGAAATATGACCACGGATGCCGCAATAACAGCAAGTCGGTCGTGTAGTGCGCCAGGTGTTGTGAGGCTGGGAAGATGGTCGTGGTGCGAGCGAGTTGAGTGAACCAAGCCCATCGAGCGCTGGTAGCTGCATTGGGCTGTGCTGGGGAGCAGGTGTCCTAGCAGCAACCTGAGCATAAGTTGGCATGGCCACAGGATATAAACTCGGAACAGGTGTGACAGTCATCGAGGCCAGGTTTTGGTGGGGCGCAGGCGTCGTACTAGAGGCATTTCAAGGTCAAGAGAGCTGGCTAAAAAATCTATAAGGGCCGAGTGAGCGGTTAGAAAATCCATGCCTAGAATTACTTCATGAGGGCAATTTTCTAAAACGGTGAAAAGAACAGCAGTGCTTCTATCGGCGATAGTCACACGGGCAGAGCACATGCCAATAAGTGCGGCAGTTCCCCCGTCGGCGACTCGAACGGCTCGGTTCAAGGCGGGTGTGATAACTTGATTGATTGATTGATATGTGGGGTTTACCGTTCCAAGACCACCATATGATTATGAGATACGCCGTAGTGGAGGGCTCCGGAAATTTCGACCACCTGGGGTTCTCTAACATGCACCCAAATTTGAGCACACGGGCCTACAACATTTCCGCCTCCATCGGAAATGCAGCTGCCGCAGCCGGGATTTGAACCCGCGCCCGGCGGGTTAGCAGCCGAGTACCTTAGCAACTAGACCACCACGGCGGGGCTGTGATAACTTTTTTTAGGCGGCGACGAAGAGCTGCACTCATTATGAAGACATGCGCGCCGGTATCGATCAACGCGCGCACAGGTACATTGTCTATAGTAACATTCAACAGATTCCGTGTGGTCGGTAATGTTACACGAGGATTTCTTGCAGAGGTCGTCTTCAATGCAGCTTCACCTCCAGAAGCTGCCCTGCCTATTTTTCGGTCGGGGGCGCTGCGAATAGGTCGGAGAGATAGGACGGCGTTGTGGGGGCGAACGAGATTGACGGCGAGCAGAGGACGGTGAGCGGGCGTAGCGAGTTCTCGTCAGAAGTGCGGCAGAATCAGAGGATGTGGTCGGCAAAGGGAATCAAAATCAAATGTCGAGGACGACTGGTGGACAGAAGTGGCCTGTGTACGAGGCCCATAGTGTGCCGGCGGAGCCCAGTGATTGCGGCGGTGGCGAGCATTATGACCGACACGTCGGCAGTTGAAGCATATTGGCTTGTCGTCCAGTGTACGTCATTCGGACAAATCGCGCTGTCGAGAGTAGTTAAAACTAAATCGAGGAGTGGAGGGACGACGATAAAAAGGCTCGGCAGAGTAGACTGGTTGAATGGGGTGTAGGCCGACATTCGATAATTCTCTACGAACGACGGCTTGTATCAGTGAGATAGTGGTCGGTGAAGGATCAGGCGTTCGAAATGGAGTAGCTACTGATTGGGCTGCCTCGACCTCGCGACGTATGATGCGGGTTAGGTTGTCACATCGGGGGAACTGGGCGGACGGCGTCATCACGAGAGGAAGTAGCAGCTGTGTTCGGCAGGCGCGTGATGCCGTGGGTGACGTGGTGGGCTTTAGCC
The DNA here is from genome assembly GCA_013436015.1 of Rhipicephalus annulatus. Lineage (NCBI taxonomy): Eukaryota > Metazoa > Arthropoda > Arachnida > Ixodida > Ixodidae > Rhipicephalus > Rhipicephalus annulatus. The sequence goes on along the minus strand of WOVY01010474.1, from coordinate 49,348 downwards.
TGTTCTAAACGGCGGCATTCTGTCAGGATCGTGTCGATGCTCGTAACATTATTATAAACCAGCAGGTTGAAGGCATCGTCAGCAATCCCTTTGAGGACGTGATTAACTTTTTCTTCTTCTGACATGCGCTGGTTGACCTTGCTACAAAGCGCCAAGACGTCAAGAATGTTTGAGACGTACGATTCAGTAAACTTCTGGGCGCGAGTGGCGAGAGTCTTCTTGGCAGCGAGCTGATGACTAGATGAATTGGCGAAAAGATCACTGATCTTCAATTTGAAAAGATCGCAGCTTGTGATTTCGGCTTCGTTGGTTTCGAACCATGTCCGCGGCGTGCCGTCGAGGTAGAACACAACATTGGCGAGCATGAGCGTAGTATCCCAGCGGTTGGTAGCACTGACTCGCTCGTACCGGTGAAGCCAGGCGTCAACGTCGATGGTGCCGTCAGCGGAGAAAGTTCCAGGATCCCGCAGGGGTGGCAGGGGGACGTAGGTTGTCGACTCGGATCGAGAGACTGGTGGGGATGAAGCACTGGCAGTTGAAGTAGCCAAAGAGTCCCCGGTGTTGCGACCGATGCGCGTCTCCATAGAGCTACGGGAGTCGTCCACCTCCACCAATAATGTTACGGGTAACTTATTTATTAAATTAAATACGATGCACCGTGCGTGGCGAACAAGATGGCGAAAGTTCATTAACAACCATCCACCAACGTTGTCTTTCTCTTTCTTGCAGCCAGGCTGTGCCGGCTGTTGTGTGTCAGTATATATATATATAAATATATAAATATATATATTGTATGTAGTCCCGTAAGGGTTGCCTTCATCGTTGCATCACGATATATATATATATATATATATATATATATATATATATATATATATATATATATATATATATATAATGTTTTGTGTTTATTATATTATTATTGTATTTTTCCTTGTGCATTTTTGCCAACTCTATATGTATATATACATGTATCTTGTGTATCGCCTCTCTCACTCAATGCACCCCGCCTGGGGCTTGTAAGATACCTTAAAATATATAAATAGAAATATTCGCATTGACGACGTATTGCTGCGTCTCTTGCAGCATACAGAAAGAAACTCGCAGTGCTGAAAAAAAAGAAGAAACAAAAATGTTCCTTACAGCACACAGCGAGGAAGTCGAAATGCAGAAGGTAAAAATGAAAAACAACACAAAAAGTTGTCCCTTACAGCACAGAGAGAGAAACTCGGAATACGGAATGAAAAGAAAACACAAAGTTTTTCCCTACAGTACACAGCGAGGAACTCGGAATGCTGAATAAAGAAAGGAAGAACAACGGACAGAGTGCGATGTCATCAGCATAAATCGCTATGCTTTTAGGAATGTAACACTCTTGCGGTAATCGGCCTGGAAGTCCAGCAAGTACGCTGGTAAAGAGAAGCGGTGACAAGACGCTGCCTTGCGGGATGCCACAATTAGCAGGCCGAGGTTGACTCTGTACTTCTCCGATGCGCACTTTCCTGAAGTCACTTGAATTCGCATCGCGAAAGCGTTTGAACGAGTAGAACTAAACAGAATGAAAGAGAGTTGTCTGCTAGCAGTGGCTCGAAATATTTACAGCGAAACGAAAGAGTGCGAGGCACGTCCGAATGTACCGCGAGCCATTACCTGCTGTCGCTGCAGTTGTCTGCCGTATATTTTGAAATGGGAATAATGATGTTGATAGGCTGCTGCTGTCGAGTCAGCTGTAGCAAAAACTACTACAAAATGTTGATGACGCAGCACACGTTAAAAAAAACTACTTGCTATGAGAACAAATTGTTTTTATGTGTAGCATTACGCAAAAATGTAGTATATGATTGTTTTAGAATTAAAACTTGGCCACGAAGAGGGCGCCCCTACAAGAAAGTGCACTAACTCGAATGGCAGCCTCCAAGCGCTGCCTAACGGAGGCGTTAGTAGATCCACTTCAGGTGTTGAAGCCGGAACGCAGACGGACCGTCGGACGGACGAGCGGACGGACAGATGGACGGACAGACGGATGGACGGATGGATGGATGGATGGATGGATGAATGGATGGATGGATGGATGGATGGATGGATGGATGGATGGATGGATGGATGGACAGATGGAGCGACGGACGGATGGACGGATGAATGTATGGATGGATGGATAGATGAATTTATGGATGGACGGATGGATGGACGGATGGAGGGACAGACGGACGGACGGTACGGCTGCTCTCAAAATGCGGCGCCAATATTTTTGAGTATAGGGTGGAGCCCTTTACAGAACATTATCAAATGTTCAGCAGTTTCCTCCTCCTCTCCACATGCACAAAATACCGTGTTTGTGACTTCGTATTTTGCTCGACACGTCCTGGTTCACAACACTCACGTTATAGCCTCAAAGAGCAGAGAACCACGACGAAAATTATCGTAGGTCTTTTCCCTTGCCATTTCCTGCTTAAAAGTTCGGTAGGTCTCCAGTAATGATTTCCTATGCAATCCCATCTTCCACATGTCACTTTCTGTCTCCTTCACCCTATTCTTAACCATGTTTCCTTTTGGCTTGCTATTCTTCTGTTGACTAAACACTTGCTTGACAGTTTTCGAGTTCGCTTCCTCCATTTAGTATCAACATTCTTCACGCAGAAGTAGCTGAAAGCTTTTGTAGCCCAACGCTCCTCTCCCTTTTTTCTCAATCGCTCCTCAAACTTTATCTTGCTGCTAGCTCCTCTGCCCTCAAACGACGTCCATCTCATGTCACCCCGTACCCCCTATTATGAGGTATTCCCGTGTGCTCCCAAAGCAAGACTATATATGACCCATTGTTTATTTCCAATCTTGCTTGAACCTCTCAATTCATACAAAAGATCGCATTGCCGAACGTCAAACCTGGAATGACGGCACCTTTCCAAATCTCTCTCACAACGTCATACCTATTGCAGTTCCCCAGTGTTGCAGTTGCAGTTCGCCAGCTCCCCAATATTTTTCATTACAGCTGCATTCTTGGTGCCCTTAGTCATTACGTATCTTTCGTGCTTTCTTAGATACTCAGCCCCGTTATTTATCATTATGCAGAAATATTTCTATTTATCCACAATTTCTAGCGTGACTTTTTGTAACTTATGCCCACTGTCTTCGTTATCATTGAAAATCATGACTGCCGATTTTTCCCTGCTGAACTTCTTATTTATTCTATCTCTCTCATTACCACAGATGTCTATCAATCGGTGCAGATCTTCCTGGTCAGCTATTAATACTACATCATCTGCATACATCAATGCAGGTAATGACTGATCCTTTTGTTTTCCTTGCTTGTCAAAAGAGAGGCTGAAGCCGAGTCGAATCTCCTCTAGTTTGGCTTCTAGTTCCGGCAGAAACAGCATAAATAACAAATGTTACAAGAGATATCCTGGTCGAAGCCCATGTTGTGTCTCTATAGTATTATATACCTGTTCTTCCCGTTGGATAACTACTTTGTTACTTTCATAGATATCCTTTAGAAGATTGGTTATTCCATCTTCCACTTCTAGTGTGTTCAGTATTCCCCACAAGTCTTCTTGTATAACACTAAGCTCCCTTGATATCTACAAATGTCAGCCAGAGGGGCCTGTGTTCTTTTTCCGCTATTTCAATACACTGCACAAAAGAAAACAGATTGCCATCGAACCTCCGTTGTTTACGGTACCCATTTTGTAGTTTTTCCAGCACCCCTCATTCTCAACCCAAGTCTGTCGTATTTTCTTTACTACCTGAATCACCATCATGTAAACTTTTGATATCACTGTTATAGGACGGTAGTTGTTTGTATCGCCTTTGACCCCTTTTTATTTATCAATTATGCTCATTCTGCTTAGTTTCTACCCTTTGAGATCTTCACCATTCATGATTGCTTTGCTCAGTGCCTCTGTTATTGTTTGCTTAGAGTTTGGTCCTATTTTCTTTAATAGCATGATTGGGATGTCGTCAAGGCCTGTTGTTGTGCTATTAGGACCCCTTTTCTCTGCCCTTTCCCACTCTTGTTGTCCCAGTGAACGGACTGAGCTAAGTCCATCTTGATCTGGTAGGGTGCATGCAGCGTTTATTTGGTGTTTCAATTTTTCTGTCATCATTGTTTTAATATTTTTCATTGCCTCATCCCCTTTTAGTCTGGCCCCTTGAGCTGTAGTTATAGACCTCTGTTTTATGCTTGTCTTATCACTCACAGAATTGAGATGGTTTCAAAGTTTTTCGGCTGCCCTTCTATCCTTTGTGTTAACTTCCGCCATCCATTGAGCCCCCTTTTGATCTTGTCACTAATGAAATCGGACGCTTTCCTTCTGCAGCTCTAAAAGTTATCCTAATTTACTTTTACGTCATTTTCCGGTTCACCCCTCTGTTTTGCATACCTGTGTTCTCTAGAGGCTTCCTGACGTCTTACTATGGCTCTCTTAATTTCCTCATCCCACCAGCTCTTGGGTTTGTGTCTGATTTTCTCGGTTTATTTGCCTCGTACCTTAGCAAGGTCTAACTCAAACAATTGAAATAGATTTGTCTAAGTCTACTCTGTTTTAGTATCCTCGGTGATTTTTTTGCCAATCTCTTTAGTTGCTATTACTATTTGATAATAATGTGGAGTTTAACGTCCCAAAACCATCACATAATTATGAGAGACGCCTAGTGGAGGGCTCCGGGAATTCCAAGCACCTGGGTTTTTTAACGTGCTCCCGAATCTGAGCACACGGGCCTACAACATTTACGCCTTCATCAGAAAGGCAGCCGCGGCAGCCAGGATTCGAACCCGTGACCTGCGGGTCAGCAGCCGAGCACCTTAGCCACTAACTGTGACGCGAATGGACGACATAAGTAAATGACACATCTAAACATTATTATCTCGACATGCGTGTCATGTAATAACACGATTATATTGCCATAGAAACTCTTTACAATATCCGACATTAAGAAGAATTAGCGTCCACAGTCTTGTGCGCACTCTTGCTTGGGGCCGCACGACTCATGCCTCTTGTTCACAGGCACGAGTCAGTGTGGGTTGGAGCTGCGAAGAAGAAGAAGGTGTGTTGGCAGATGAACAGTTTTTTTGAAACGCTCTAGCGGACTCTTCCATCTTTTCGCACATAATTTTCAGGGCACAAGTTCTCCCATAATGAACTAGTTTTTGACGTTTCGTCTCTTGCACTCGTTACACTCTGGTGGACGGTGCTGGGTATGATTAAAAGCCCCCTTGGCGCAAGAGAGCGAAGCCCCGATCCTCAACGAATGGAACCTCGCGAACTGACTACGGTACACCAGCGTTGAAGCCACCGCCTCCGAGGAGAGCCGCCTCAATTCGCACCCCTCCCCAGTGTTCCAACAACACAAGCAGCGTCCACAGACATCGGAACGATGGCTTGCCAGGTGATATCATCGGAACTTATTCTGTCCCCGCCGTGCTTGCCTGAGCCCTTCCACGGCGACACGTTCGAGGATGTGGAGGATTGGTTAGAACACTTCGAGCGGGTTGCGAAAACCAACGGCTGGGATGAAGCAAGGAAACTGCGTCGCATGTACTTCGCACTGGAGGATGCAGCGAGGACGTGGTATGAAAACCATGAAGCGTTCATGCCGACATGGGAAGATTTCCGACGACAAATAGTAGCTACATATGCCAGTACAAATCGTCGGGAGAAGGCGGAGAACGCTCTATAGTCCAGAAACCAGCGCATGATCGAAAGCGTTGGCATGGACATTGAGGACATGTCCCGTCTGTTCAAACGCGCTGACCCGAACTTGAAAAAAAAAAGCTGCGTCACTTGATGCGAGGTGTCAAACAGGAGTTATTTGCCGGTTTGGTGCGCTACCCACCTCGTACAGTTGCTGAATTCCGCAACGAAGCCACCGTCATAGAGCGGGCATTGCAGCAGCACTCCCGTCACTACAATCATGACACGAGTAGCATTTCTGCGGATGTCCTCTCAGCAAACCTGGGAAGCAGCAGCGAAGCATTGAGGGAAATGGTGCGATCCATTGTGAAGGAAGAGCTGCAGGAAGCTGCTGCCCTGACAAGTCGAAACGCCAGTTTCGTCTCTGACTACCCTGATCAGAGATGAAGTTCGCCACGCCATTCTTCAAGCCGAACCCGAGGCGCAACTTGTTCGACTTGAACAGCGATTGTAGAACGCCCAGTACCGACTTACACCGATGCCGTATGCCAGCCCGCCGTGCATACTGCTTCGTTTGCAGCTCCCAGTAGCTACCGACCGGCTTCGCGTGGCTCAAACTGTCCAGCTAATTTGAGGCCACGAAAAAGCGACGTGTGGCGCACACCCGACAGGAGACCTCTCTGTTTTCACTGCGGCGAAGCTGGACATCTGTACAGAATGTGCCCATATCGACAAGTTGTTCTCCGTGGGTTTTCTCCAAACGCGCCATGCTCCCGAAATGGCGAAAGACTCGTTGAAATTGAAGATTACTTGTCCGGCCATCTGTTTCCAACTGCCGGTTTCCAGCATCAGCCTAGATCACCAGCGCCCGCTCGCTATCGATCGCCAAGTGCTCGACGACTTAGTTCACCTTCTCCACCTTTAACCTCAACACACCATCGTTCAAGCTGTCCCCATCAGGAAAACTAAAGCCAGCGATCTATGGAGGCAAGGCCGCTGATGTCCGACCAATTGAAGATCCTCCGTCAAGGTCCCAGTGCAGCAACGACCAGCGGAACACTAAAACTAGGTTAGGTAAAGACAAAATTTCTTTAAACTTACGCGTTACCGTAGACGGGTGTGAATTTACCGTTTTAGTTGACACAGGTGCTGATTATTCGGTTGTCAGTTACGCTGCCGCAAACAATTTAAAGAAAGTCCTGACACCTTAAAGTGAACCCCAGATACGCACGGCTGGGGGTCCTCTCATCACACCTCTGGGAAGATGTACCGCACGAATTGGAATTTAAGGCGCTACTTACGTTGCTGACTTTGTCGTACTCCGGAATGCTCTAGAGATTTATTACTCGGAATGAATTTTCTGCTAGCAAACAGAGCTATAAACGACCTGCAGAATTCTAGTGCCTCTTTTTCGTGGCCATAGACACAAAGGAGCCAGAATATACTGCATTACGTGTTATAGATTGTGATGTTACCGTGACGCCATGATGCAGCGTATTAGTCGGTGTAAGAAATGAAGCATTCGTTGATTCTGAAGGTATGGTGGATGCAAACATTGAACTACTGTTCAAGAAAGGCATTTTTGTAGCTCAAGGCATTATTCACTTACGTAGTGGATGTGCCGATGTATTGCTCACGAATTTCGGAAACGAAATTCAGCACGTTGCAAAGGACACTGCTATCGCCTTCCTGCACGGTTTTCAAACAGTGATGGACTTATGTGGTCTGCTGTCAGGGCCAGCTACTTCGGAACCTGCACCCGATGTCGTGGCAAGAGTTGCATTCAGCCAAAATCTATCCCCAGCCGAGAAGAAAATCATTCAAGACCTCCTAAGAGACTTCACCGGATGTTTCTCTACCTCGTAAAAAGTACGGTGGACCCAGGTTGTGAAACAATGGATAATAACAGATGAAGCTACAAGGCCGGTACACCAAAATCCGAACAGAGTATCACCGAAGGAGCGTGAGATCATAAAGAGCCAAGTGAAAGAGATGCTGGAGGATGATAGTATACAGCCATCCAATAGTCCGTGGGCGTCGCCTGTAGTCCTTATGAGGAAAAAGGACAACACGATGAGCTTCTGCGTTAATTACAGAAAGCTGAACAGCGTGACCAAGCGGGATGTCTACCCTTAGCCGCGTATTGATGATACGTTGGATCGGGTACGGCAGGCAAGGTATTTCTCTTCATTGGATTTAAAAAGCGGTTATTGGCAAACTTAAGTGGACGAAAGGGACCGTGAAAAGACTGCTTTCGTAACCCCGGATGGTCTATATGAGTTTAAAGCACTCCCATTCGGCCTCTGTTGTGCGTCTGCAACATTTCAGCGCACGATAGACAGCGTCCTTTCAGGCCTCAAACAGCAGTCGTGCTTAGCCTACCTGGACGACGTTGTGGTGTTTTCAGCAACGTTTGAACAGCATGTAGAGTGACTACGTTCTGTACTTCAGGCTATCCAGTCAGCCGGCTTTACGATTAAACCGGAAAAATGCCAGTTTGGATTCGAGAAGCTTCGTTTCCTCGGCCATGTATTTAGCGCTCAAGGTGTTGACCCGGACCCGGAGAAGACTGCGGCCGTGGGGCTGTTTCCCAAGCCGAAAGACGAAAAGGAGGTACACCGATCTTTGAGTTTATGTGCTCATTATAGGCGGTTCGTGAAAAATTTCGCGAAAATTGCCGAAGCTCTAACAAGACTCACAAAAGAGGACGTGCCATTTATTTGGTGCACCGAACAAGACAGTGCATTCAACGAACTAAAGAAACGTTTGCAAGCCCCACCGATTCTGGCCCACTTTGATGAAACCGCAGCTACGGAAGTTCATACAGATGCCAGCAATCCTGGCCTGGGCACGGTCCTGGTGCAATGGCAAAATAGAGAAGAGAAAGTGATAGCATATGCTAGCCGCACCCTCTCAAAAGCGGAAAGAAACTACTCTGCAACCAAAAAAGAGTGCTTGGCAGTCATATGGGTGATCAGCAAGTTCAGGCCATACCTCTACGGCAGGTTGTTCCGTGCCGTCAGCGACCACCACTCACTTTGTTGGCTGGCGAGCTCAAAGGACCCATCAAGACGGCTTGCGAGATGGAGTCTCAGGCTCCTTGAGTATGACATTACGGTCGTATATAGGTCTGGCAGAAAGCATGATGATGCTGCCTGCTTATCACGTTCACCAGTTCACTGGAATCTTTCAGAAAAAGAGGACTTCCACTCCTTTGTGTGATAAAAACCTCAGAAATTGCCGAACATCAACAGGCTGACATGGAACTGCTCCCATTAATAAAGTATCTCAAAGGGCACGACGAACAAGTTCCTCGCGTATTTAAGAGAGGGTTATCCTCATTCTGCCTCCGAGATAATGCACTTTACAAGAGGAATTTTGAACACAACAATGAGAAGTTCTTACTCGTTGTATCTTCAGCCATGAGGCATGAAGTCTTAGAAGCCTATCATGATGAACCGTCTACGGGTCACTTGGGCGCGAGTCGAACTTTTGCCAAAATTAACCAGAAATACTACTGGCCTAAGTTGGTAGCGTCCGTGAAGCATTACGTAGAGACATGTGGCGAGTGTCAAAGGCGAAAAACACCACCCCTCAAGACGGCCGGCCTCCTCAAGCCTATAGAGCCACCTGCGACTCCATTTCAACAGGTAGGAATGGACCTCCTCGGACCGTTTGCAATGTCGGCTTCAGGAAAAGGTGGATAATAGTTGCGACTAACTATTTGACACGATACGCTGAAGCCGGCTGCCTTGAGCGAGGAACGGCAACGGAAGTCGCGAAGTTTCTTGTTCAGAATACTGTTCTTCGCCATGGAGCTCCACTCGTCGTGATTACCGATCGAGGAGCAGCGTTCACGGCTGATTTGATGCAGTCCCTAATGACAATGACTAACACCAGTCATTGGAAGACCACTGCATACCATCCCCAAACCAACGGGTTGACAGAACGCTGGAACCGCACCATCGCTGATATGCTGTCGATGTACGTTGACATTGGGCATAAATTGTGGGTCGAAATCTTGCCATACGCAACTTTCGCCTACAATACGGTCGTGCAGGAGACCATCCGTGTCACAACATTTCAGCTGGTCTACGGTCGCACTGTCACTATGACACTCGATGCCATGTTGCCAGTAGACAACGACAATTACGAGCCATCTGAACTTGACGACTTTCTGCAAAGGGCTGAAGAAGCACGCCAGTTGGTACGACATCGAATACATCAACAGCAAAACAAGGACGCAAGCCACTACAACCTGCGCCGCAGAAAAGTTCAGTACAACCCAGGAGAACGAGTGTGTATATGGACACCACTCCGACGCCGCGGCCTATCAGAAAAGCTTCTTTGTCGATACTTTGGCGCCTATAACGTTCTCCGACGAATTAGTGACCTAAACTACGAAGTCATCGCTGACGGACACATCTGTTCAAAGCGGCAAAACAGCGCAGAAGTCGTACACGTCGTTCGTATGAAGCCCTATCATTAGAGGGAATAAAAACGCTCCCTTTTTATGTTTGCCACCCTCCATCGCGCATCGGGACGATGCGTATTTTGAAGGGGGACTAATGCCACAGAGACTGTTTACAATATCCGACATTAGGAAGAATCAGCGTCCACAGTCTTGTGCGCACTCTTGCTTGGTGCCGCACGACTCATGCCTCTTCTTCACAGGCACGAGTCAGTGTGGGTTGGAGCTGCGAAGAAGAAGAAGGTGCGTTGGCAGATGAACAGTTTTTGTTTTGGAACGCTCTAGCGCACTTTTCCATCTTTTCGCCCATAATTCTCAGGGCACAAGTTCGCCCATAATAGACTAGTTTCTGACGTTTCTTGTTTTGCACCCGTTACAATATGCCACGCTATTGTTGCGCTCGCGGCGGTTTTGCAAGCGTCCTATATACCAAATTTGGTACTACGGTACGTGAATGGATGACGAAGGTATGTGACTGGTGCAAACATAATAATGATGAAATGCGTGTCATGGGAGAACATTACTACACGCCACAATCAAGGCGCCAATACATTTCGACGTGGCGTGGCGTGCGTGCTCGCTGGCGTTCATTTCGTCGTGTCGCACCGGCGTTGACGCCTGGCGACGGTGCTGCCATAGACTCGCAGATGCGCGCCGTGCTTCGTTCATTTGACGCATGCGCCTCTTGGGGCGTCCGGCGTTTCTCCATTACGAAAAGAGGAAGACGCAGTGCTGTCTAGGTAACGCATCGGCGCGAAATGCAGCACGTCGCATTTACCACCTGTTACCGTCGGGCCAGGCCGACAAACGCTGGTCGCACCTAGCGTCAGACTATATAGAGTGCTCGCGTTTTGCTAACGCAGCGTTGCTGTGCCCAGCGTGTGCGCGCGTCAACGCTACATGGGAGTATATTGGGCCCTTATTGATGCGCTCGCCGCCGTTTCGCTAGCTACACATATACGAAATTTCGTCTTAATGACGTCAATGACTGGCGAAAGTACATAACTTGTGCAAACATGATAATCACCACAAGCGTATCATGTAAGAACATGACAATGTACCACGCTCATAGCGTGCTCGCGGCCGTTTTGCTTGCTCCAGATATACTAAATTTGGTATCAAATGACGTTAATAGATGACGAAGGCTAGCTACACATTCAGACATGCATGATAATCGTGACACGTACGTCATGTACAGCATCTTTTAACTCTACCGCTTAACATTATGCTGATTTTAAAGTGACATATCGACCTTTCTCATTCGTGCTTCGCAAATGATCGATTCCTACTGTACATGGGATATGCCAACTTTTTTCTCTCTCTAAGTATTGGTGTCGTTGTTGCCTTTTGGTCTGAGCTCTCATTTGATGCATTTGTTAGGTCGGGTGCTGTGTTCCATGTTCCTCAATACTAATCATGTGCGTCGCTTAGTCATGCGCATGCACTGCTCATGTATGTCCCCCTCTCCCACCTTGCAACGCCTACTCGGGCAGTGTCGGCTTGCCTACGCTCCCGTCCCCTATCTCTCCTCTACGCATCTTTCCCTGCGACTTTTAAAAACCCAATGCGCATGCTCGTCTCCTTTCTCTCTTATCCCCTTGCCTACGTACACCCTCTCTTGTATCACCACGCCAACGCAGATAGCGTCTGCTACGGAATTTCTTAATTCAAAAAAATGCCCGTAGCTCTACGGAAGAAATTGCGAGGAAATCAGTATGCATTTTTTGCGCCCGGAGAGTGTACCGTTGCCGTCAGACATTCGCATTCACCGCCTTCTGCCATCGCCTCGAGAAGCGGGAGACAGCTAATGGTCGAGGGTGAGGTGCGAGCGGACGGGAGAGTGGGGCGCCAGCGTTCTAGGTTCGGCGTGTACTTTTAAGCGGCGTCTCGAGAACACATTCCCGGTTCTTCTTGAAAGGCGCCCAGCCACTGAACCATCAAGAGTGAGGCGCGAATTAACGGGAGAGTGGCGCGCAGAGAGAAGAGAGAGCGAACGGCGAGAGAAAGATAGACAAAGCTCCTCACCTACTCTTGCAGCACATGCTGTGGTTGCCAGGGTGAAAATAAGCGTGCGTCTCGCAGCTGTGGCCATCGGACAGGTAGTGAGACCAAAAAAAAAATAAAACATGGTGGGTGCGGACAAAGAACTTTCTCAGCTAGACCTTTATAGCACGTGGCTCAAACTGAAAGAAATACGCGCGGATCTAACGCACGAGTGTATACACAAGACAAGTGCGGCTAAACAAGAGTCACAATAGTTACTTCGTGTGGTATCAACGCGCTCATTTCGTTAACGCAGCCGCGGCCGCATGCGAAGTGACCTCCATGCTCTCTTCAACCATTGCAACTTCAAATGAATCTTGTGGTATGAGCTCAAGACGCACGAATTAAACAAAATCCAGCATAAGGCGAGCACGAGTGAGCGACCCCGCTTGAGAACATCAATGCAGAATTTGACCCCACTATTAGTACATACACACACATCGAAACGCGTGGGGCAGCATGGTGCTTCGAGCTTTAGCTGTAAACTAGATGTAAACTCAGAGTCATCACTTAGTTTACTTATTGGGGCTCTGTGACGAAGAGGCGATTGACGAGTGCGGAGATGGAATGATCCGTTCGCAACACGCTCGTCAAGGTGGGGCTTTGGGAAGTATCCGCGTATAAGGCGACGAGTTTTGTTCGTCATGGTGAAATATCCTGGCAGTCACAATCACTATGATTACAAGACGTAGCAGGGCAATCAGCCTCCTCATTTCCAGCAATACGCACGTGCAAAAGTATTCTCTAGGAAGCCAGGGAACACCCATGTGAGCGAAGTTCATTAAAGAATTTCGTGATGCTGCGTAGCATATGGCTGTCGGCCTCCTTTCGGGTGAGTCTGTCTAAGGTACCACGAAAGTCTTTAAGGATGACGACCATCGATGTTGGTAATCTTTTATGCACCTGTTCAAAGTCAACATCAATCGCTACTACCTCTGTAGTCACCGACGACGATTCGTGCGGCATTTTAAACAGCCGCTTTATATCTGCTAAAGGGCAAAAGAAGGCTGCGGAAGCCGCTAGACTATCGCTGTGTACAGGTGCACCCGTAAATACCTTAGCATAGGCATCTAACTCTTAAAATAAATGTGACTGTATAACTGACACAGTGCCTAAACAGGTTGGTCGGTTATGCAGAAACGCTAACAACAACAAAAAACAGTGGTGTGGTGCTTATGAGTGCGTTTCTCTGGTTTAGACAGTGTACAAAAGCACGTAAAAGAAATAGACAGATGGAAACAGGAAGTGAGAGAAATGGATTGAAAAAAGAGTGTCAAAGAAGGGGCGAAACACACACACACACACACACACACACACACACACACACACAAAGATTTAGCTTGTTCTCTTGGCTGAACTCTTCCTCTCTATGCTCACGTAAGTATATATTGTATAACTGGCTATCCGCAGACTGGCTGTAGTGCTACTCTAGGCAAGGCCACTTATTTGCACTCTTCTTTCGGGCACAACCAGCTCAATTTTTTTATGGGGCATGGCAAAACAGATGGACAAAAGAAAAATTTTATTTTAATAATAAAAATACTACACACTTTAAAGAGCCAAACCATGTATTGGCGAGCGCGCTGAAGTGCACCAAAGTTTAAAATTGACGGCTGAGGGCATGCCTTCTTACGGATACGCGGGTTCTTTCCCAAGCTTGTTTCTGTGTGCATGCATTTTTTGAAATAATAGGTGTGACTTGATTGGCTGAATATCTCACCTTCTACTAGTTTGACAACTGTCGATAGGAAGTTTTCCATTTTAAATGCCTAAAGTGCAACTATGCTTGATATTGTGAACACGTGGCGTGCGTGTTTTAGGTATAAATGAGCAAAACTAAAAATTTTCCACACTTGATGATTCTGTTGTGAGAAACAATCAACCAATCGAACTGGATTTTTTCAGATTATACCCCACTTTCTTCCTAATATCCCTCTTAAATTTCGAAAAAAAGTTTGTTACAATTACGAAAAAAGATGAATTGGAAAATTTTCCTCACGGTACGTGTCAAGTGAGAACAATACTTTTAAGCGATAAATGTGAGCGTGACTTTTTATATATTCAAATATTACCACTATCATGCAGAATAAGCGTGCAGATATTCACGGTTATGCTATTTCTGTCTTTTTTTGCGAATGGACATCCAATTTTATGCACTAATTTGGAAGTTGTGCTTCTTCAGATGCAATAAAAACTGCAGATTACCAATTGAACAGACAGAAGCTAATTCTCGTATTCAAGCACGCCCCTTCACTCAACGCTCCACCTTCCCCTTAGAAAGCCGAGGGAGCGCCATCTCTAGACAGGGCAAGTCACTGCATATCAGCGATCATTTGCTGCTATGCTTGAGAAGCGCAGCGCTATTTTCAGCCGGGCAGGAGCGCAGTGCTCAACTCTGTCAACTGAAGGGTGAAAGTCGAGTTGAGGAGCGTTTGTCAATACGGGGGTAAATGTCTCCTTTATGAGGCGGGCAAAGTTTGAAAAAAATTGACGCAGTGCCACAGCTATCAACTTGTAACGAGAATATTCTGGTTGGCCTGATATCCGTCTTTAATAATAAACAATCAATCCTAAAACTTGAAGGCAATCGACAGATTTGGTTGGCAGTGCAGTGTGTTGAATACACGCTGGCTGGTGTGCACAAACTGTATTCACCGAGGAAAAATAAAAGCCACCATGAACCAGGCCACCCAACAGTATTTTCAAAAATGACGTCAACATGAACTTGGCGGCCATGCTTGAATGTACTCTAAAGTTTTTATCAAAATGTTAAGTTGATATAGTTTTTCCAGGTACGGTGAATGTGCCTGGCGTTGAACATCAATTGAATGCCCCGAACATTATACGTCGAAGGTGAATCTGCGCCCAATACCTGCGACAACAATTGTTTTAGAATATTGTAGCAAAAAGAAAGAAGATATTTTTATATTTACATGCGTGCACTAGAAGACGAACATTGACAGATTCGAATGCTTTGCCTTTAGGAGTTGAACGCGATAGCGATATCCTTTCCTTACTGCTTACTTCAAACACTTAGTGCATGAACCTTTTCAAAGTTTCTATGCACCCGCCACGTGACCTCAGCAAAATGGGCGCAGTAGCGTGTGCGCATTTTGTAGTGGGTGACTGGCTTTAAACCACAATGTCATTAAGATAATCACATGTTGTGACGCCCGCTGGCAACGGACACTTGTAATACGCATTATTAGTGCAATATTTTATGTTGTATTGTGAAGCAGGTATACAGAACGTGTGTGTTTATTAAGCATGAAAGTTACTTGCACTGCATTTTACTTGAGAACGGAATCGTAGTTGTTCGACAAACGACATGTTCTTCGAACAAACGCAGATACTAGGGAAGTTTCCTTCATAATATCTGGGGCACCTAATTATTGTAGTACCTTAGCTCACTTCATGTTCTTCAAAACGCAATATTCAGCTGGCCGCTAGTGGGATTGATTTGCGCTAACAGTTTACATCGATGTGAATACGATTTCAAGCGAACGTTGTTGTTTGGCTTTTTAAATTAGCATGTAACTTGGTTTATGGAGATTATCTATGTGAATTAGTACTTAGCTATCTATTTTGAACATAGAAATTCTAGACGCTCCTCAGGATGGTATTTGTTTAACTAGAGCTGCATTTTGCAAGTATACACAATCGAATCATAAAAATACTTGCTGAATAAATGTTTTTTTACAAAGCGTGTCATTCTGAAAGTCTTCTTACTGGCGCCGTTGAAGAAGCATGCGAAGGCTTCGTTTAAAATTTTGGAATTTGTACACATGCGTGCAGGACTATTGCGTAGTGCTGAGATTTGCTGAAACTTTAGAAGTGCGTGAATTATGCAATTGTATAAAAAAGTATTCGTAATTGTCTAAAAATAATATTTCTCTCCTCATGCGCTTGGTGTTCGGCTCTACATTGCACATTCCAGCACCTCGTCGTGCACTATATTCCTCGTGCTAAGAGGGTTAAGAGCAAACAACATATCATTCCTAGGGTAGATATGAGCGCCGCGTGCTTAATACACAAGAGGTAGGCACCCCTTGAAGTCTAGGATTAGAGAAACTTAAGTGGCAGGAAACATGAGCAGAAACGCCTGTTTACCATCTCCAATGGTCCTGCCACGTGTTCCATTCACACGAATTGGTTTTATTGGTCCTCCGAAAACTTTTGGTTTGTTTGGCCTACTTGTTGCCGGCTTTTTATGTGCAGTTTATGTACGACTCTGACTGTGGCAGAAGCCATAGGAAATCCCAGTTTAGTGAGAACACGATGATTCCTCTTCTTCTTGCGTTGTTAGAAAAAAAAGCAGACATTGCTGCAATCAAAACAATGCATAATTCAAACAAACTATTGCTGCTTTGCCTAAAAGAATGATAATCCGGGCTTTTAAAAACGGTATTTTCTTGTGCTGCGGGCAATGCAAACCGATAAATACTACAGAGGTAATAGAATGCGTTGAAGTGTATGTTGCATTAATGTACCCGAATCGGATTCGATCCAGTATAAATATCCGAGCTCATTGTTTGTATTACAGAGTGTACATGCAACTGCAATTTGTTACACGAAATCGTAATATATATGTGAAGAAAAAAAAGGGAGTAAAAAGATAACTTGCCGTGGACAGAAACAAAACCTGGGACATTTGAATGACACGTTAGACGCTCAACAACTGAGTTACCACGGCAGCTCTCCCCCCATCCAGTCTATTGGGTATTTGTGAAATATTTATTTATTTATTTATTTCCAACACAAAACAGTTGGGGGTTCCACAGGCAAAAAAAGAACTGCTAAAAACAGCTTGTGAAGACCTTGGGGACCATACAGGCAGCAGTGAATCGATATTCGCAGAGGAAAAAACTATATAACCCATACAGCTTGTTATATAAACAACAAAGGTACGAAACAAAAACTAATAAAAAGATACAACAAAATGCAGTGATACCACGAAATGAATGTTACAGAAAATGCACATTTACGTTCAACGCACCAATATGAAGGAAAGTGAATAAGATAGGTACTCGCAGAAAATGGGAACATTTGAAACATATAATAATGTTGCATAATGGGGGAAAGTGGTATGGCGACCAACATGAGTTTATGCTGTAATGTCTGTGTGCTAATTTAAAAGGAATTGTTTTATTTGTTTTTGGAATTGATAGAGTGAAACATCAAAGTTTATTTCTAAAGACACACGTTTTAATAGTGTGGTATCTGATAAGTGAGGACTGATCTTACATAATTTATATGTGATTGTGGTATTGGTGTCTGCTTATGGCGACGAAGATGACGTTGTGACGTTTTATGTGCGATGCCTAGCAGATTAGGTTTATGTATGTGCATGAGACGTTTATGTTCACATAAATTGCTTGCTTTAAGCAAACTATGCTTAATAAATAAGGCAATTGTCGGTAAGTCTTTTGGCTCACCAAAATAAATCTCAAATAGACTGAGCACTTTCTTTTTCATTGTTTCCAGTTTTTTGTAAATAGAACTTGTTGTGGTACCCCAGAAAAGTGTGCAATATAATAATTGGGAGTAGAAACGCGCATAATATATCGCCCTTTTTAAATGTAGAGGAATAAAATCTGAAAGTTTCAATATAACAACAACAGCTTTGCTTAATTCTATGTGAGTTTATTGATGTGTGTATACCAGGACATGCTTTCTTCAAACCACATGCTTAAACACTTATGACAGTTTACGTGCTCTTAAACAGTGTCCTGAAACGTTAGCGTAATCTGGATGTCGCATGGTTTATTAGGGAGCCTAAAAAGACATAATTGAATTTCTTTATATTTAAGCCTAATTTATTTGCTTGAAGCCATTCATCCAGCAGAACAAGATAATCGGTTGTCATTTTCTGAAGCTGAATAAGTGTGGGCACTGATAAAAAGACGTTCGTGTCGTCAGCGTACATTAATAACTTTGGGGATGTGGAATGTCAAATAGGTCGTTAACATACAATATAATTAACAAGTGTCCCAGGATCGACCCCTGGGGCACTCCTTGTTTTACGGTGGTAGAAAAGGAGGTAAAGTTATCAATTTTGATAAACTGTTTTCCACAAGAAAGGTAACTTTACAAAAGATTGAGGGCGATACCACGAATGCTATATTGATTTTTTTCAGTAGCAAAACGTCGTGATTAACGCTATCAAAGGCTTTCCTTAGAATCAATAAAAAGACCTGCACTGTAAAGTTTGTTTGCAAAGTTATGCAATATTTTATCTTTAACATGTAATAAAGCTAGCTCAGTGGTTTTATTTTCCTGCAAGCCATACTGTGCGTCATTTATTATGTGGTGCTTTTTTATGAAAATGAAGACACAACTTTATGACATTTTCAAATACCTTAGATAACACGGGTAGTAAAAAAATTGGCCTCTAATTACTAATATCATTACCAGCGCCACCCTTATATTTTGGGCATATGAAAACAAGCTTTAGATCTGAGGCGAAGATGCCAGTTTCAAGCATCCTAAAATTAATAAGTGGTATTGGTAAAGATATAGGAGCTGGTACATACCTAAGGGGTAAGGCACATAATTCATCAATTCCTGCAGAAACATTGGTTCTAATTTTTCCTAATTATTTGTCCATCTCTTGTTGACTCCTAGGAAATAAACCAATTGAGTACAACGAGTATGCGCGTTTATGTATGACATGACAGGCCTCAGAACTGAGATTCATTTGTAGTGCACCCACATTAGTAAAGTTCTCGTTCATTTCTTTGAGTGCTTCTGATTCCGTTTTACCATGGGCAAAAGCTGTTAGGCTAATACAACGTTACACTTTCTAGTTGTTAGATAAATTGTTTACTTCGTTCCTCAGCTTTCTAGGTTCATTAGGTATACTAGAAAAAATGTATTTATAGTAGCAGGTCCTAGCTTTTTTCACATCGGCATTTACCTACTACAGTATTTTTAAAATTCGCTTAGTAGAACGGGGTCACGTGTCTGTACAAATGCGTGGTACATTCTGTTTTTTTGTTGCATTCTTTTGTACAAATACGCACTAATTCAAAGCTTGTGAGTTTTTTTCTTCCTAAGGATTGGAACAAGTGGGAAATTTTGTTTATATATAGCCCTAAGTGCTTCATTAAAAAAGTATGCTTTATCGAGGCCTTTTTCTGCGTAAACGAAGTTCCGTTTTGTAGTTTCGAGCGCATGATAAAATTTGTTAAGGTGAGCAGAGTTCATTATACGATAACGTGGATTTTCATCAGAGTTCCACTTTACACTGTCAAGTTGCAAAAATGTGAAGATAGGCAGGTGATCGCTGACGTCGAGTGATAAAATACCACTGGTACAAATATTACTGGAGGCGTTTGTGATACTAATATCGAGCAAAGAGTCGCGCTGTAGTCGGTAAGACGTGTAGGTTGTGTGATGACATTGGAACAAGCATATGAGTTTAGCATAGTTTCCAGCTGCAGGCAAGATGCGTCGCCACTGAGCATGTCAATATTTACATTGGCCATGATAAGGCTTGGACAGAGCATCGAATGAAGTTCATGCATTAGCTTTTTTATAAAAGGGAAAATTCAGACTTATATCCATGGTGGGAAGTCAATAAACAGCCGCAACTATATATTTAGTTTTGCAGAGACATTGTAAGAGACTCGATATGAGGCGTGATACAGGTCAAGTTGCCGACAACGTCTTAAGAGAGGGTATCTATTACATACATACTGATGCCACCACCCCGATTTGAAGAACGAACAATGCCAATAAGAACATAATTCGCGAACTGTGGTGGGCTATTTTTCGGAGTCATCCAGGATTCCGTAATACAGATAACATGAAATTTGCTCTAAAAATTATTTAGGAACAGATCAATGTCATCCATTTTATTTGTAATGATACGAGCGGTAATATGTATTGCATCGAATTGTTCAGACAGCCCTTTGAAGGCGTGCAAAAGTTGATTTTGATCACAATATTGGCAATCTAAAGCATTCTCCATATCGGGAAAAATCCCGAATTTTGAGTTAATTAATAATATATCTTACCTATATCTCCCAGACAGCAGATTGTAAGTCTATCCTATGTTTCCAATTTCCTCGCAAATATTTTCCCTCCTTGCGTCCAGACAAATTGCCAGCCAAGTTCTTGTTTTTGGCAACAGCAGCACCAAGCAACTGTTCACCCTGACGGATTAAGTTTTCATTGACAAAGATTGGTGCTGATGTCTTGAAACCATTTTTTTAGCCGTCGGCTTTACTTTTCTGGCTTTCATGAGAATAGCATGTCGTCTGTCACGTCGCACAAAATGTATGGCAATGCTTTTAGTTCCTTCCTTAGATATGCGGTTCTATGACCGGCGTCAATGTCAGATTCCGTGATTGGTTCCTTGCCACAGATTGCCACATATTTTTTCACAACGTCGAGTGGCTCTCCTTCAATTGGCGCACCTTTATTTTCAAGGTTGTCGGTATGGGTATATTGTTCGAGCTATTCCGCTTTTGTTTGTAGCTGTCAATTTTCTGTCACAAAGTGCTCGTTTCCCTTCCCTTCCACGTTGCTGCTAGTTCATCGCGCAAAGCCTTCAGTTTTTGTAAAAGCAAATGAACACTGTCACAAGTCTCATTACAGTGCTCAATGCTCTGTTTGAAACTATGGTGCTTGGACCAAATTTCATTCTTAAAATCCTCAAACGCTTTGCTGATATTCTTCGTCAGTTCAGGAAACACAGGCACAGTAGTTTGGCACCCGTGCGAAAATCCACTCTGATAGTTTTAACACCGGTAGAACAACGCTCACCTGCGTGAAAAAAATATACAGTATCAGGCGTTGTGCAGTCATTGCGCTCTGCCGCCAAAATGAAAGTTAACCTGGTGGGTGGCCCGTTTATATATGCAGGGTTCAGAAGCCGCGTGACATGTGCGTGAGCAATGTCCTTGCCTCCACTACCAGCAGCTGATGCAGCCGACGACCAACGGATTCGATCGTTTTTTCGCTTCAAAATGCAGTTTCGCGGTTAGCACATCAATCAAGCTGCGTTAAAAAAAGAAAAAATCGGCAGATCCCACGTACCTAGGAATCCACATTATGCGAAGCATGCGGAAGAAAGTTGACCGTGTTGCGATTTGTTCATTGAGCGGCACGTCATAAAATGACGGCGCCGCCGTGGTGGTCTAGTGGCTAAGGTACTCGGCTGCTGACCCGCAGGTTGCGGGATTGAATCCTGGCTGTGGCGGTTGCGTTTCCGATGGAGGCGGAAAAGTTGCAGGCCCGTGTGCTCAGATATGGTTGCACGTTAAAGAACCCCAATTGTTCAAAATTTCCGGAGCCCTCCACTGCAGTGTCTCTCATTATCAAATGGTGGTTTTGGGGCGTTAGACTCTACACATCGATTAATCAGAAAATGACGCTAAATAATGTTCAAATGTCACACACACAGACATGTGTTGTAGAGTTGCACATGTTTATTCAACCAGTTGTATGCATATGCGCAACGATGCCAACTATAACATGCGTATTAGCAACACCAGAAGCTGATATGAAACGCTGATGCTCGCGAACACGGCTACATAAATCAACTTCAGCGCATGATAACTAACCACATCTGACGTTAACCCGACGTGATGACTGAATCAAAATAGTAGAAATGTAATATTTATGGAATTTATTTATAGAGCGGAAACCACTAATTAACGTTTCATGAAAATTAGCGTCTACTCGAAAAGTAGTTCCGAGACCTGGCGTAGCTCTATGGTAAAATGCTTTATTGGCACCCAGAGTGCTTGAGTTCGACTCCAGCTGGGACTCATCGTGTCGACGCTACTGATGTGGTGTATTTCTTAACACCCGCGCGTTATATTGCCCTTGTGTGTTTTCCTCGTTCCTGAGTAGATACCAAGTGTCAATCACCTGTAGCACATACCCGCCTACCAGCGGCCCATACCCACCCTTGGGTATGTGCCACTGTCTGGTGGGAAGTGTTTGACGACGTACGCGATGGGATTGGGACATTATTCATGTCTTGACAAGCGCGTCATAATCGTCAAAACATCTTACCCTCTCATACCAATTTTCGTTCACGCCAAGTAAATGGGTTGACCACGACAGCACCGGAAGGTAAGCGGCTAGATAGATAGATAGGGGCACCCAGACATAGGCGGTTCGATAGATAGATAGATAGATAGATAGATAGATAAATAGATAGATAGATAGATAGATAGATAGATACGCTCAAAGCCGCCAAAGTTCGCTAGGAAATGCTGATTTTATTGATTGATATGTAGGGTTTAACCTCCCAAAACCACCATATGATTATGAGAGACGCCGTAGTGGAGGGCTCCGGAAATTTCGACCACCTGGGGTTCTTTAACGTGCACCCAAATCTGAGCACACGGGCCTACAACATTTCCGCCTCCATCGGAAATGCAGCCGCCGCAGCCGGGATTTGAACCCGCGACCTGCGGGTCAGCAGCCGAGTGCCTTAGCCACTAGACCACCGCGGCGGGGCGTTCGCTAGGAAATGCTTCGCATTTATTATACAGTATCAGGCGATGTGAAGTCGTTGCACACTGCCGCCAAACTTGAAGATCACCTGGTGGGTGGTCCGTTTATATATGCAGGGTCCAGAAGCCGCGTGACATGCGCACGAAGAGTGTCCCTGCCTCCACCACCCCGCAGTGGCTGATGCAGCAGGCGGCCGATGAATCCTATCGTTTTTTCGCTTCTAAGTGCAGTTTGGCAGTGAACACTTCAGTCAAGCTGGGTGTAAAAATTGGCCCCGTATCTGTATTTTATCTGCAAATGTCGTCGTAACACGATAGTCTTGTGGGTAAAGAGAGCGAACAAAACATTTATTTGATGTTCTGTTCAATAAAATCGCTGAATGGTATTCTGGAGGTGCTGCGTTAGAGTGCTTCGAGCGTGCAGCGGAGGTGAACGACCGCATCATGCCACGTCACACGTAAGACTGGAGCGCCATCTGGCAGTTTTGTTCAAAAACAAAGCGCGTGGCTTTGAGACAGGTATGCGGCCCGCCTCAGAGGTGATAAGCTGTAGAACGCAAGGCGCTACGGTCCTTAAAACTACTTATGTATGCCTTTTCTAGTAATAGGCGCACAAGCAGAATATATACATGTTGTTATGGTTCACAAAAGATGCGTAATAATTGCTTTTTATTCGATAAATGCACAAGTATGAACGCTGAACTTTGAGCAACATAGGTGGGCGCTGCGGATTGGGTCGACCGTTTTAAATACCCGATGCTGTTAAGAGTGGACAAACAGACAAATCTACATACATATATACATACATACAGACAGACAGACAGACCAAAAATTTTGCGTCAAAGGTCCCCTAGAAAAACTACTGTTTCTAAAATACACAGTATCAGGTGATGTGAAGTTGTTGCGCAGTACCGCGAAACTGCGGCCAGTTGGCAGCTGACCAACAGTCTCACGTATTGTCAGCTGCCAGCTCGTAATAAGTTCACGTGCTATTTGACGCCAAACAGGCTCATGAAGAGTGTGCCCCACTCACCGCCATGGCTACTGGTGGCGCTCACAAAAAAAACTCCCATGTTCAAAATCACATATACACCCAATAAGGTGGCTGGGGGGACAGCCACCATGGTAGCTTAGTGGTAGAGCATCGAACGCTTTATTTGAAGGTCGCAGGATTGGTTCCTGCACATGGCAATTTAACCTTTCACCAACTTTTCTTTCTTTACATTTACATTGCCATTTTGTCTAACAACTTGCCCTATACTTTCCGTGGAAATATTGTTTCTTGGATCTCATTCATATGCGTCAAAACACAAAAAACGAGTCCTTCAGTATACACTTCTTTCTCATATATATATATATATATATATATATATATATATATTCTGACGTCAGTCAGAATATATCGTGCAAAACCAACGTGCGTCATACTCTAGCGTTCCTATATATATATATATATATATATATATATATATATATATATATATATAACGATGCGTTTTCTTCTTCGCAATATATATATATATTTATTTATATATATATATATATAGTTTTAAACATCAAGAATAGTGCAGTATAGAAAACAAAACAATAAAATATTTATATATTCTTAACAGTTTCCGCTGGTGGAACAGACTTCTTCGGAAGATCTAAGCTCTGTCTGTCTGTCATTACGCTTAGATCCTCAGAAGAAGGCTGGTCCACCAGCCGAAACTGTTAGGAATAAATAAATATTCTATTGTTTTATTGCCTATACTGCACTATTCTTGAAGTTTATAACTTTTATTACGGGAGCTGGAAGAAACTCTGATCATCTATTTATATATATATATATATATATATATATATATATATATATATTGCGAAGAAGAAAACGCATCGTTGGCAAGCAGCATCACCACCGCATAGGTACTGCATGCTGGGCTTGTCTCTGTCCCGAGTTTTCGTTTTCATCGTAAAGCCACCGTCGCAACACACGTCAATAAACCCCTTTTCAATTGGTGGAGGGTACTGACCTTCCCCGTCACTTAAACCTGGGTACTGCCATTCGCCGTCGCCTAAACCTAGAGCTGCGCAACCGAACGCTACCACCCATCATGGCCACCAATAAAGCGCAACCTGGCTCTTCCACTCCATCCTCCTGAACCCACGGCGTGCTTCACTTGTGAGAAGCCAAAGTATTTAGCGGAGCTGATGAGACCGACGTAGAAGACTGGTTCACCCATTACGAACTGGTGAGCGCAAACAAGTGGGATGACGCGGAGAAGTTGACTGACGTCATCTTTTACCTTGCTGACGTTGCCGAAATGTGGCAAAACAACCACAAAAACGACATTAAGACGTGGCCTGTCTTCAAAACGTCCTTAGCTGAGGTTTTTTGCCAAACCGCTGAACACAAGTCCAGGGCCAAACAACGCTTGTGGACTCGCGCACAGAAGCCATCGGAATCGTTCACTAGTTACATCGAAGACGTTGTTGATCTTTGCAACCGTGTGAACACCGCTATGACTGAGTCTGGGAAGAGTCAGCATACCGTCAATGGGACAAATAACGGCGCATTTTAGATGCTCCTGACCCGTAATCCTGCCCCCGTTGCCGAAATTGTCACTTTATGTCAAAGTTTTGACGAGTTAAAGAAGCAGCACGCTCTGACTCGGCCATTTTCCCCACGTGCCGACTCGCTCACCAGTCGTACTTCTGTTCCTTATCACTCGATCTTGCAAGATATTAAAGACATTTTGCGTGAAGTAGCTCGGCAAATGTTGTTGACTCCCTTCACGCAGCAGCCGCCGTCCTCTCGTCTGCCCTCATCACTCCGCGACGTTATTTTCGAAGAGGTATCTGAGGCTATTCCCGTCGCTACCCACCAGCAGCTTGTGGCTATGCTTTTTCCCTATGTGCCGGCTATGCAGCCCGTGGCCGCGCCTCTTACGTATGCCCCGGTGGTACGCAGCAGACCCCGCCAGCAGCATTTGCCACCCCTGGCTTCAGTTGCTCCCCACTCCGCCCCTCTTTCGACACCTCGGGTGGCACCACGAGTCAGCAATTCCCGGCGCACTCCTGACAATCGACCGTTCTGCTACAGCTGCGGTACTCCAGGACACGTGAAACGATATTGTCGCCATCGCTTCCAACCACTCCACGACGCTATTCAGCCATTACTGTAAGTTCCCCAGCCCATGAACCTACCTGCTCGCTATGACTAACCGCTGTAGGCTACACTAACCTTCCCGAGTCTCAGTCACTTCAGCCCCTATGTCAGACTCACTCTTCCCGCTCCCCGTCTCCTCGCAGGCGATCACTGTCCCCAATGCGTCTCTGACCCGCTTTCTTCAACCGGAAAAACTAAACGCCGTAGTTCCAGAGGCAAGAAGTGCGCCGTTATCCAAATGCCTAAGTCCTCGCACTTCACCTGCTAACGTCATCGCCATATCTGTCGATGGTGTTTCTACCTTTGCCCTCGTCGACTCAGGTGCTGCCGTTTCTGCTATAGCCGCACTCCCTACGCAAAGTGACCACGCCACTCTCTGTATTATTGCTTCGTACGGCTAGCGCACAACTTGTTCGACCTCTCGGCACCGGTACAGCCCGCATATTCATCCAAGGCTCCATGTGCAATGTTCAGTTCAATATCCTGTCGGTGTCCTCGAATGACGTTATCCTCGGGTGGGTTTTTCTGTCACATGATCATGCCGTCTTCGACTGCGCACGTGCTAAAGTTAAATTTTCGCACCTGTGTGATGAACCTTTGCAAGCAACTCTTGAGCGGTCGCCAAAACTCGTCCTGCGTGAGGACACTGAAATTACGCCAGCCTCTCTTGTCGTTGTCCCTGTTTGCTGCGATGACCATAACAATGCTACGGTAATGTTTACACCTTCCGACATATTCATGAGCCGCAGAGCCGTTTTCCTGCCTTTCGCTACACTTGACATGACTGCTGGCCAATGCAATATTTTCATCCACAACCTTCTTTCTGCACCACTTACGCTATCTCCCGTGAATGTCTCGGTCGAGTGGGGTATCTTGGTTTTTCTTTCTTCCTTGACATGCCAGACAAATCGTGCAGTAGCGCCTTGACCGAACTGCGTGCCTTTTCCCTCGAGTGCTCGTCGAGTGACATCTTCTCGAGTTCCATCACCGACACCTTAAATGCTCAAGAAAATGCGCCGAGCTTCCTATTCTCCTCCATCACACCGCAAATTCATTCGACGTTTCTCAGCCGCCATTGGGTCGCACTTCCGCAGTGCACCACTACATTGACACTGGTTCGCACCAGCCATTGCGTCAAAGACCGTACCATGTCTCTACTGTAGATCGTCACGTCATCAACGACCAGGTCAAAGAGGTGCTATGTCGTCACGTTAATGAACCATCGCACAGTCCTTGGGCATCTCGCGTCATTCGAGTTCAAATGAAGGATGGGTCAATTCGTTTTTGCGTCGACTATTGGCGATTAATAAAGCTGACGCGGAAACACGTCTATTCATTACCGCGCATCGACAAGGCCTTTAACAGCCTTCAAAGAGCCGAATTATTTTCCTCCTTAGACTTAGGATCTGGATACTGGCAGGTTCCTATAGCAGAAGCTGATCGCCAGAGAACTACGTTCGTTACACCAGATGGCTTGTAAGAACGTAACGTAATGCCTTTTGGGCTTTGCCTTGCTCCTGCCACGTTTAAACGACTCATGAACGACACATTGCGTTGACTGAAGTAGTATGTGTGTCTATGCTACCTCGACGACATTGTCGTTTTCTCTCCCAATTTTCCCACACATCTGCTTCGGCTCCAACTGGTTCAACGTGTTTAACTAACGCTGGGCTCCAAATGAACCTTAAAAAGTACTGCTTCACCGCGCGAGAGCTGTCCATCTTAGGGCACATCGTGTCCAAGCATGCTCTTCTACCCGACCCTGCAAAACTTCGTGCCGTCGCTGAGTTCACCAAACCTACTACGCTGAAAGAATCCCACAGTTTCGTCGGATTTTGCTCGTACTTCCGGCGCTTCGTTCAAAATTTCGCGTAGATCATATCACCACTGACCAACCTCCGACGCAGTGACGCAGGCCTTTTATCCTGGTCTTTTGACTGCGACGTCGCGTTTGCCACGCTCCACAGTCTGCTGACATCTCTCCTCTCATTCTTTGTCATTTTGACCCAACAGCTGCAACGGAAGCTCGCACAGACGCTGGTAAGGTTGGTCTTGATTGATGTGTGGCGTTTAACGTCCCAAAACTACCATATGATTATGAGAGACGCCGTAGTGGAGGGCTCCGGAAATTTCGACTACCTGGGGTTCTTTAACGTGCACCCAAATCTGAGCACATGGGCCTACAACACTTCCACCTTCATCAGAAATGCAGCCGCCACAGCCGGGATTTGATCCCGCGACCTGCGAAGCAGCAGCCCGAGTACGTTAGCCACTAGACCACCGCGGCGGGGCGTGAGGTTGGTCTTGGCGATGTGCCCAACGCAAGCCGGGCTACTCCGAAAACGTCGTCGCTTTCGCGAGTCGCACGCTCACTAAAGCTGAGGCCAATTACAGCGTCACTTCAGCTGCTGACCCGTAGGTAGCGGGTTTGAATCCCGGCTGGGGCGGCTGCATTTCCGCTGGAGGCGGAAATGTTGTAGGCCTGTGTGCTGAGATTTGGGTGCACGGTAAAGAACCCCAGGTTGTCGAAATTTTCGGAGCCCTACACTACGGCGTCTCTCATATTCGTATGGTGGTTTTGGGACGTTAAACCGCACATATCAATATATTACAGCATCACTGAAAAGGAGTGCTTAGCGCTAGTGTGGGCGCTGCGCAAGTTCCGGCCTTATTTTATTTTACCGTGCATCTTTACCGATGCACGGTAAAGAACCCCAGGTTGTCGAAATTTTCGGAGCCCTACACTACGGCGTCTCTCATATTCGTATGGTGGTTTTGGGACGTTAAACCGCACATATCAATATATTACAGCACTGAAAAGGAGTGCTTAGCGCTAGTGTGGGCGCTGCGCAAGTTCCGGCCTTATTTGTACGGTCGCCCATTCGACCTGGTAACGAACCAGCGTGCACTTTGTTGGCTTGACACATTAAAAGATACTTCTGACTGCCTAACTCGGTCGGCAGTGCAAATCCAGGAGTACGACATTCGCGTCATCTATCGCAGCATACGAGAGCACTCTGACACCGACGCCCTGTCCCGTTCGTCTTAACCTTCTGACTTGGCCCGCGGAACCACTGGTACCAACTCCATCAAATCTCTCGACTTTGTCTCATTTGCCAGTGAACAACACAAGGACCCGGGGATCGCTTCCCTATTTGACTATCTCTCTGGATCGTCGACCACGGCGGTATCACGATCTCTCTGAAGTCAAGCTGTTCATTTCGCTATTCGTGATGGGCTGCTACACTGACGCAACTGTGCCCCTGAAGGTCGTAAGTGGCTCTTAGTAGTCCCCCGCAGCTTACGATCACAAATATGTGCCTCCTTTTATCACGATACCCAATGCGGCCATGTCGAAGTTTTCAAAACACACAAACGTATCCGCCATCGCTTCTATTGCCGCGGAATGTATAATTTTGTTCGAAAATTTGTTATGAGCTGCCCTGGCTGTCAGCGCCGCAAATCACCGCCTTTCCACTCGTCCGGTGCGCTTCGGTTGCTTCGGTGCCCTGCCAAACCTTTCGATCTGATCGCAATTGATATATTTTGCCCTCTACAAGTAACATAAGTTGAAAATCGGTGGATCATAGTCGCTGTGGACCATTTAACACGCGACGCTGAGACCGTCGCCCTTCCAAGTGACACTGCAAGGGACACAGCGTTCCTCATCCTCCATCGCTTCATACTACGACATGGTGCACCTCGAGAACTAACTGACCGAGGTTAAGCCTTCCTATCAGAAGTCGTCCCCGCCTTGCCTTCCTAATGTCATGTTGTTGATCGCCAGACCATGGCATACCACCCGCAGGTAAGCGGGCTCACGGAGAGATTTAACCACACCATCGGTGATACGCTGGCGATGTATATGACATCTGATCCTACTAACTAGGATCGCATTCTTGCATTCATTACGCTCACGTACAACACCGCGGTACAGTCTACCATTGAATTTTCACCTTTCTTTCTCCTTTATGGACGCGAACCTTCCCCCACCATCAATACTCTCCTTCCATATCATCCTGACGCATTCGAATGCCCATCTGTGTCCTAAGCTGCCCGAAAAGCAGAAGAGTACCGTGAACTCACACGCACCTTTACGTGACAATAACTACTGCGCCAGAAAGAAAACCACGCCGACTCTTCATGAAGCCACAGCCATTTTCCGGGATCACTTGTATGGCTGGCTGTTTCTTACCGAACCCCCGGCCTTTCCTAGAAACTCGTTACAAAGTACAAGAGACCTCACCGCGTTTTGGAGCAAACCTCGTTGGTGAATTTTTTCATTGAGCCGATTTCTCCATCTGACGACGTGCGCCGTCGTGAACATGACATCACCCACGTCGGCCACCTTAAGCCACACCATTACCCTCTGCCTCCAGACTCTTTGGTTGCCAGGATGGCAATTTTTCAGCGGGAGCAAAGTGTGGAGAAGAAAATGCATCGTTGGCAAGCAGCATCACCACCGCTTCGGAAGTGGGTGCTGGGCTCGTCTCGCTCGCCTTGTTCTGATCTTTTCTGGCATCTGCCTGAACGTTGCTCTGTCCCGATCCAGTTTTCATCATAGAGCCACCGTCGCAACACACGTCTATAAGCCCCTTTTACATAGATAAAATATATATATATATATATATATATATAGGAGAGAGAGAAAGATAGATAGAGAAACAGTTAGCTTAGTGTTCAGTGTTTATATTTGCCTTCGGTTCACGTGATAGGCAAATCATATTATAACCTCTTATTGTACACACACACACACACACACACACACACACACACACATATATATATATATATATATATATATATATATATATATATATATATATATATGACGCTACAAAAAGGAGACACGTCGTGGTCCAGGTGCCATGCGTTTATTCTAATGCACGTGCACTTCCTCTTCGTAGGCTTCTCCTAGAATCGCCTTGATAATGCATCACACTTCCCCCTCCCCTCGAGAAAGTCTCAGTTCAGAAGGTTCAAAATAACGCCGCAGTTTGCTAACATGAACAATGTCAGAGTTTCTATGTAAGGGTAGCAGGGAGCGTTTGATCTCATAGATCACTGTTGAGACCTTGCGTAAAATCTTGTAGGGTCCTTCCATGACGGAACTCAGTTTGCCGTTGTTGGGATGCCATGGTGTATCGTAAAGGACAAGGTCACCGACTTGGAACTCAATCGGAAGAAATTTTCTATCATAAATGACTTTGTTTTTATTGTGGTAGGCGATAGAATTAGCAACTGCAGTTTTTCGCACTTCTTCGACAGTTTCTTCTCGTTGTTCCAGTACAGTAGGATAAGATAGAATTCCATACATTAGGAAGGAAGGTGCGTAGCCGTCACTTTGTGGGGTGTTCTGTTGTATTCGTCAATTACCTCCGGAAGCAGCTTAGTCGAAGACTTCTGTGGTTCGTCATTGATCTTACATTTAAGTCTCGTTACGATAGTCTGGTTTGTCCGCTCGTTCATGCCGTTGCACTGTGGATGATGAGATGAGGTAAATAGTTGGTGTATACGATTATGTTTTAAAAACTGCTTGAATTTTCCCGCGGGAAATCCTGTTCCACGATCTGAAAGGAGCTTCCGTTGCTTTCCAGAAGAAAAAATTGTTTTTAAGCATGAAATGTAGGCGTCGCTGTTCTCACTTTTATGAGCAAACGCCCATACGTAGCGAGTCGCATGATCAATAACCAAGTGTATAAACCTTTTTGACGAGCCATATCCAGAAAATCCTCCAATGGTGTCTATTGCAAAGAGCTCGAAGGGCTCTTCAGCTAGAGGCAGTGATTCAAGCGTCCCAAACTTTTTTGTTTTCGTCTTCTTGCATCGCTGGCATGTACCACAATGCCGAATGTAAGTGGAAATATCGGTTACCATTTGCGGCCAATAATATTGCGGAGACAGGAAAGATAGCGTCTTCTTCACTCCGACATGCCCAGAATGTTGATGTGCATTCTTCAGAATGGTTGGGCGTAGTTCATGGGGCACGTATATTTTCCGTAGTCCTTTTCTTTTAACGATGATGATGTTATTTTCCAATGATTGCGTTCCTTTTGGACGCTCATTGTTGCATCGCTGAAGGTCGTCGTGTGATAGAAGATTAACTATTGGGGCTCTGGAGAGCGCATCTGCTTCAACATTACTTGCACCCTTTTGATGTTTGATGTTCACATCATATATTGACAATTTCAAAGACCACCGGAAGAGACGACCTTGAGGATTTTTAACATTCTTCAGCCACTGGAGTACAGAGTGATCTATTACAACAGTGAATGACTCTACATGAAGGTAGCAATGCCATTTATTAATGGCATCTACAACGGCAAGACATTCTCTCTCTGTAATAGCGTAGTGCACCTCGTGCTTAAGTAGTTGGCGGAAATAGTAAGCAACAGGATGTTCTTTGCCTTTGTCATCAGGTTGTTTCAGCACTGCACCAATGCCTTCACCAGATGCGTCACAGTACACAGTACATGGTCTAGAAGAGTCGTATATGCGAAGCACCGGTTCTTCAGTCATCCGCTCCTTCAGTACACAAAAGGCTTGCTCGCATGCTTCTGTCCAGACCCACTTGCTGCCTTTGTGGAGTAGTTTTGTGAGTGGAAGAGCGATATCGCTGAAGTGGGGGATGTACTGACGGTAGGTGTTTACAGTGCCTAGAAAACGCTGGAGATCTTTTTCTTGTTTTGGTGTCGGAAATTTGAGTATGGCAGCCATATTACTTTGCTTAGGTGTCACTGTTCCTTGTGAAATTCTGTGGCCCAGGTATTCAATGCTGCAGCGTGCAAATTGGCACTATTTTCGCTTGAGTTTTACGTTCTCGGTTTTGAGAGCTTTCAATAGCGCCTCAAGGTGTCGTATATGATCATTAAATGTCTCTGAGTATACGACCACATCGTCAAAGTAATTGACAACGTTGGTGAGTTGATATTTTGCTATTATTGATTTCATGGCTCTTTCAAATGTAGCTGGAGCGTTCTTCAACCCAAACGGCATTACCAACCACTCAAAATGACCATCAGGAGTGACAAATGCAGTTTTCTGAACGTCGTCAGGATGCATTTGGACATGCCAGTATCCCGACGTTACGTCCAACGTAGTGAAAAACTCCGCCTTTCCCAAGTGGTCAAGAATATCATTTATACGTGGAGTTGGTTGAAAGTCGGGTACCGTTATGGCATTTAGTTTCCGGTAGTCAATACATATACGAGTGCTTCCTTCACCTTTCTTTTCTGCTAAAATGACAGGTGGGGCGTAGGGCGATGATGAAGGCCTCACAACACCTTGCTTGAGGAGAGCGTTAACTTGTTTGTTGATCTCCACTTTGTCTGCCTGTGAACATCGGTATGGTGCTCGACGAATAGGGACAGCATTGGTAAGTGCGATCCTATGTTTCTCAGTAGTGATGCACCCAATATCTGTCTGAGATTTGTAAAATATCTCGTTATACTTGCTTAAAAGAGAGTCGAGCGCCACAGACTCATGCTCTGAGAAGTTTTCAGAAGACAGGTTTCGCATCAGTGGGGCTTGAATGGTGTTCTTTTCATTGTGATGCAGAAGGTTCATATTCTCACGTGCTTGTGTCACTGACTTGCTTTCCAGATTCACAGAAAGATTGAAGTATGAAGCGCTGTCTAGGCCAAGAATTATTTGCGTTCTCATGCCTCGCAGCACATGTGCATGGACTTTGTTTATGACGTTCCCAATTTGTAACTGAATGTTTACGCGAACCCAAAGTTCGAATACTTGATGCAACTTGCTGGACTATGATGCTGGAGTCTCTCAGCAACTGAAGTTTTAGCTGTTTGTACACAACCTTGCTGATACAAGTAATTGTCGCTCCTGTATTGAGAATTGCATTTACTGGCTTTCTGTTGATGAGAGCACTGAAGTGTATTAATGAAACTCTGGGTCGCCCTCCTCGTTTCCCGTTCAGTATCAATAGCGGACACATTGCCGCGGCACGGACATTCGTTGTGCCAGTGAAACTGTCGTGGGAAACCAGCAGCTGAGCAGTATCTACATTCGTTTTGCGGGGCACGCGGTTGAGGAGCTATTGTTGGTTGCTGCGGTCTGCTGAAGAGACGTGGAGCTCGTGATGCGATATTAGCGTTACGAGTAAAGGAAACACCTCTCACCCATTTTAAAGATGTCTCGACCCGTTGAGCAGCGGTGAGCCACTCTAATGGCGAGTTGAAAGACAGTCCGGCGAGCGCCAGTTCCACATCAGGAGGAACGCCATCAGTCAGTCCAGAAATGATGTGGCACTCTTTCAGGTCAGCCAAGGAACCCAGTCGCTTTTTCTCGTCGTAGTAGTCCTTGATGGCCTGCCCTCTTTTCAGTCGGTAGTGAATGAAGAGACGGAAGGCATCTCTGTCAGTCATAGCAAAGCGGGCTTGCATGCCACGCTTAATATCATCCCAAGTTGTCTCGCCGTTGCCGAAAATCTCTGTCAGGTACCATTTGAACGCTTCCCCTTCAATGTATTCTCTGAAGTGACTGACCCGATTGCCGGGAGTCCATGACGCCTCGGCTGCCTTCATGTCGAAAAGAAGAAGCCACTGGTCGATGGGGACGTCTTCTGGTGCTCCCTTGAACTTCTGTATGTTGAGCGGAGGCTTTGGCTTAGCCATGGCACGTTGATGAGGTTGATCCTGTCGACTTGTGTGACGCTACAAAATGGAGACACGTCGTGGTCCAGGTGCCATGCGTTTATTCTAATGCACGCGCATTTCCTCTTCGTCGGCTTCTCCTAGAATCGCCTTGTTATTGCGTCACACACACACACACACACACACACACACACACACACACACACACACACATATATATATAATATATATATATATATATATATATATATATATATATATATATATATTATATATATATATATATATTCCATTGGTTTTATTAGCTTCCCCTGTACATTCCTTGGCATTACTGTCTGTTATATCTCATTTAATATTGTGTTAAAACACGGAAAAACGAGCCCTTAGGTATACACTTCTTTCCCTTATTTTCATTGAACGAGGGTCTCGTACTGGCAGACTTGGTGTGTTTAGGTTGTATAAAAGGGACAATTAATCAGCTGCCCGCTCATAATAAGCTCACGTGCTACGTGACGCCAAACATGCGCATAAGAGTGTTTTCACACTCGTTGTTTGGCTTATAGATGGCGCTGACTGTCGCTCCTACTTCTAAATTCACAGATAAACCCAAAAAAGTGGATAGAGGGAGGGCCGCTGTGATAGCTCAGTGGTTAGAGCATCGAACGCGTAATTCGAAGGTCGTAGGTTCGATTCCTGCTCACAGTCGGTAATTTTTTCATCCACTTTTCTTTCTTCTTATTTACATTCCATTGGTTTTAATAGCTTCCCCTGTACATTCCTTGGCATTACTGTCTGGTATATCTCATTTAATATTGTGTTAAAACACGGAAAAACGAGCCCTTACGTATACACTTCTTTCCCTTATATATATATATATATATATATATATATATATATATATAGTGAGCGAGTTCACAGAAGCGCTGGCAGAATGCGGAACCGTTCTCCGCTTTTTACTCTGTGTTTGGCCTGCCTCACCAATCCTGTCATTGACTCGTCCACATTTCTTTGCCTGGGAAGGAATACCACGAGCTACCGTTGTTCGACCGAGTTTCGCCACGTGCGCAACTCTAGTCCAGGTGGCGTGGACGCCCTTGTCAACCTCGCTAGAGATATTCCTGGCCTTTTCGTTGCCTCGTCAGCTGGTGTTCTACGTGCCATCATCTATGATGACGACATCCTAGTTTCTTCAATCGCAACCAGCCTGGCTCGATGACATTGTCGGCAAGGCAGAAAAGGACAACATCGACACCTGCCTTCTTCAGTAGGCGAGTTCACAGCGCTTGCAGAATGCTGAACCGTTTTCTGCTTTTTACGCAGGTATATTACCTTAAGAATGCAAAGTGCATTGGTTCAGATAATCGCTTCCTGCTGCTGTTGTTTCGCCCACACAGTTTGAAATGTACCTCTGATATTTTGTCAATATACTCTTACCTTATTGCCTGCGTTAGCAGGATTCTCTTGTGCGGTGATGTAGAATTGAACCCGGGGCATTTTAAGTTAAACAAGGCTAACACTTTGGGCGGTAACAGTTGGGCGGCAAGACAACATCCTCAATGACTGTGATAGATCCTTGACAGTGCCTGGGATCGTGTGTAAATGACGGTAGCATAATCTCGCCAGCACCGTAATCTACAGTAGCACCGCACTCGCGTAGAAAATCGATCCCAAAGATGATGTCATGGGTGTAGCTGGTCAGGACAGCAAATTCAGCCTCGAACACCTTGTTGCCCAAAGTGACACTAACAACACACACACCGATCGGGCACAGCGTCTCCTCGCTCACTGCACAAAATGATGTACAACTGTCCCAGCGAAACATCACTTTATGTCCTAGCTGCAATTTGAAGTTAGGACTCATCACTGAAACAGCTGCTCCAGTATTCATCAAAACCATCGTAGGAAGTCCATCAATAAGCACGGGGACCTTATTTTGCGTCATAAAAACGGGTGGAGGCATGGGCGGATGTAGTGACAAATGTTCGGCGATCTCGCCTCCATTGGCCCCACCACCTAGTTTCCCGGAGGCGGGGAGGTGACGCGTCGACCAGGAGACGGGAAATGGAACCGGCGTGTTGTGGGTGGCGTCAAGTTTCGCACGGAGGAAGGCGAGTCGTTGCGTGAATTCCCGTGGAAATTGCTTCCCACATGTGTGTCACTGTGGTTGGTTTACTGGAAGCCGTCCGTCACGTAAGCGTCCTGCATCAAGTGCATACAACCGCGCCAGCGGTTTTGTCGAGAAGCTGATGATCCCTCGTAGTAGCGCTGCTGGAGGCGATGCCTCTGACCACAAAATCGAGCCACATGTCTACGGAGACCGCAGTTATAGCACATAGGGGTCTCACGCACGTCGCGAAACCTTCCACGAGACGCGATGTACCCATGATCGTCCCACGAATACACCATTGTAGGTGGCTGGCGGGAGGCGTTTTTGAAACCAGGGCGATGATGTGGGTAGTCATTGGGGGGCTCTGGTGGTCTTGATTGGGGCACATCATATTGCCACAGAGATTGCTCCTACTACTAATTATTCTACAAAGAAGACCAACGGGGCGCTATGTGAGCGTCTACAGTGCCTTGCAACTAACGAGACGCTATGTGAGCGTATACAGTGCCTCGCAACCAACAAGACGCTATGTGGACGACTGCAGTGCCTTGCAGCCAACGAAATGCTATGTGGGCGTCTACTGTGTCTCGCGCCTGCTCACGCATTTTGGGCAGAACAGCGCATGCCTCTGGTGTACGAGCACGAGCCGGGAAGACTAACGGAGTAGTTGTTCAGAAAGGCACACGCAGGCGGAACGCTTTTAGCAGACTCTTCTTTGTGACATAGCTACTTTTCTGGGTACAAGTTCGCCCTCAATAAATCATTGTGTGTGTTCCCCTTCTTGTAATACGTGACATTCTAGTGGAGGTGCGAGGTATGATAGGAAGTCCCCTCTGGCGCAATAGAAAGAAGCCCTGACCACCAGCGATTGGAGCCTGGTGAACTTACTTCAGTACGCCAGCGTTCAAGTCGCCGCCTTCGAGGTGAGTCACCTGAATTCGGACCACTCCTCACTACTCCAGCAACAAGGGCGGCGGTAACCGCCAATCTCAGAGAAATGGCCCATTCAACTTCCACATCTGAACTCATCGTGTCTCCCCTGTGCTTACGTGAACCCTTCCACGGTGACGCGCACGAAGATGTGGAAGACTGGCTGGAGCATTTCGAGCGGGTCGCAAGAACCAGCGCCTGGGATGAGGCAAGGAAATCGGGCCGCGTGTAGTTTGCGATTGAGGATGGAGCGAGAATATGGTTTGAAAACCACGAAGGGGCAATAGCGACGTGGGAAGACTTTCGGCAGCAGTTGCTTGCTGAGTATGCCAGCACGGATTGCCGGGAAAGGCCAGAAAATGGCCTTCAATCAAGAAACCAACGCACGAACGAGAGTGTCAGCATGTATATCGAGAACATGTCCCGCATCTTCAAACGAGCTGATCCGAACATGACCGAAGAAAAGAAAGTGCGTTATTTGGTGCGTGGAGTCAAATAGGACTTATTTGCAGGCCTGGTCCGCAATCCTCCTCGTACTGTGGCTGCATTCCGCACAGAAGCCACGACCATAGAAAGAGCACTCCAGCAGTGTGCCCGTCACTACAATCAGGATGCCGGTAGTGAGCCCGCGGGCGTCCTTTTGGCTAAGCGAGACAGCAGCAACGAGATGCTAAGGGAGCTGGCGCGTTCCACCATTAAAGAGGAGCTTCTTAACATTCTCCAACCACAAGTCATTCCGACAGTTTCATCCCTCACATCCGTCATCCGTGATGGAGTTCAGCACGCCATCCGTCAGCCGGAACCAGAAGTGCAACCTCTTCGACTGCAGGAACGCCATGCATGAACGTACGCAGACACTTTACGCCAACCTGCTGTCCACAATGCCTCGTTCGTGACTCCCGGTGCCCGCCAGTCAGCTTCGACCAGCCCACGTTTTCTTGGAGAGCAGAGACCACGGAAATGCGATGTGTGGCACACACCTGACAGGACACCGCTCTGTTTCTTCTGCGGAGAAGCTGGACATTTTTACCGACACTGTCCATACCAAAGGGTAGGTCTGCGTGGGTTTTCTGTGTATGCTCCTTGCCCGCGTAATGGTGAAAGGCCTATAGAAATAGAGGAGTATCTTTCAAGGCACGGATCTCCAGCTGCTAGCTTCCAGCACCAGCCAAGGTCTCCAGCGCCAAATTGTTATCGATCGCCAAGTCCGCGACGTTCAAGTTCACAACCAAATTCACGAAACCATCGGTCAACAAGCCCGCGTTAGAAAAACTGAAGCCAGGGACCTAGGGAGGCGAGGCCGCTGATTTCCGACAGAGCAAAGATCCTCCGTCAAGGCCCCAGCGAAGCAGCGACGAGCAGAAAATGACGACGAATATAAGTAAAGAATTTCGTCAGACTTCAGTGTTAC
The DNA here is from genome assembly GCA_013436015.1 of Rhipicephalus annulatus. NCBI lineage: Eukaryota > Metazoa > Arthropoda > Arachnida > Ixodida > Ixodidae > Rhipicephalus > Rhipicephalus annulatus. Next base: position 10,527 of record WOVY01010474.1, on the reverse strand, counting down.
TATGGACGGGCGGGAATTAAACGTATTGGTTGATACTGGTGCCGATTATTCAGTCGTAAGCTATGCAATCGCAATGATTTGAAGAAAGTTTTGACCCCCTGGAGTGGATCAAAAATACACACGGCTGGGGGCCATCTGATAACATTTCTGGGAAGATGCACCACCAGGATCGGAGTTGAGGGTGCCACTTATGTCGCTGATTTCCTAGCTCTGCCAGAATGCTCGAGAGACGTAATATTCGGAATGAATTTCCTGCTAGATAACGGCGCCATATTAAACCTGCAGAATTCTAGTATTCCTTTTTCGATAAAGATGGCCATAGACGAGGAGACGGGAAGTTCTTCGTTGCGTGTTATCGACGGCGACGTAACCGTGCCACCGCGATGCAGCGTCCTGGTTGGCGTAAGGAATGAGGCATTCGTCGACTCTGAAGGAATAGCGGATGGCAATGTCAAGCTGCTGCTACAGAAATGTATTTGCATAGCTCGAGGTATTATTTCCTTACGTGGTGGGCTTGCCAACGTACTGCTCACTAATTTCGGAAATGAAATTCAGCATGTCGCAAAAGGCACTGCCATTGCTTTTTTACACAGCTTTACTGAAGTTACCGACTTATGTGCCATTGCGTCAGAGCCGCCTACTTCGGGAACTATGCATGACCTTGGAACATCAGTTTCAATCAGCCGAAGTCTATCGCCAGCCTAGAGAAAATCCTGGAAGACCTGATAGATGAATTTGCAGAATGGTTTTCCACCTTATCAAAAGTACGTCGCACGCAGATCGTGAAGCACAGGATTATAACAAAGGAAACAACCAGGCCAGAGTAGCATAATCTGGCCTGGTTAAACAGAGGCCGAATTCACAAAGCTTTCTCTTTGGCTACGCATTTTCTTAGCCAAAACTTCTCTTATCTGGAGGGATTACTATAGCGCGGCTATGAATTTAACTTATTCGGCACTTAAGAGGACAAGGAGGACACACGATAGCCGATGAAACGACAAGGAAAGAAAGAAGTGTGTGCCGATAATATCAAGGTAGCACGCAAAGCGTCTAGCATCGAGAGTATACGATGATAGCCAATGATTTGCTACATCTAAGTTTCAGTTCCGCAAGCGTCTGCTACAGCGCTTACGGGATGCCGCGTACGTTGTAATAGACGTTTTGGTGGGCCGTGCAAAGCCAAGCACTCGCCTTTAATCAACGACTGTAGCTAAAAAATTAATTGCTCGATGGTCTTAAGCCACCGAGCAATCCATGCACTATCTCGCCAAGTACAAGTAAACAACACTCCAGGTGCACCACATAAATGAAACCACACATAAATCGATGCATGCAATGTTTGAAAATGTGCCTCGAATGTCTTCCCCTATTTAACGCGACCAGTTACCTTACAATTCATTGAAGCTGCGCTCCTACTTAACTAATTCGGTGCAATCTAGTACGGTATAGTGGGGAACGTAAGGGTGTTTTTGTACCTATAGTGAAAGGTAGCCTTTGTTACAATATTCCTATTACAAAACACATGAGCGACTTTGGTGCCTGCAGACGAATTGTGCGGAAATAAATAACAGCAGTAATCAAATGAAATTGTGAGCGCAACTTTGCTAGTTCCGTGCACCGCATCATTTTTATAAAGCCGGAATGCGAGAACGTGCATACGCTTACGCTTAGGTATATGTCTACGTAAAATGAGGGAGACTCGTCGGGAGGTGTCTCAGTGCTAATGCTTTTCACAAAACACGGTGCAAATAGTTCGTCCAGCGTTGTTTGTGTGCGAAAACAAAGCAAGGGGACGTGTATACGAGTCTTGAGGTCGAAAGACGTTATCACACGTGCAAAAAGGATGAAAAGAGAGCGAGAGAGAGACTCTCGTTTCGGTTTCGCGAAAGCTTGAAATTGATAGATAATAAAGACGTTTTTCTGGCCCAGCAGACGTCAGGGAAAGTCTGCGCAAAGCAGCGTCAGATGCTCGGAGAGCATAAAAAAAGTGGAGTACGCGTTATGTGGGAGTGACAGCCACTCAGAAAGCGAGATGAAGTGTGACTGTCCTTAGATGTGAGAATCAATGCTAATTAGGAGAGTTGAGTAATGAGTCAAAACTTTCATAAAAAACAATAATGGAAGCAAACTGAGGATTCCTCTAGTGAAAGTGACACTAGTGACAGTGAACTCATAATAGTTGATTAGCGTTGTCACAGGCCGATATATATTTTTATTTTCTTATTTATATTTGGCAAACTATGAGAAGGTAGCCTACGTTAGAGCCGGCTATCCCAACGTCATGACAGTAATGTACAAGAATAAATAGCGCACGGTTATACAGTCACACGTGGCGGTTTCTATCTTCTAGTAACCTTGGGCAAACGCATTCAAACTATTTTTTCTATTTTTGACGAAGTTTCACCGGACGTTTTTGCATTGGGCTTCATTCGAAGGAATTATGATATATCAGCAATAGGGCGAATGCAAGCACTGCTGCAGTGGACGAGCGGTTACAGCACTCAACTATAATCTAGGAGGTTCTTGGTTCGATTCCCAGAATCACTGAGCACTTTCTTTTTTTCAAGAGGTTGCCCGGCCTGACATTATGCGTGGTGGCGGGTACTAATTTTTTGAGAAGTAGGCTTTCGCACTTGCTTCTTTCACTCCTCTTTTGACCGAAAAGCGCTGTACTGTGCTCCTTCAAAAATTAAACAATTCAGGGTTCATAATCTTTTCCTCCATCCTCTCTTATCGCAAAAGTGTCCAGTGCTGAAATACCAATATTATACCTGCTATATTACTTTTCACGTGTTTGGATATTCGACCAGCAATCAGTCTTCACGGTGTTTCGAAGAAACTCCACACATGCAGTGAGCTAACTGCTTGCAGCCAAGTTGACTGCCTTTGTAGGGACACGCTTTCGTGCTAATTTGGTGGGCATCATCACATGTAGCAAGACCAAAGAGCACGGACAGTTAGAGCTGAAGCAAACAGAGTGATTAGTTTGTGTCTTCTCTCCCGCTATTTGTCATGCTTCATGCTTCAGTGTAATGTCACTGTCAATGGTTAAAAGTAACTATAGCAGTTAATTGAGCTTTGCTTAGAGGGTCCGCTATTGTCCAGAATGGAACAGAACAATGGCAATTTGATTTGTGTGATGAAGAGATACCCTGCTTTCGGTTACTAGAATAAATTTCTAAACTGAAGTTAATTTTGTATTAACAACAGTTCCAGTGCAGATGAAAGGTGCATGGACAAAATTCGTGTATTCAGCTTGACTAGGTTTGTGACCTTAATTGTAATTGCGAACCGGTATCACAGTATGCATAATTATCACACACATAGACAACCACGGGTGATAGCTTGCTTATTCTGATTAAAATTGAAAGGTTGAATTCGACATATTAAACCAACGCAATGTGTACGAGATATGCCATGTAGAGTAGCTATGCTCTAAACTAATCTTTACAGGTTCGTTCCATTTTACCCAATTTCTTGCCCATGACTGTAGGTTGGTAAATGAAACAACTTCTTCGAACACACATATTCTGTGTAAGGTTACATTTATTTTTACGCAGTACAAAACAAATTGAAATGTAAAGTGGCTCAAAAGAGAAATAACTAGAAACAAATTCAGCCAAATCATTACCAAACCTACTCACCAATGATAAACGCATTCTTATTTAAAAAATACATACATACATACATACATACATACATACATACATACATACATATATACATACATATACGCACACACACATATACATATGTACACCCATACATACATACATACACTCAGGTGTAAATGTTAAAATGAATGGCTATAAAACAACAATTCTGATACACTCATTTTGAATATACTACAGAAAGCAACTTACGAGAAAAATCCACCGGCACTGTTATGTCTGAACATGGTGTTTCTCAAACCATCTCGCAAAACCTTGATGCATAGTTTTCCGCTGCTGCCCAGTGACAAGCAGTTTTATAAAAAACACAAGAGTAAAGCCCTTGACCATGCCATGCTAAAGAGAAGGGCTGTGCATCAATATTTTGTACATGTCTGCAATATCACTCTGTTTATTTACATAGCTTGGCTCATTCACAACCCACTAACAAAGCATGTTAGAACACTTGGGCTGAAAGTTGGCACAGTGCGAGTAAACTCTAGACAATACATGAATAATACAGTTATAAGCTACTAAGCTCCTTGGTGCAAACAGTATATATATTGTCAGCTATAGGTGCCATTTCGTTTCCCCCAAAACACTTCTCAAAAGTAGAATCAACTTTATTTAGCTAAATGTTTCTATTCTGGCGCGTCGTGGTGTCTCAACGGTGGAAGCGACTCTTTCAGCCAAGAAAACAAAGACCAATTATTTTTCCAGTTCGTGAATTCACCCATGCTAACATTGAGGCAGCTGGTAGGAGGGCTTTTGGAGAGAAGAAACCACCACATTCCCACCAGTTGTGGCCTTGGGTAGCTAGTTCACTTGGACAAAAATTGATGAAAAACACTCCTCAAGAACACTTCAAAGTTTGCACATCAACACAGTTCCCATACAGCTGTCTATTAGTCTGCTTGAAAAATACTGAGTTTACTGGTGGGCAAATACTGTACACTGTGTGAGGTGATACTCCAGTGCACTGCATGTATGTCTTGCTGGTGGCCTCAACTGCGATGTTGCTCAGCACATATGTGTAAAATAACGACTAATACTATGCCACTGCAAAGGAATTATGTGTCATTTGCATGAAAAAGGAATCACAATAAAAGAACATAACAACGTTTGCCGTCACAAAGTTCAAAAAATGTGAATAAATTTTCACAGAGTTTTCACAGTTCATCTGAGGATAGTAATATTGATTGTAAACACATTCTTACTTCCACTAAGAAACTATTCAATATTAGAGTATACCAGCACTTTTGTAGGGCTAAACAATTGTACAGGCACATAGAAAAACACAAATGAATGCATGTTATAGCTACATATAAAAATAAATACTTTTATTTCTAGTCTGAGTAGAGCTGCATAGATCATAAGTCACTTGCATTACATTATGAACAAACCTATTAGAGCAAAGTATACATTTCAAAAGTTACACAGTAGATAAGTAGACTGTTGAAGGATGGACAGGCAGTGGGATAGTACCCAAGCACTAAAATCTACTGTTAAGATATACTAGGAATAGTGATGATCCTCTTCCTTCCAATAAAATAATCCACATAGATTCACTTCCCAGAGCGTATACACTCATGGCATCATTGGTACTATACAAATGAGTGTACACTGAAGGTTACATCAACTAAGTACATGATTACTGCATCCATGGCTTTACTTCTTGTACTGCAAAGAATGCAAACAGAGTTACCATTGGCGACCATGGATGCTGTGATTTCTGGCACGTAAATGTAGAGGCACGCAGGCACTTAACACACATGTTAAAAACTTCAGCTCAAAAATATTTGCCCACTAACACTACAGCAGCCTTTAAATTAGTGTCATAGTTTGGTATCTTCCATGCAAAATTTAAATAATTTCGAATGCAAGCAAATGAACTGCTGAATAATGCACTACTAAGAAGTTAAGCAGCAGCTGCTCCTGACATCACAATGTGCTCTTTCTGCTGTTGTAAACTTTGAGCAGGAGAACAGTCACTGGCAGTCCCCTTTATACTTGTTGGTCTTCTGTGCTCTGTTTTTGATACACTGTACATCACCGTGGAGCACCGAACCCCTTGTTACTGCTGGAACTTAGAAAAATACAGATCATTCTTATAACTACGATACATGCAAGAGTGTATTGTTGCAAATTATGTGCTCATATTCACAGATATTGTATTTTCAGAAGCCAACGACAAGCCTCAACACCACACGCAAACAGTGAAGGCTGAAAATAGATTTAATATGATACATGAGCAAAACTACAATGTTATAGATGAAGGCATGAAACTTCTGACAGGCATAAAAAGCCAATAGAGTCTCTTCTATTTTGACTTTACACTAGGTGCGAGAAGTAGACCACAAATAAGTTCACTAAAAATCACAAGTTAGACTGCATTACAACACAACAGCCAATGTTCATAACTTTAAGGCTGTCTAACATAGCCAGCTCGCCATACCGCATATAGGAGCAAATGGGCAGTCTAGAAGACACAAAGAACTTGTTGATTATGAGTGTGCTTGTTGCTGACATTTATTATTCTGAATGAAGAAAACCTTTCAAAAATGCACTTCATCAGGGGAAATAATCATACGCAACAAACACAACGGGCTCCTACAGGTGCCACCAACACTCACCATTTTTGTTGATACCGGTGCCTTGCTGGATGGATATGCTGCGTCCTGCACAGAACACCAAAAGAGCGCTCCACGACTTGGATTGCATGTGTGCTAGCTGCATCTCTCTGCTTCTGAAATAGGCTAGCCGCAGACAGAGAAATGAAATGCCATGGCTTTGAAACACACTGAACGTCACCTTTAGAGATCTACAATGCATACTTAGGTCAGGTACAATTTGTAGAAAAATGTATATCACTATGCAATCGTAGTGAACATGTTCGGCTGAAACACAAGCAACAGCACTGAGAGAGAAAAGGCTACATTAGGTAAAAGATGCAGTTACTGGCCCTATGTCATCTGAGGCTTCTTCAATAGGTCTTTCTCCTTGCAAGGTGTGAACAGCCAGGCAATTTTCACCCACTTGCTATTTCCTTCCAGTACACTTGATCCACAGAAGAGTCACAAGCTCGAGAGCTCAATAAGGAATCAAAGTATTTGTGCTCGTTTCGAAGCACAAGCATTGGAGTCTCAGATTATGGAGTTTCATTCATAAGCGGCACGCTTTCAGCTTTCAACATTCTCAATTATCTTGCAAGTTAGTTCTATAATGTCTGAATAAGAATTATGTGTAAGAATAATACAAGGTATCCACTGAAAGCAAGCCATGCTTGGGTTTTCAATTGTGGCACAGTAAGTGGTGTTAACATAATCGTATGTATTAAAGAAAAAACTAACCTTGCAGCCAGCCGTTGGAAGATTTGTGCCCTCAGAAGCTCCAAAGCAGATCGCAGTCCTTCCAGATGAGGCTACCATGCTTGCTTCCACCGCCACATCCGCTAAATGATAACAGTCCCAGAAGTGATATAGGCTTGCACAGTTAGGGAGAACGTGTCCCTTCCTATTTTTGTACAGGTGCTCCAAGTAATGATGAGGATTGATGTGCCAGAATGTGCAACCGATGCATCACAGGACCTTAACAAACCAATCTCTGCGATCTGTGAAGAGCCAAAAACGAGATATTTAAAAACAATCATTAAAAGCACTCACTTCTAATACTTATTTGAGGAAGCTATACCACTTCGTTAAAGTGACCAAATCTGCTATAATCACTTGAAATAAACTGAAGCCTCATGTAAAATTTACGTACCACAATATATATGTCCTACTGAAGTATATTACTACCACGTGGTAATCGTCTATAGAACTAATTTTCCAAAATAACATAATTTTTAAGTGCAACCTGGCTCTATGAAAAATAATTCACATTCAACTTTTCAACTATCAAACGTGGTCAATCGACAGGCCCAACCTCATATTCAAACAAGTGCTCACTTGTATCAAATCACAAAAAACTTTTTATGTATTTGCTCCATAATATATGTATGTATATAACAGTAGTAGTAAATTTTTCATGCTTCAACTTACCATAGAGAAACATTAAAACTGATGGGCTTAAAAACTTGCACACGTTATAGAACTGCGAGAATTATAGTACCGGTGAAATTTAGTTCTGCAAGGTGAACTCATCGATGGCAGCATTTAGTAGCCGTCGGTGTCATGAGGAACCAAGTACGGCCAACAGGCAAAAGGCATCTACAAACTGGAAGCTGCCAATGACAGCAATGAAGGGCTGGCCAGGCGTGCACGTCCATTGATAAAGTGTAAGAACTGGCCATGACCGGCTGTTGTCAAGGCTCTAGTGTCGTGCAAAACGCTGGCCAGATGAACTCGGAAACCTGTAGTTAGGCGATATTGGCCTAAAACTTCATTCAAAGCAAGACACCGGTGAAATCTTTGCTTTTTCTGGGGGCCGGAGGGAAGCTTGACGTTACGGGCTCTCGCTGTCACATAGAACTCTCAAGTTGTTACCGAAGAACAGTCTAGGCGCGCTTCCAAAAAACACGATCCACAACAGAATGTAGCATCTCGCAGCTTTGGTTGATCACATCCCAGCACTAGGTCTGGGGGCCGGAGGGAAGCTTGACGTTCACGGGCTCTCGCTGCCACATAGAACTCTCAAGTTGTTACCGAAGAACAGTCTAGGCGCACTTCCAAAGTAACACGATCCACAACAGAATGTAGCATCTCGCAGTTTTGGTTGATCACATCACAGCGCTAGGACTATGGTTATCACAAAAAGGAGAAGTGACGACTTAACAAACAAAAGCGCCAAGCTGCCCCACCCCAACTTCGCAGGGCAAAACAGTTATCAACGCTGTCTTTCAATTTTCGGTCACACGAGCACAGCTTGTTCACAAGTCTTGGAACGTCAACACAGCACCACTGTTCACAACGAACATCGTTTCACTACCGAGCAGTACATTGCTCTCAAGTAATAGAAGCGTGCGGGCTAACTAGTGGCGAAGCAAGAACCGAGCGCGTAGTTCATACGTTTCCGTACGTACTTGGGGTCACTCAAGTAACGTGTCAAAACGCTGTCAATCTGAAATGTCGCACAGCACCCAACTGAGAGACTGGAAAGTCAAGCGAACGAACTGTTACCAGCACACAAACACACATTGCAGGCTTCTCGAGTGCTAGTTGCCGTCGATACATCGACGCCGATCCCCGCTTGATAACCACACCGACGCACAGGCTTCGCTGAACTTCACCGTACACCATTGCACTGCCACAGCTTTCCGCACTGCTTACACGCACCGAAAGAGCTGGTGTAATCACAACACATCCGGTCAAACGCTGAAGTAACTCGTGCGAGAAGCGTTTGCTGAAAGTCGCACTGACCGATATGCTGTTTACGACGCCATGTTTTCGACAACTGCGCAGCACATAAAAGAGGTCTTAGAAAGTACTTGCACTATTTTCACGGCGTGACAAAATTTTCTCTTATGTGCGAGGGGGGAGATATGACGAACAGGACAGGCGTGCCAGATGAAAGAAGTGTTTTGGAAACGTCACGGAGTGAGCTGATGTAGAGGGTATTGCTTCAAAACCAATCCCAAGCTGTGCCTGTCGGCCAAGCCATCGTCTGCTCGCGTTTGTCGTCTGCTTCGATCAGAGCATACGACAGGGGATTCGCCTTCGCAACGCTATTATTCTCAGGTCAAGTGGCCTCTGCGTCGCACAAAATACATGTCAGTGGCTCGCTCTACCTTTGACTGATGTTCGTGCGCCAAGTTAAATGGCTGGTAATTGACGCAGGGATGAATTCAGCCAAGGTTTGCTCCAGAATCGTGAGGGTTTGCATATTTTCGGTGTCATACAAAGTTACTTGGGTCATTTCATTCCGATTGCTTGCCATATTATCACGGTCTATATCGGTGTCTGAACAGTGAAGGTGAAGATGCATGATTTGTTTGTAGTTCCATGCGTGATCACGCGCACCCCTAATACGCTTTGGTTTACAAAGTACACTTTGCTCCAGATCGTCCCAAAGTGTATCGACAGCTGTATTTCAGAGATCGCAACCATCGGACAGTTAGAGCCAATGAAAGTACACTAGAGCACATACTTTATGAACCACTCACTGAAAACTTCCTGTCATTTTTATTCTCAATAGCGTGCAAAGAATGTGCTCCCATTAACCTCTTTGCTGGTAATTTCCACCAATGAGGCTAGGATCTCGAGTCGCACGTTTAATTGGATGAGATAGGGCGCAACACAACAACATAACAAATAAGGTTGATCCTATGCCAATGCCGCGTTCGAATGCTCCGACCATTCACGTATCACATTGGTTTTCATCTAACCACAAATCTTTACATGCGTAGTTTTATGCCATTACGCCCAATAGCATTCTTCAATTACTGCGACTTCGAACTTATTGGACGATGGTGGTTGTCAACACCATCCACTGCGTACAAGGGAAAAAACAAGTGAAGCTCAAAGCGCCGAAAGAAATAAAAACGCACCATCAGTCATCAGGCAGCCCTTAATGGGCGTGAATTAACCTAAAACCAGCCAGGGCACCAAACTATACCGCCGCGGCAGCAGGTTCTAAGTAGCCACATTGTTCCTAAGAATGGTCCGGACCACTCTTAGGATTTTCTCTCAGCCATGCTGTTTTTACGCAGATTTTGCTTCGTGAATCCACTTACGAGCACTTTTCGGCGACGTAAGCAAATATAGCAACTGCATCACCATCGCTGACATGTTCCCGGGCAGTCACAGCGCGCTTTATTTGCAGCGGCCGATGTGACAACGATGGCCTCTTACGACGTTTTTTCGTTTCGTGAATCGACTTACGCAACAAAATTTCTCTGTGCAAAAATGTTTTCGTAAGTGAGTTTTGTGAATCCGGCCCC
>WOVY01010473.1:0-225548 GCA_013436015.1 Rhipicephalus annulatus | reverse complement strand
GCAAAAGCTTGATGCATAGTTTCCGCTGATGCCCAGTGACAAGCGGTTTATAAAAACACAAGAATAAAGCCCTTGACAATGTCATGCTAAAGAAAAAGGCTGTGCATCAATATTTTGTACATGTCTGCAATATCACTCTGTTTATTACATAGCTTGGCTCATTCACAACCCACTAACAAAGCATGTTAGGACACTTGGGCTGAAGTTGGACAGCGCGAGTAAATTCTAGACAGTACATGAATAATACAATTATAAGCTACTAAGCTCCTTGGTGCAAACAGTGTTTATATTGACAGATATAGGTGCCATTTTGTTTCCCCAAAACACTTCTCAAAAGTAGAATCAACTTATTTAGTTAAACGTTTCTATTTCTGGCGCGTCGTGGTGGCTCAACGGTGGAAGTGACTCTTTCTGCCAAGAAAACAAGACCAATTATTTTTCCAGTTCGTGAATTCACCCCATGCTAACATTGAGGCAGCTGGTAGGAGTGCTTTTGGGGAGAGGAAACCACCACATTCCCACCAGTTGTGGCCTTGGTGTAGCTACTTCACTTGGACAAAAATGATGAAAAACACTCCTCAAGAAGACTTCAAAGTTTGCACATCAACACAGTTCCCATACAGCTGTCTATTAGTCTGCTTGAAAAATATTGAGTTTACTGGTGGGCAAAGATTGTACACTATGTGAGGGTGATGCTCCAGTGCAATGCATGTATGTCTTTCTGCTGGCCTCAACTGCGATGTTGCTCAGCACATATGTGTAAAATAACAACTAATACTATGCCACTGCAAAGTAATTATGTGCCATTTACATGAAACAGGGACCACAATAAAAGAACCATAACAACATTTGCCTTCACAAAGTTCAAAAAATGTAAACAAATTTCCACAGAGTTTTCACAGTTCATCTGAGGATAGTAATATTGGTTGTAAACACAGTCTTACTTCCACTAACAAACTATTTTAAGATGCCAGATTCAATATTAGAGTATACCAGCACTTTTGCAGGGCTAACAATTGTACAGGCACCTAGAAAAACACAAGTGAATGCATGCTATCGCTACATATAAAAATAAATACTTTTATTTCTAATCTGGGTAGAGCTGCATAGATGATAAATCACTTGCATTACATTATGAACAAACCTATCTGAGCAAAGTATACATTTAAAAGTTACACTTACACAGTGGATAAGTAGACTGTTGAAGGACGGACAGGCAGTGGGATAATACCCAAGCACTGAAATCTACTGTCAAGATATATTAGGAGTAGTGATGATCCTCTTCCTTCCAAATGAAATAATCCACATAGATTCCCTTCCCAGAGCTTACACACTCATGGCATCATTGGTGCTATACAAATGAGTGTACACTGAAGGATTACATCGACTAAGTACATGATTACTGCATCCATGGCTTTATTTCTTGTACTACAAAGAATGCAAACACAGTTACCATTGGCGACCATGGATGCTGTGATTTCTGGCATGTAAATGTAGAGGCACGCAGGCACTTAACAAACATGTTAAAAACTTCAGCTCAAAAATATTTGCCCACTAACACTACAGCAGCCTTTAAATTAGTGTCATAGTTTGGTATCTTCCATGAAAATTTTAAATAATTTCGAATGCAAGCAAATGAACTGCTGAATAATGCACTGCTAAGAAGTTAAGCAACAGCTGCTCCTGACATCACAATGTGTTCTTTCTGCTGTTGTAAACTTTGAGCAGGAGAACAGTCACTGGCAGTCCCTTTATACTTGTTGGTCTTCTGTGCTCTGTTCTTGATACACTGTACATGACCGTGGAGCACTGAACCCCTTGTTACTGCTGGAACTTAGAAAAATACAGATCATTGTTACAACCATGCTACATGCAAGAGTGTATAGTTGTCAATTATGTGCTCATATTTACAGATATTGTATTTTCAGAAGCCAATGACAAGCCTCAACACACACACACACACAAACAGTGAAGACTGAAAATATATTTAATATGATACAAGAGCAAAACTACAATGTTATAGATGAAGGCATGAAACTTCTGACAGGCATGAAAAGCCAATAGAGTTTCTTCTATTTTGACTTTACACTAGGTGCGAGAAGTAGACCACAAATAACTTCACTGAGAAACACAAGTTAGACTGCATTACAACACAACAGCCAATGTTCATAACTTTAGGGCTGTCTAACATAGCCAGCTCACCGTATTGCGTATAGGAGCAAATGGGCAGTCTAGAAGACACAAAGAACTTGTGGATTATGAGTGTGCTTGTTGCTGACATCTATTATTCTAAATGAAGAAAACCCTTCAAAAATGCACTTCATCAGGGGAAATAATCATACGCAACAAACACAACGGGCTCCTACAGGTGGCACCAACACTCACTATTATTGTTGATACCAGTGTCTTGCCGGATGGATATGCTGTGTCCTGCACAGAACACGAAAGGAGCGCTCCATGACTTGGATTGCATGTGTGCTAGCTGCATCGCTCTGCTGCTGAAATAGGCTAGCCACAGAGAGGGAAATGAGAAGCCATGGCTTTGAAACACACTGAACGTCACCCTTAGAAATCAACAATGCATACTTAGGTCAGGAACAATTTGTAGAAAAATATTTATCACTATGCAATCGTGGTGAACACGTTCGGCTGAAACACAACAAGCCAAAGCACTGAGAGAGAAAAAGCTACATGAAGTAAAAAATGCAGTTACTGGCCCTATGTCGTCTGAGGCTTGTTCAATAGGTCTTTCTCCTTGCAAGTTGGGAGCAGCCAGGCAATTTTCACCCACTTGCTATTTCCTTCCAGAGCACTTGATCCACAGAGGGAGTCACAAGCTCTAGAGCTCAATAAGGAATCAAAGTATTTGTGCTCGTTTCAAAGCACAAGCTTTTCAGTCTCAGAATATTGGAGTTTCATTCATAAGCTGCAGGCTTTCAGCTTTCAACATTTACAATTATCTTGCAATTTAGTTCTATATATGTTGAATAAGAATTATGTGTAAGAATATTACAGGTATCCACTGAAAGCAACCATGCTTGGGTTTTCAATTTGTGCACAGTAAGTGGTGTTCACGTAATCGTATGTATTAAAGAAAAACTAACCTTGCAGCCAGCCGTTTGGCAGTTTCGTGCCCTCGAAGCTCCCAAGCAGATCGCAGTCCTTCCAGATGAGGCTGCCATGCATGCTTCCACGCCACATCCGCTGAATGATAACAGTCCCAGCAGTGGCATAGGCTTGCACAGTTAGGGAGAACGTGTCCTTTCTATTTTTGTACAGGTGCTCCAAGTAGTGATGAGGATTGATGTGCCAGAATGTGCAACCGATGCATCACAGGACCTTAACAAACCAATCTCTGCGATCTGTGAAGAGCCAAAAACGAGATATTTAAAAACAATAATTAAAAGCACTCACTTCTAATACTTATTTGAGGAAGCTATCACTTCGTTAAAGTGACGAAAATCTGCTATAATCACTTTGAAATAAATTGAAGCCTCATGTAAAATTTACGTACCACAATATATATGTCCTACTGAAGTATAGTACTACCACAGTGGTAATCGTCTATAGAACTAATTTTCCAAAATAACAAATTTTTTAAGTGCAACCTGGCTCCTGAAAAATAAATTCACATTAACTTTCCAACTATCAAACGTGGTCAATCGACAGGCCCAACCTCATTATCAAACAAGAGCTCACTTGTATCAAATCACAAAAAAACTTTTTATCTATTTGCTCCATAATATATGTATGTATATAACAGTGGTAGTAAATTTTTCATGCTTCAACTTATTATAGAGAAACATTACATCTGATGGGCTTAAAAACTTGCACACCTTATAGAACTGCGTGAATTATAGTACCGGTGAAATTTAGTTCTGCAAGGTGAACTCACCGATGGCAGCATTTAGTAGCCGTCGATGTCATGAGGAACCAAGTACGGCCAACAGGCAAAGGGCATCTGCAGACTGGAAGCTGCCAATGACAGCAATGAAGGGCTGGCCAGGCGTGCACGTCCATTGATAAAGTGTAAGAACTGGCCATGACCGGCTGTTGTCAAGGCTCTAGTGCCACCAAAACGATGGCCAGACAAACTCGGAAGCCTGCAGTTAGGCGATATTGGCCTACAACTTCATCCAAAGCAAGGCACCGGTGAAATCTTTGCTTTTTCTGGGGGCCGGAGGGAAGCTTGACGTTCACGGGCTCTCGCTGCCACATAGAACTGTCAAGTTGTTACCGAAGAACAGTCTAGGCGCGCTTCCAAAGTAATACGATCCACAACAGAATATAGCATCTCGCAGCTTTGGTTGATCACATCACAGCGCTAGGTCTGGGGGCCGGAGGGAAGCTTGACGTTCACGGGCTCTCGCTGCCACATAGAACTCTCAAGTTGTTACCGAAGAACAGTCTAGGCGTGCTTCCGAAGTAACACGATCCACAACAGAATGTAGCATCTCGCAGTTTTGGTTGATCACATCACAGCGCTAGGACTATGGTTATCACAAAAAGAAGTGATGACTTAACAAACAAAAGCGCCAGGCTGCCCCACCACAACTTCGCAAGGCAAAACAGTTATCAACGCTGTATTTGAATTTTCGGTCACACGAGCACAGCTTGTTTACAAGTCTTGGAACGTCAACACAGCACCACTGTTCACAACGAACATCGTTTCACTCCCGAACAGTACATTGCTCTCAAGTAAATAGAAGCGTACGGGCTAACTATAGTGGCGAAGCAAGAACCGAGCGCGTAGTTCATACGTTTCCGTACGTAATTGGGTTCACTCAAATAACGTATCAAAATGCTGTCAATTCGAAATGTCGCACAGCACCCAAGTGAGAGACTGGAAAGTCAAGCGAACGAACTGTTACCGGCACACAAACACACATTGCAGGCTTCTCGAGTGCAAGTTGCCGTCGATACATCGACGCCGATCCCTGCTTGATAACCACACCGACGCACAGGCTTCGCTGCGCTTCACCGTACACCATTGCACTGCCACAGCTTTCCGCACTGCTTACATGCACCGAAAGAGCTGCTGTAATCACAACACATCCGGTCAAACGCTGAAGTAACTCGTGCGAGAAGCGTTTGCTGAAAGTCGCACCGACCGATATGCTGTTTACGACGCCATGTTGTTTTCCACAACTGCGCAGCACATAAGAGAGCTCTTAGAAAGTACTTGCACTATTTTCACGGCGTGAAAAAATTTTCTCTTATGTGCGAGGGGGGTGATATGACGAACAAGACAGGCGTGCCAGATGAAAGAAGTGTTTTGGCAACGTCACAGAGTGAGCTGATGTAGAGGGTATTGCTTCACAACCAATCACAAGCTGTGCCTGTCGGCCAAGCCGTCGTCTGCTCGCGTTTGTCGTGTGCTTCGATCAGAGCATGCGACAGGGGATTCGCCTTCGCAACGCTATTATTCTCAGGTCAAGTGGTCGCTGCGTCACACAAAATACATGTCCGTGGCTCGCTCTACCTTTGAATGATGTTCGTGCGCCAAGTTAAATGGCTGGTAATTGACGCAGGGATGAATTCAGCCAAGGTTTGCTCCAGAATCGTGAGGGTTTGCATATTTTCGGTGTCGTACAAAGTTACTAGGGTCATTTCATTCCGAGTGCTTGCCATATTATCACGGTCCATATCGGTGTCTGAACAGTGAAGGTGAAGATGCATGATTTGTTTGTAGTTCCATGCGTAATCACGTGCACCCCTAATACGCTTTGGTTTACAAAGTACGCTTTGTTCCAGATCGTCCCAAAGTGTATCGACAGCTGTATTTCAGAGATCGCAACCATTGGACAGTTAGAGCCAATAAAAGTACACTGGAGGACAAACTTTATGAACCATTCACTGAAAACTTCCTCTCATTTTTGTTTCCAATAGCGTGCAAAGAATGTGCTCCCATTAACCTCTTTGGTGGTAATTTCCACCAATGAGGCAAGGATCTCGAGTCGCACTTTTAATTGGATGAGATGGGGCGCAACACAACAACATAACAAATAAGGTTGATCCTATGCCATGCCGCGTTCGAATGCACCGACCATTCACGTATCACATTGGTTTTCATCCAACCACAAATCTTTACATGCGTAGTTTTATGCCATTGATGCCCAATAGAATTCTTCAATTACTGCGACTTCGAACTTATTTGACGATGGTGGTTGTCAACACCATCCACTGCGTACAAGGGAAACAACACGCGAAGCTCAAAGCGCCGAAAGAAATAAAAACGCACCAGCAGTCATCAGGCAGCCCTTAATGGGCGTGAATTAACTCAAAACCAGCCAGGGCACCAAAGTATACCTCTGCGGCAGCAGGTTCTAAGTAGCCACATTGTTCCTAAGAGTGGTCCGGACCACTCTTAGAATTTTCTCTCAGCCATGCTGTTTTCACGAACAATTTCGCTTCGTGAATCCACTTACGAGAACTTTTCGGTGACGTAAGCAAATATAGCAACTGCATCACCATCGCTGACATGTTCCCGGGCAGTCACAGCGCGCTTTATTTGCAGCGGCCGATGTGACAACGATTGCCTCTTACGACGTTTTTTCCTTTCGTCAATCGACTTACGCAACAAAATTTCTCTTGAGCAAAAATGTTTTCGTAAGTGAGTTTTGTGAATCTGGGCCCTGAATATTTTGATGTAAAAGAAAAAGACGGCTGCACATTTGCGAACACCGCAAGACACCTTGCAGCAACGCCATCATTTCAGGGAGCAGACTGACCAAAGCTACAAAAAAAGGAAAAAAAACGAGACCATTACACGTTTTTGCGCTTATTTAGGTTTTCTAGGGCATATATACGCAGCAAACAAGCTCTTTCTATTCTAGGTATAGTTTCTTCCCAGGTGCATTTTCGATTGAGACCGAGTGAACATTTCTCAACAATGATTACTTTGCCCTCGCTAATTGCACGATCAAACCTCTAAGGTTGGAGTAATTCATTGCTATCAAAAGTCGCAGTGCAACTGTAATGCCAACCAAGGTTGCGATAAAGCCTGCCAGAAAAATAACGCGTGCGAAATCATGTTGCCGACGTGCAGCATAACTTACAAAAAACTTACTTATTGGGTATCGCAAGCATGCTTGGATGCGCGCAGTAGAGTAAAAGCTGTTGACTAAAAGCTATCGCTACGGCAGGACTGCTTGATTTATAGAGCTTATATAAAAATCATTCCTATAGGCATGCAATGACAGACATCGAGAATAGGAAATTCGCTCAGCAAAGTGAGCAAGACCGAAATATAGTTATGAATATACAAAACATGCTGCCTATGCGTTTCATTCCACGTTGTTAGCGCAGCCGTCCTTGACTTGTGCAACGCACTTCGCCCGGAGGAGAAATACGCCATCTACGCTTAACAGAGATTAACGATTAACGATGTCTTCTCAGATCAGGCGGGTTATCGCAATGATGCGTTTTCGAAAACTAGTCCATTCAATGGTGCGATGAGAGGCCGTTTCTCCAAACGGCCACTGTACTTGTTGTTTACTGTATTTTACTACGATTACTTCACATTTATTTACTCTCTTTGTAAGCACACGCATACGGAGGGGGGTAACAACTTTCTTATACATGCCCACAATCCGCACTAACTACCACTGATAGTCACGTCAGAGAGGAAAGCTGACACCTGTGCCCACCCCCACTCCGCGAGTCGGATTGATGTGAACCCCCTCCCCTCGCCGAAAAAAATTTCTGGCTACGCTCTGCTGCATGTTTTTTGTTAAAAAAATACATCTAGTGATATCACAAAATTATGATGTCCGATCGAACACGTCGTGCCTTATTCCGAATGAATACTTAACTTCGGGTACGCAATGCCTATAGTTATTCCCGTTGTTTAAAACGCACTAATTAGTGGTACAATAACCTTCATGAAGTGAAAATTCGTTGACATATATTGAAAATTGTCGGATTTCTCACCACTTGAAACACTGAGACTTATGGGCTTCCGAAAAAAAAAAGTGGCCCTCTAGTGGCTGGAGCAGTCTCTGCACTGCGACCAGGAACAACAGCTCCGGGCCGTCCAGCGGGTCCTCGGGGTGCTCGAAGGGACCCAGAGTGCCGGATATGGCGAGCGGAGACCCGCGCCGAATAACGGCAACACCGAAGACGACGTTGGCCCCGTCGGGGTGCGAAAGAGCACAAATGCAGGCACACAAAGTTTATCTAATCTCAGCTCAGAGCAGTTGAAATAAAACAAAAGTTTGCCTGACCTCGTATATTGTGGGAATTGATGTTGGCCGAAACTTGGGGTGGGAAGGTGACTGCAGCGTATTTTTTTTATTCAGCAAAATTTTATGAAATGACGCTAACGATTTATTTACAAATATTTACACAAACGTACGTTCAAGAGTAATATTACCAGCTGTTTACAGTAGTCTATACTTCTCTATGGTTCGACACAAATTTTCAGTCTTGTTCCGAAAGCAAGATTTCATGTTCGCACATTTCACTGCAATTGGCACTTCCTCCCGTTCAGTGTCCAACTGGGCAAATATTGAGAAACTAATGTTTGCACCGGAGCTACCACAGTCGGCGTCTTCGCTCAGTACCGTCCGTCCGCTGCCAGGCAGGTTCCGTTCAACAGCTTCCTTAGTGCCCGCTTGTCGTTTTCTTGCTTGGTATCAGCGACGCGGAGGTTGCGAGGGGCGGACAGGAAGTGGGGAAGCATTGCGTCGGAGATGATCTTGCCGATGCGTGACTCGTGGTTTTTAGGACTTGTTTCGAGGTGGTCTAATAAGGTCACCTTTCAACTATATACCTTAGGATTGCAGTAGATGAGGCCCCTGATCGGCGACGCTTCGACATTCGCCGTCAATGGTGTACAGCTTCCAGAGAACGCGTCAAAATATGCGCACGCATGACAAGTGCAGCCCCCTACTGACATTGTCCTTGGGGCGATTCGCTAACGTTCAGGGGCATTGAGGACTACTTCGACCGTTTTTGGGTGGCACCTCGGTCAACAAAACATCCGACATGCATGCGTCTCCTTCTGGTTCCCGGTGGTCTTCTATTTGCCGAAACGGAACATGCGCAGGCAAGTGCTCTTGTTGTTGACGCCTGGTGCCACATGCCTTGGTTTTGGAGCCGCTGCCGCTATCACCGTGGCGGAAAGACCAGATCTTGAAGAGCTTTTCTTCAGCACGGGTCGATGGCTTGCGCAGAGATTCCCGCCCAGCTTCAGCGGATTCTCGCCACCGACGGCTTTGCTCGGCGACGGACCGCCGTCCAAGTTGTGGTCACACGCACATCTATCACCACTAAGACACGGCGTGTAGGCTGCGGAGGAGGCCTTGGGTGCTGGTCGCATCGAGTGGCAGCGGAAACAGATGCGTCGGCCCTGCGTGGTTACACTTGACGCGTATATCTTCTTGTGCCACGAACACGTGGTGCTTCGGCTGTGGTTCAGGCCTCGGGGTCGGGCCGCATCGAATGGCGGCGGAGGCAGATGCGAAGGTGTAAACCGGGTAGTGGAGTATACGTGTCCGTAGCGGAGACGTTCCTCACTGCCGGTGGCGGAAGCTCGGCAGTCTTCAGGGATTCGTCGTCCGCCCTTCGGAACGGGGGTGCCGCCTCTTACACGAGCTGAGAACAACGGCATAGTAGTCGAGGCAGCGGGACACGCACGCAGGTCAGCGGAAGCGCTGGCAGCAGCCACTCTCTCGAAGCCGACGGGCCCGGAATAAGTGAGCGCTGAGCATCGACTATCGCGCATAGCTTTAAAAACGCAGTGCGAGGTCCACGAGGCACGAGACGAAGTAGAAGTAGAGCGTGCGTGGAATTTGTGGCATACACCCACGCTTGGGGATTGGCTAAGAATCGTTGAGTCCAAACCCAGACAACAGTCGATCTCATGCTTGTCCTCGAAATTCATTAACGTCCTCGTCCATTGGCTTAGCCGCATCCTGAAAATGTTTGCAGTTCACCGTTTGCAGGATTATCTTTAAAATATACGTTCTCACTTGGATGTGTTTAGGACAACAACCTGCGTGACTCCTTAGCAATGGGAACTACAGTATTTGTGCAATGAACACCGTTTGACTACAGGTTAATTATAAAAATACATTTAGTGACATCACAAATGCATGATTGCCGATAGCAGACGTTTTGCCTTTTTCCGAATGAATACATAAAACTTTGGTACGCAAGGCTTAAGTTACTCCGGTTTAAAACGCACTTGTTAGGGGTACAATAACCTTCGCGAAGTTAAACGTCGTCGATATATATTTAAATTTTTGAATTTCTCAAGCATTTTCGCTTTCATTGGAAATGTGGCCACCATGGCCGGGATTCGATCACGTGACCTGCAGGTCAACAGCCGAGTACTTTAGCCACTAGACCACCGAGGTGGGGCGCCAACTACTTCTACATTCTGTACAATGCCTAAGTGTGCAGACATAATGAAGTCTAATTCATGTTTTAGTTTCACCGTTAGGACTTCGCCACGTTCACTTTCGGTTAGCCCATTTTCGGAAAAAGGTATTCAAGATTCGTAAATTATTATGCTCTGAGAACTCTACTCGTAACTCCCCTCTGGCATTTCAATAGCCGGTACCATATTTTTCCATTGCATGATTTCCGGCTTTTTTCTTGCCTGTTTTGGAATTAATGCCTCCCATCAGAGTAGTATACAGTGACTTTACTTTATTAATGACCCCACTGTATAAATACGAAGCGTTCAACCAAACTATCATTATGGCTTGATGGCGCGTAGGCCTGTACCACCTTCATCTTGTGATTTTTGCTAAACTTCATTATGATAGTTGTCATTCTTTCACTGATACTATTGTATTATTCTATGTTGCCAGCAATACTCTTGTGTATAAGAAACCCCACCCCTCCTTCTTTTCTGTCAACTAATCCACGGTAGCATAGGACATCTCCGTTCTGTATATCCACGGTATAAACCTCACGTGTCTTCCTAACTTCGCTGAGCCCTATTACAATCCATTTAACACCGTCTAATTCCTTGAATACACAGCTAGCTAGCTTCACTAGACAGCGTTCTACAGCGTTGAAGGCATTTCCAAGTTCAGACTCCAATGGCGGCCTGTCCGGACCCCAAGATTCTCAGCACCCTCCGCTGCGTTGCAGGTCTGACCACCGCCTTGGACAGTTGCTTCGCATCCACTGGGGACTGAGGGTCAATAGTTAATTGCTGTATTTGTGGAAGGTTGTAGCTAGATACTGCACCAGGGTGGCAAATCCCGCTCTGGTTAGGGAGTACATTACCGGCAGCTGATTGGCACTCCGGACCTCTTGTTTTTGTTTTTGAACAATTATTTCATCACACGTTTTAAGTAATTATACGATTGGGAACGTTCCGGTATTTGCAATCTAACCAAATTTTGGCATTTCATGCTAGGTTTCTGCGCTATGAGCAACCCTTTAGGTCACGGCGTTCACATTTGTGGACGCAAATTTCAAAGGTGCATAACACGCTTCCTAATTCTTGAAACAGCTTTAAATTCAGTGTGCACATTCCTGCAGGCTTCCTTAGTGGACAACTAGCGGTCATATAATTACGTTGTGCTCTGTTTTGCTTCAGAGGATCACTTTGCTGGAGACACTACCATGTTAGGCGATCGTTCGACGTGCCGTGGTCTAGGGCCAACATGAAAAGTTTTTTTTTTTCATGTTTGAAGCGAATACGATCAAAGAGCTAACTGTGCCTGTGGTTGGAACTAATTGTTGATTCTTTTTGTGCAAGTACTGAAGCTGGCTGGTGACCAAATATTTAGACAGTTGGTTGCACACTCATAAACTTTACTTAGTGAAACGCGCACAAAACACATTCATTCTGAACAAATACAACCAAAAAAAGTCAAGGTCACGACAGGTCTCAGAGCTCGAACAGTATTCCCGCATGAACAACGTCGAGATAACAGGTATCCTCCGCACTCAGGGTGAAGACTTGCGTCGCTGAATTGGAAACTGTTGCAAAGAAAATTAGATGTACTGTCGCCCCTCTGATCTTGGCGTTGTTCACCGATTCTCTACTAATGATAAAAGGAAGAAGAACTTAATCGCGGGATTTTGCGCGCAAGCAACGAAGAAAATTTCATCAGCAAAGCACGAAAAGCAAGGCTCTACCTGAATGACATTGGCATATCCAACGGCAACTCCCCTGTTTTGGTCTACGACCATTTGACCCCTCAGAATAAAGCACTCCTTTCCAAGGCGCTGGAATAAAAAAAAGGGCTAACAACTGGAAGCACCTCTTCAGTGGTAACTGTCAGAATAAGGCCAGAAAAACGAACGAGAATCGTGTTTTTCACAATGATTACAAGTCTGACTTTTTTTCTCCAATAACACATAAATTCATCTACATCCACCATGGCATCTTATTTGACATCATCTGCGCTCAATCAGTTCTTGTGTGACTATAATTCAGTCATTCAGTTTAATGACAGATCCAGGCTGCGGTGGCTGCATTTCCGATGGAGGCGGAAATGTAGGCCCTGTGTGCTCAGCTTTGAGTGCACGTTATAGAACCCCACGTGGTCGTAATTTCCAGAGCCCTCCACTACGGCGTCTC
Source organism: Rhipicephalus annulatus (assembly GCA_013436015.1). Taxonomy (NCBI): domain Eukaryota; kingdom Metazoa; phylum Arthropoda; class Arachnida; order Ixodida; family Ixodidae; genus Rhipicephalus; species Rhipicephalus annulatus. Next base: position 212,998 of record WOVY01010473.1, on the reverse strand, counting down.
TCATAATCATATGGTGCATTTTGGGAAGTTAAACCCCACATATCAATCAAACATAACGACAGAAACCTTCACGAGCATTTTCACGACTTTCACAACTTTTTTTTTTCTACACTCAACAACGCCTTTTCAATTATACGTCTCCGAACATTGGCTTGGTTATGACTATAAAAGCATATTGTTTTAGTTCGTATGTTTCTGAATACTCTCACAGAGTGACGAGTACTCACGGTGGTGCAGCCATTTTTGTTTGATCTACATTTCAGTACAAACGTCGCCATGACCTTGAACCACACATTCCCAAGTGTGAATCGGTTTTTATTGAAGTCGATTCTTTTTTTGTTAACGTTGACAGCAAGAACGTATTGTTCTGTTGTGTTTACCGCTCTCCCTCTTCATCGATTCCTGATTTTGTAGTGCTGCTGACCACGCCATGGATGAAATATCGCACAGTGTAACGGGATTATAATAGAAGATATTAATGTCAACCTTTTGGATACTACTTCACCTAATTCTGCCAGTTAATGTAGTATCTTTGATAGCTCTAGGTATGAATGTTTGAATCACTCTCCCTACGTGATGTCCAACTATTCATTATGGCACATTGATCAATCATTCCTTACCAAACTTACTTGATCAGCCGAATACTTGAATTGTTATTACTGATATTACCGATCACTAGCATATTGTTATGCGCTTCTGTAATCCATCATTTTAAGGAACACTACTTATTACAGATTTATACTTGATAAGCAAATGCTTAGTAATACCATCTCTAATACTGACTAGTCGGAAGTTATATCATGTAATAAGCCTCAGAAAGCTTCCTCACACTTTTGAGCAACACTTTCATTGTATTTCCACTCCCGCACTCACACACAAAAATGCAGAAAAAAGATAGCTTCACCACAGAACCATTAGCTTACATATGGCCTTCTGAAAACTGTGAAGTCTCGAGAAAACATGTATAAAACAAGAAAAACAATCTTTCAATTGCAAATTACTTGCTATTTATAATAAAGTTTCTAACGCGCTTCGCTCTCAGTTGACAGTGCGAAAAAGAATTATTACGAAGTAAAGATTGCTGAGTGTAGTAAAAATGCTAAAAAAATCGGAAATCATGAACACATACCTTAACCGCAGCAAGCAGAGCGATATATCGAGAATTCTAGTTCACAAAGTAGTATATAGTAATCATGTAGATATCTCTAATGCATTTTGTGATGCCTTCTTTAATGGTGCCATTGATTTTGCTTCTTCATTCTTTTTTTCCTGACCACTACTGATGAAGTTTTTTCGACAATCAAAGCCCTTAACGCCATGAGTGCTAGCCTTGATAGTATGAAGACTCACCATAATGAAATGATAGCAGAACACTATAACCGGACCACGGAATAACCGGTGCACCATTGCTCCTTATCCACAGTAATTTACAGAATATAAAAGAAACCGTCGATATATCTGGTTTTATTTTAAATAAGCAGCTACTAAACACGTGTACCACTGGGCGCTATATTAGGTCCGCTACTCTTCTTCATTTATATTATTGACTTGCCAACTTGTCTCTCTTCAACTAATTGTATTTTATATGCTGACGACACGATGATATAAAATATCTAACAAATAAGCTAAATGAAGATATTCTGAAAATGTGTACGTGGTGTGAAAACAACTTCAAACTAGTCATAATAAGACCAAACATGTAATCTTTTCCTCGCATCAGCGTTCATTCACTCTTACTCAAAACGTTTCCATCAACAATCACACTATCTCTTCAGCTAACCATTTTACGCCTTTAGGTGTCGAACTTGATTGCCACCTTAAATTTCATCTACACGTCTCTAACGTTAAAAAGAAAATGACCTACGGTATACGCGTTCTCATCAAAACTCGGCTGCATTTCTCTCTCTCTACTATCATAACCCTTCATTAAATTTTTGTTCATTCTCATCTTAACTACAACATGTAATCATGGGGCAACACATACAATAGCCACCTTACGTCCCTGCAAGCCATTCAAAGCCGAGCCATTCGTCTAATAACGTTTTCTACCCATTAGGTTAATGCCAGATAGATTTACATTCCCATATTATTCTAAGTGTATCTAATATCAGTAGATTTAATCTCGCAATTTTTGTTTATAGGGCACTTTGAAACAAAATTTCCGGGTCCACAATACCGAAGACGTCCCTTGTTTACTACAATAATACTGGCAAACATAACTTCATCTAATAATAATAATGATTAATAATGATTATTAACTTCATCATAATAATAATGGCAAACATAACTTCATCTTACCCATCATTTGCACCAACTACGGCAAACAGTCGTTACATTTATCAGCCCTCGCCTTTCTGGAATGCGCTACCATCTACTTTAAAACTACTAAATGTCGATAGCTTTCGTTCTGAACTTAAATACTTTTTCTATATATATAACTCCGGTTTTACGATGCTCTAGTTTTTTTTCTCCGATATTTTTTTTATTTTTTATATTCCTGCATCTTTGTATCCCATTTGTATGATCTAAATTATGTACCTATTGTATATATTATTGTCTGCGTTTTATTATTTTCTGCACTGCGTTTCCATTTTATTTTTTACTATATTTCTCGCCCTACTTTTCTTACTCCTAATAACTTAGCCACATTACTTTTCTTCTTTTTTTCAATGATTTTGTTAATGCTGTTCGTTGATTTGCTATTTTTGTATTATATTACCTTAAGTCATTATTAAGCCCCCATATTGCCATTTTGTATATATTATTCACGATGTTATCATGCACAGGAGGTCTCATTTCAGTCTGTGACTACGGGACCTCCTTCTGTATATTCTTACGATGTACTTAATCCTTTGTTTATTTTGAAATGAATCATTCTGATTCCTTTTTTTTGTTTCTTGGAATGCCCCGCCACGGTGGTCTAGTGGCTAAGGTACTCGGCTGCTGACCCGCAGGTCGCGGGATCAAATCCCGGCTGTGGCGGCTGCATTTCCGATGGAGGCGGAAATGTTGTAGGCCCGTGTACTCAGATTTTTGTGCACGTTAAAGAACCCCAGGTGGTCGAAATTTCCGGAGGCCTCCACTACGGCGTCTCTCACAATCATATAGTGGTCTTGGGACGTTAAGCCCTACAAATCAATCAATCAAAGTTTCTTGGAATGTAAAACTGGGTGCCTTAGAATTACGCCACATGAATTTGACGCGTTTCTGACAATAGCATCATAATTCGTGTCTCAAAAGGCTAAGTAGAGGGTTGTGTGGCACTTTATAAGCACTGTAGAATACCACCTGACCGCCTATCAGCTCTCTAGGTCCCCTGACTCGTACCTTTCCTGGCTTACCTTTTCAAACTGTTTGAAAGTTCATAAAAAAAAACGCCAGGCCTGCGCAGTAGGCGCAGGACAGTCACAGCGAAAGCTAGAAGAGCGGCCTTTCAGAGCCTTCCCTAAATACTCAATGGGTAACTGCTGCAAGCACACTTGCTTGATACCCATTATGGCAACAATAATAAAAAAATTGGGTAGTGGGCCAGCATTCGCTAAACTATTTTTCGTCATTCTTCTGAGAAACGTAGTATCCACTAAACACTTGCAAGAAATTTTGTGCCAACAGTTTATGCAGTGGCTGACGACGATGAGGAAACATGCATGAAGTCGGTATGCGCCACTGTTAATAGTAGAACAAGCTTTGTAATGGGTCGAAGCATTGGGCGACACACTCATTACGCTATTCGTATCGTTCGACGACTGGTTGCTGTTTTGCTGTTTTATAACGCTTGATAGGTCGTGTTAACGCTTTTTTTGCTTTCCCGTCATCAAGCCTGCCTAAGGCAAGTTTGCCAAAAAGCCCGAAGCACCGGCGTGGCTCAGTGGTAGGATACTGGGCTGTCACCAAGCGGACCAGGGTTCAAGCTCCCCTGTGTCACAGGTGCTAGGTTTTCTTTTTTCTAATTTCGTTCTATGTGGTTACGGACACCGGTGGCGAAGGTGGCAGCGGCGGACAACTACGGCACTGCGCGAGACCCGCGTTTGTGATTTTATAAAAGCTTCCGTTGTTAGCAGGCGCGGCTTCGAACCTCGGACCTTGCGAGCTTAGGCCAGCTTATAAGTCTCTATATGGCCCTCCTTTTCACCAGATTATTCTCTCCCAACTTCTCCCTATCTCACTCAATTTCGACATCGCTGGCTTCAAAGTGTCCGCAATGTCGGGATTTTGCTTATTTCCAGTGGTCGTATGCTCCTACTCTCACGTTTCCTATCAACTGACGATTTGCGCGTACCTGATTTGCGAACTAATCGGCAAATCTATGTGATTCTTACATTGAGCGAATACGTCGTGGGTGGACGGGGGGCATGAAAATTAAACGCGAAAAGTTTCTAAGTGCTAAGACAGGCGCTGCCTTTAACGCTGTATCCTATTTTGTTGGCATTTTGAGTAGTAATAAAACTCTGGTAAATAGATATAATAGTCGACAGTGGTCCTCAGTGTGGAGTCAGATGTACGTACTAGTTTTTACATCTACGGTTAGCCTAATAACGTTGGATGAAAAGGTAAGGACCGAATTATTTCTATTTCTAGAAAGCGGCGAAAGGCAAAAAAATTGGTTAGAAAATAATGAGGTGTTTGCATCACTCACCACTAAGCGTCCGCTCGAAATCCTAGACCCCGACGACTCTCGACACCACAATCATACACAAGGATAAGTCTTACAAAGTGGGAAGGATGATCATATATGTTAGCTGTCATTTAGTTAATTACATTAGCTGCTCGGGAACTTCTTCAACCCTATTCTATTCATCGTGAAGGCGACAAGTGTATGAGTGATAGCTGTGCTAATCAACCACGCACCCACACACAAAGCTTCGCTTTCCATCCTTTTCCCATTAGAGCGAGGGCTCCTAATCATTCCATTTTTCGAAGCTTATATAGATAATGATTAGACACATCACGGTGCCAACGTGACTAATATCCAAGATAATTTATTTCATTTCATCTTGTAATGAATTGTGGAGACTGTGTCAGTAATAGTTCATTGCAACTTTGTTATAATAAGTTGCTATTCTTGATCTTCATTTAATACCAGAAATTTTGAAGGTACCATGTCATTATAAACAAGTGAAATAAATGAGCTGGTGCATGGTAGGCTCTTTAGAACTCCTGTCGGCATTCTCGCTTTATTCAATCACTCGCATATTTGCCCATATAGCAGTAATCTAGTTCACTTTGCTAATGGAATGGAAGGACATCGCATCAGTCTGGAGAGCACAGAACAAAAGAAAATCCAGCAAGTGGTGGCGCAGGCGAACGTGTCGCCATCTTCTGTACCTTAAGAGCAACTTAGAAAGCGGCGCGCGCTATGAAACCGTTCACACTGCTGTGATGATAGTTCTATTTCCCTGATCAATTTCACGAATATAATCACTAGTAGGCGTTATATGTTAAATTCGTAAAGTACGTGTCTAATAAAACTGTATGTGTCATAGACGGACAAAAGAAAGCGGAAGACATTACAAATAGTGCACGATGTCCCAAGTGACGTGTTCTTTGGTTCATCCTAGGTAAAAAACATATATTTTAGAAGCCCGTGAACTGTGCGATGTCAGTGCACGCTAAAAAACACCAGGTGGTCAAATTTTACGAAGTCCTTCGCAACGGCTTGCCTCAAAATCACATCGTGCTTTTCGCAAGTAAAACTCCGCGCATTATAATTTATTAGCATGCACATGTATACCTTCTTTTCGGTGACCGTTCGAGCTGGAGAAGGGGAAAAAACAAAGAAAAAATCACAGCGCCCACCAAGTAGAAATTTCGAAGACATTTCGGCTTTGCGGGGCAGCCTTGTTCAAAAAGGTAGCGGAGGCGAAAAGTTCGCCCATTTGATGATTAAGTTTACCGCGAATGTCCTCGACTAGAGCACTGGCGATCTTCTCCCATATATGCGCAGTGCTTGCGACAAGTGGTACGACGTTCATATAAATGAGACACCTTGTTTCACGTGATTCTGTCCGAAGTTTATTTCAGGTAAAGGCTCATTTCTTTCTTTACGGTGTGGGTCATCACTCAGGTCCCAGGCACCTGTCTGGTAATCTTAAATGGTGTACGGCATAACATTGAATCACAAAGCGACTTTATTAGATGAAAAGTACCGATTAGTAAAAAAAAAATAACCACTCGTATGTTGTTTGCTTTGAGTTTATTTTTTTCTGTGTCTGATCAGTGATACTGAAACCACCACCGCCTGATTATTTTTAGTTCAAAGGTTCATTCCCGTTATTTAGCGTACGCAAGCGATTTCTTCCCTTGCCTTTTGTCATATAAAGAAGCCGAGAGGCGACGTAAAATTTTCTTTCCAACTTCGCGTTTTTTTTTCTTTAAGTCTGTCTTCTTTTTTCACTGCGCGACGTTTTTATTTGTTCTGTTTACAGGAGCAATAAGTGCCGAATCATTGTCTTCGGCAATTCGAAGCCCTGGGCTGCTGGTGACAGAATGCCTGGCCAGAACATACATAAAACTGCCGAAGCATTGAATTGCTAGCTGTAGCCAGAAACCTAGAGCTTTTCCGTCTGGTTTCCTGACTGCAGCTAGTTTTTTACCAGCAGTGTAACCATGGTCGTCGGCAAAGGGAGTGCGAAAGGGGCATTTGTTCCACTCAAGCCACACCAGCACTAGCTCTCACCCAAGCAAAACCAGTGCCTCCCGCCTCTCCCAGACGTGATGCAACAATTCCTAATATTAACTGATAGTGTAAATAATAAATAAATAGATAATAAATAAATAAATAAATAAAAAGAATATCCAATGAAGCGGGATTTCAATATTGAAGCCGCAGGAAAAGAATTAATTCACATATATCGTAAAAATTGATAGTTTGCCAAAAAAACGTCACTGAACATGATGACTCTTTCGTTTTAAGCGCGAAAATAATTATTTCTCATATGTCTCGGGAAGGTAACTTTTGACAGTTTGAAAAGTACTCCAGCACGCATTGCTGCATACCAATTTTTTCACAATGAAATGCTCTTTCCAAAAAATATATCTTGTAAAGCAACAAGAGTATTCTGGAATAAATAAAATGTTAACAATTTTTGGTTTCCAGCTTGTAGAAAGTGCAAAAAACTATATATGCAAAAAAATTCAATAAAACGAAATTTGGAATATACATTTTGAATAATTTTTAATATAAATGACCGAGGAACCATATAAACATAATAAATGTTGTACAAAATTTTTCCATTCATACAGACAAGGAAAATTATAACCCAGTTTCGTCTGCACTGCTCGTGTCATGCGGTAAAGCATTGTTTATTTTTTTTTTCATGAGACACGAGTCAACACTTCTCTCGGTACAGTTTTGTACTTTTTACGATGGGAGCCTCCAGGCGTTCCAATATAGATGGACGCCTGTGATGTAAATAATCTCTCGATAAATCGGATGTATAATGCACTTCGCTATTTCGTCTAGCGTCACCTCTCTCCATGAGACACCTCACCCCGCATAGTTGGCTTTTCAATAGATGCATCCAAGCGTATTTCTTTGCGTTTTGGACATCTCATTAAAAAAAGAACAGTACCATACGCAGTTCTAAAAAGTTTCACATTACTCCGTGTGAACCCCCCTCCCCCCCCCCCCGAAAAGATTCGCGCAACACCCCCCCTCCCACCACTTACCCACCTTTTCTTAATTTTATATCGTGGCTTCTCACTGACGTGATTTAGAAACTAAAAGATTCTATACTGTCTCAATATAATTCCTGAGCACTTTTACAGTGAATAATGTCTGCATATAGAAAAACGTGTCGTGGTGTTTGTCAAGGCTTTGGTAATTTGTTAGATGTTGAACAAGAATATCGGCCGCAAGCGTTTTCAGTTGCCTCGGCGTCGGAACTAATGCCGAAGCGGTGGTCATACTTGTACCACGGGAATAGATCACGCCGGAGTCGATAACTACGATAATATTCACTAGGCAGAGGTTCGTTTTAAGTGTAAAAGCCAGACACAGTTCCAAGGTATGATAAATCTTGTTCAAGCATACTACAGTGTGACTCTTCGGATGTGTGCTAAGATATACTCAAGCGCGAGACTAATATTTCTACCGAACCTTCGCACGTTCTGCTAATATCTAAGCACACACACACGCACGCACGCGCTCGACAGAATATTTGGCTCATCCACCGAACTTCGCTTGTATGCTGGTGTACAATATATTGATACATATTTTTGCTATGACCTAATGGCTAAAGGCACTCCGAACTGCTGTCTAGTGTCGAAAGTGCAACACAGGCAAGCGTGCAGGCCAATCACAGCCTTAGAAAGGCCTACTAAAATACTCATCATGTAACTTAGGCTGGTAAATAAATACCTGGTCGTCAAACCTAAAGCAGCATAATGAGGTATGCAGTGTGGGCAGCTGTAACGTGCAGAAGGTTTATTGTTTAGCAGTGTGATAAACAGCGAAAGCATAAAAAACATAAAGCTGTGAAAAATATACGACAAATTAATATATTCATTATTAGCTTCATATTATCGTCCCTTCTCTTTAAATTGATGTGACACGAAGGGCTCACTGAGCGATTTCTGAAACTAACGACATAACGACAACAAGAAATGCAAAGTATCAAGAAACATGAGTGGACATGTTATCATACAAAATTAGGAACAATATACATAACAACCATTATTTTTATAAGAAATGAAACGAAATCTGTGCAAGCATAGTTTCACGCAGCAAACAGACACATGACACATCGTAATACTGTTGATTATACTTTTCAATTTACACAAAGATTATCCTGTACGTTACATGTCATAATATATGCCACTAATGTTACCGACAAACTTCGTGAATTGTTACATGCAAATATGGGTTGTTCTACTGCCGTTCACACCTTTCGTATCCGCATAACACGTCTGCTTTGTGAATGGTGCCCCCGAAAAGTAAGGAGTATGCAGTGGGATAGAACGTAATCCCTCTGTCATGGTGTGAAAGCAATTTTAAGCAATATATCTCAATCAGTTGAACTTGCGCCTTTTGAGCTGGACGAAAGTAGTGCATAGTAATTTTACAAAAACTGCCTTTTTTATTAACCGCCGTGGTGTTACAGTGGTTATGGAGCTCCTTTCTTGACCCGCAGGTCGCGGAATCGTATCCCTGTCGTATTTTTAATGTAGGTGAAAACGCTCAAGGCCCGTGCACTTCGAGTTAGGTGCACGTGAAAAACCCAAAGTGGTGAAAATTCCTGAGCGCCCCACTACAGCGTCTCTCATAATCGTATTGTGGTGCTCATATTCATCTCTCATAATCATTGTCGCCCAGCGAAGATCTTAGTGTCTGTGATGGAGGTCATTGAAATCCTTTTGTGCTTGTGTTGATGACTCCATCTTTTCAGCGATTGACTCCTCTTTAAGTGCTTCTAGAAAATCTGTCTTCTATAGAGCAGTCAGAGTGGTAGTCAAACTCGTTGTGCCTTCTGAAAATTTTGAGGTCGTTCTTCCAGCGTGTGAACGAAGGGCAGACCAAAACACCAAAAACTTGTTGAGTCCCGTAGCCTGAACTTTCTTTTCCAAAAAGCACACATGTCTCGCAGAGAGCCCGTTCTGATATTCGAAATACATACCAGCCAGGAAAACATCTCTTGCCAGTGAGATTGAAACTTCAGTTTGCGCTAACTAACTGAGGGAAAGCTGTAGTTTGCACCTGGTTTCCGTGGCGTCGTTAGCAAATGTCGTCTAGTCTCGTCGTCCTGTCTCCTGGCGTCTTGGTCCGTTAAACACGTAAAGACCAAGGTCGTGGTCAGGGATCGCTGTTTCCGTGCATGCATCATGCTCAAATCGGTTTTCAGGAGTTATTTCGGCACTCGATTGTATTCAGGCAGTGTAGAAAAAATACAGCTGAGAACCGTTTCTTTGGCTGCTGTAGCTTTTTCGCCAGTTCTTGATGTGCACTGGGAGAAGCGTCGGCTTTCGAGAAATACCCATCAAGTGTTACCTCACGGCTTTCCGGCGCGGCCATCGAGTCTCAATACGGCACTGATTGATTGATTGATTGATTGATTGATTGATTGATTGATTGATTGATTGATTGATTGATTGATTGATTGATTGATTGATTGATTTGTGGGGTTTAACGTCCCAAAACCACCATTTGATTATGAGAGACGCCGTAGTGGAGGGCTCCGGAAATTTTGACCACCTGGGGTTCTTTAACGTGCACCCAAATCTGAGTACACGGGCCTACAACATTTCCGCCTCCATCGGAAATGCAGCCGCCGCAGCCGGGAATCGAGCCCGCGACCTACGGGTCAGCAGCCGAGTACCTTAGCCACTAGACCACCGCGGCGGGGCCGGCACTGATTGACACAGAACACGCAATACGTGTAGATAGCATATTTCAGGGGTGTGACTTCCCATTTTAGGAAGCAAAACACTTAGTTAAGTTCAAGCTGTGACACTGAATGCGAGAAATGCAAACTTTAGCAACGATACACGTCGCCTGATTCCGCTGTAAATACTTGCACTCTCTTCGCTAGTATTTGCGCTAGTTTACTTAATAAATACTAGCACAAGTTCAGCCTTAAATACTAGCACTCGTTTCTCCCCTGGCGGAAAGATTCGCGCGCATACATTTTTCCTGCTTTCCTTCATGTACCGGTAAGGTCGCCCTGGCCCATATCTTGCTCTGCACGCGAAACTTCTCGCGTTTGTGATCGCACCTCTGTGGAAAGCTTGTAGTTTCTGTTGCATTGTAATCCCATACCAGAAACGTGAATGAATTGAAAGGAATGGATGTAAGCAGCGAAAATACAGTGAATCTCATCAGAATGCCCGAAACGGACAAACGCCAGGCATGGATGGTGCACAGTATAGCGTAAGTAAACTCGTGTGGCATGCGCTGACAGTTCTCGTTCGAGTTCACGCGTTCTGAGAAATTGATGGTGCACTATCCTCTGAACAAGACTGGAGCTCAATTTTATAGATTGGTAGATTGACATGTGGGGTTTGCCGTCCCAAAACCACCATATGATTATGAAAGACGCTGTAGTGGAGGGCTCCGAAAACTTCGACCACCTGGGGTTCTTTAACGTGCACCCAAATCTGAGCACACGGGCCTACAACATTTCCGCCTCCATCGGAAATGCCGCCGCCGTTGCCGGAATTCGATCCCGCGACCTGCGGGTCAGCAGCCGAGTACCTTAGCCACTAGACCATCGTGGCGGGGCTGGAGCTCAATTTTTAGTTACTAGTGGTCTGACCACCCAGATTGTATGTGGTACGAGACTGCTCCGCTTCGCACAAGCGTAAGTGCTGCAAACATCAATGGACGTTAGAACAGTGTATACATAGCAAATCTATGCTGCGCGGTGAAATATTCTAAACAGTTCTGATCTTTTGACCTAAGGGAAAATGACGACTACACATTTGCAAACAACGCAAGACACCTTGCAGCAACGCCATAATTTTAGGGAGCTGGCCGAACAAACCTACAAAAAGAAGGAAAAAAGCAAGCACATACACGTTTTTGCGTGTAATTAGGTTTTCTGGGGCATATACGCTGCAAACAAGCTGTTTCTATGTTAGGTATAGTTCGTTCTCAGGTGCATTTTCGATTGAGACCGATTGAACAGTTCTCAACAATGATTACTTTGCCCTCGCACAATGCACGATCAAACCTCTAAGGTTGGAGTACTTCTTTGCTATCAAAAGTCACAGTGCAACTGTAAAGCCAACCAAGGTTGCGGGAAAGTCTGCCCGAAAAATAACACGTGCGAAATCATGTTGCCAACGTGCAGCATAACTTACAAAAAACTTACTTATTGGGTATCGCAAGCATGCTTGGATGCGCGCAGTACAGTAAAAGCTGTTGACTAAAAGTTATCACTGCTTCAGGGCTGCTTGACATAGAGAACTTATCATAAAAATCATTCCCATAGGCATGCAGTCACAAACATTGAGAATAAGAAATTCGCTCAGCAAAGTAAGCTCGACCAAAATTTAATTATGAATGTACAAAAACGTGCAGCGTATGCGTCTCATTCCACGTTGTTATCGCAGCCGTCCTTGACTTGTGCAACGCACTTCGCCCCGAAGAGGACTACGCAATCTACGCTTAACTGAGATAAACGATTAACGATGTCTTCTCCCATCGGGTGGGTCATCGCAATGATGCGTTTTCGAAGACGATTCCATTCAATGGCGCGACGAGAGGCCGTTACTCCAAACGGCCACTGTATCTGTCGTTTACTGTATATTACTACGGTTACTTCACATTTATTTACTTTCTTCACAAGCCCACGCATTCGTAGGGAAGTCATGTCTTTTATACTGCCACGTTTCTTTTCTCAAGTTTTGTTCTCGCCCCAATACATTACACCATTTCCAGCGCAAACCGCGCCTGCAATTTACGAAAAGTTTCAGGACTGTAGTAGATCATTTCGATAAGATCACGCTAATTCCGCGTACTCTACAGATTACTCTGGAACCTACGTCACTGAGAGCGATAAAGCTAGAACATTCGATGACAAGTGTATAAATGCCGACGCGCTTCGCCGCTCATCAGTTTATCGACGGCCGACGCTGCATGCACCCCTATCAGTGCAATTGTGCTACCGAAACACGACTTTCCATGTAGCGGGCACAGGTTCACCCAAATAAACAGTTTGATCTGACCATTCCGTCTCCTGCCTTCAACCTTGTCACGACCCCGTGAAAATATACATGTACACAATCTGCACTAACTACCGCTGATAGTCACGTCAAAGTGGAAAGCTGACGCCTGTGCCTCCCCCCACCCCGCTAGTCATGTTGGTGCGACCCCCCCTCCACCGAAAAAATTGCTGGTTATGCCCCTACTGCAGGCTGTTCATTATAAAAATACATCTAGCGAAATCACAAAATTATGATGGCCGATAGCGGACGCCGTGCCTTATTCCTAATGAATACAAGACTTTGGTACGCAATGCCTAGTTATTGCGGTCGTTTAATACGCACTAATTAGGGGTACAATAACCTCGTGAAGTTAAAATTCTTCGACATATATTTAAATATGTCAGATTTCTCACCACTTTAAACACTGTGACTTATGGCCTTTGGAAAAAATAGTGGCCCTCTAGTGGCTGTAGTAGTCTCTGCACTACGACCAGGAACAACAGCTCCAGGCCGTCCAGCAGGTCCTCAGGGCGCTCGCAAGGACTCAGCGAGCCGGCAACGGTGAGAGGAGATCCGCACCGAATAGCGGCAACACCGAAAACGACGTAGGCCCCGTCGGAGAAAGTGGCCCTCTAGTGACTGTCGCAGTCTCCGCAAAACGCGCAATCTCCGCAATCACCGGGCCCAGCGCACCCGGCGATTGGTTTAATTTGTGCCACGTGACAGCCAGGCACGTGTGCCGTTGGGCGTCGGCAGCAGGGGGCCCGGAAACTCTCAAGTTCAAGTTATCACCTGTAGGGGGCGAAAAAATCAACTGCGGGTCCACGGCGCGTTTCTGCTTCAAACGCCGACAGTGGATCTACTAACCTCTCTCGGCACTCGCGCTATTGCTGGATGGATGGATGGATGGATGATTACGGCTGTACCCTTTAGATCGGGCGGTGGCTAGCGCCATCATCCGTAGTACTTAATGAACCAAAAACTAGATTTATTTTTTTTTAAAGTGAGGTTCAGGATTTGTACTTTGCAGTGAAGCGTTTAATTTTCACTTGTGCCTTGACTTTAGCCACCAATCATATAACTTCCTTCTAATTAATTCTACCCGCTCAAAGTCTATTTTGCCCTCCCTGTCCCTAAAAGCAACTGCTTTGAAAAACTCTGCGCCGTCATCCTGAACTATAGGGCGAAGCCCTTTACAGAACATTATCAAGTGTTCGGCAGTTTCTTCTTCCTCTCCCTACGCATTGCATACCGTGCCTACCTCTTAGTATTTGGCCCAATATGTCTTGGTTCGCAATACTCCCGTCCTGGCGTCAAACAGTAGAGAACTACTCAGAGTATTATCATCGATCCTTTCTTCGGCAATTACCTGCTTAAAAGTTCGATAGACCTCTAGTGTGGGCGTCTTAATCATGTCAATTCTCCACTTATTGGTCTCAGCTTCCTTCACCTTCTTTTTAACCGATAATTCGTTTTGGTTTGGCCCCCTGCTGCTTTCTAAGTATTTCCCAGTCAATTTTCTGGTTCGCTTCCTCCATTTTGTATCGACATTCTTCATGTACGAGTAGCTCAATACCTTCCTAACCCAACGCTCCTCACCCATTTCTCTCAATCGCTTTTCAAATTTTATCTTGCTGCTAGCTTCCCTGCCCTCAAATGATGTCCATCCCATATCACCTTGTGCTCCCTGATTTGGTGTATACCCGTGAGCTCCCAAGGCAAGTCTACCTATTCCACGTTGCTTAATTTCTAATCTTGCTTGAACTTCTGATCTCATGCACAAGACCGCATTGCCGAACGTCAGACGAGGAACCATGACCCCTTTCCATATTCCTCTGACAACATCATACCTATTCTAATTCCACAGTGTCCTGTTTTTCATTACCGCTGCATTCCTGTTACCTTTAGTCGTCACGTATATTTCATGTTCCCTTAGGTACTCAGCCCCATTGCTTATCCATACGCCCAGATATTTGTATTTATCTGTTATCTCTAGCGTGACCTCCTGTATTCTAAATTCACTACCTTCATTGTCATTAAAATTTATGACTGCTGATTTTTCCTTATTGGATTATCTCCCTCATTACCGCAGATGTCCACAAATATCTGCAATCTTCCTTGTTGTCGGCCATTAACACTATATCATCTGCGTACATCAGTGCTGGTAGTGCCTGTTCAATGAGTTTTCCTTGTTTGAGGAAAGAAAGGTTGAAGCCCAGTCCACTTCCCTCACTTCCCTGCACTTTCTTATAGGGGCGCCTTCGTCGAGGCCAAGTTTCAATTTTAAAATGATCAAATACTACATCTTTGCGTACCGTTACACAAAAAACACAACTTGTTCTTTTAGCTAATAGTTTTTTTCTTAAACAAGTGCTGCGTCATCAGTTTTTATAATAGTTTTTGCTCTAGCTGAGGTGAGCAGCAGCCTATTGCCATCATTATCCTCATTTCAAAGTTCGCGGTGGCCAACGGTTGCGACGGCAGGTAACAACAGCTCGCGGTTCGTTCGGATGTGTCTCGGACTGTTTTGTTTCGCTGTAAATGTTTAGAGCCTCTGCCGACCAACACGCTGTTTCTCGTTCTGTTTATTTTTACTCGTTTAAATGGTTTCGCGAAGGGAATTCAAGTGACTTCCGGGGAACGAAGCGACCGTTGAAGCTTTCATCGGATGAACACCCGTTGCAAGCTCGGGGTGGTGAGTAAAAACCACTTCAGTTTTTTTAAGACGTTTGCTTGCGGGGCTAGTTAGTTTATTTCAACATACGTAGTTTTTTTTTGTCAATGCGTAAGCGTCACACGGCGGCAGCAAACTGCAATATTAAATTTTAAAATCGTTTGACGTCTCACTCTGCAAACGGAAAAACGGTGCGTTACTTGCGGCTTGGCTTCACGTGGGAACGAGTCGCTGACTCAATAGTTAATTCTGAAATTCTATCGCCAGATAACACTAACCAGGCCGTTGCGATGAAAGAAGCCAAATAAATCACTGTCGCCTCGCATGTGTCTTCGTAGCTAGCCCATATATTAGTGCTGAAAACCTACGAGTTGATAGTTTACCGAAGTCGCGTTTGAGAAACATCACATAATTATGGGTGTGGTTTTGCTATAGTGTGACAAAGAAAGCGTCACATAAATCACAAATACTTCTTTCTCTGCCACAGCCTCCTGACCCACCTGACATGGAAGCAGCTGTGTACAATGGGCAAGGAACCTGCTACATGACATGCCTCGTGAAGAAGCAGCCCTTAGTGATACCCGTGTTATGAGGTACCACTACATATATGTATAAAATACTGCTGTTTACTAGTTAACTGGTTTTATTTGTTTACTTCGGAAAATTTCATGCATTGATTATGCATTGATTTCATGCATTGACATCTGGTGATGTTACTTGCTTTTCCAGACTGCCATGCAACAACAGGATGACTACCCCCGAATGTCCACTCTGCAAGCACGTTGAAACATCTGAACGTCCACTCCAACAGGTCATCTTGAACCTCACACATGCAATACTGTATTTGTGAATGTTTTGCCACGCATATCGTGGAAGGATGCTTTAGATTAGCCACAATCATGGAATCTACACCTCAATAACCTTGAAACTGTAACACCATTAGTTAGATTGTGGGGCACTGCTGAGCTGAACAACACAGGTTTGATCCCAGCCACAGTGGCCATATTTCGATGGGGGTGAAATGCTAAGACGCTTGTGTGCTTAAGAGTTTGTTCAATTCGCCTGCACAGCATGATCCGCTTTACAAAAGGCTGCACCTCACCATTCGTTTCAGTGGTGCAGCAATAGTGTCCTCTAAACCATGCCATTCATTTCAAAAAGCACAGTAGAGGTACAGCATTAAACCTAGTGTATGATTTCCCAGTACCTGCTACTCTGACGGCACTGGTTTGGTGCAGCTGCACGCACAGCTTAACAAACAACATAGCATTAGACGTAGGTGCCGTACCCGCCTGTAAAGACGCGGCGTGTTTTGCCAAGATTGCACCTCTTTAAATTAAGCGAACAAGAATAATGATTCCACCTTGTCATTCACTTGTGATGCTGCACTGCTGAACTCGGGCTGCACAAGTTCTGAACTCCTTGTGCACAGCTGTGAACCAGTTCCCATCGGTGCAGGTGAACTAAACTGACCCTTAAAAGATGGAAGCTTGAAAATATAAAAAAATCTGTCAACATGAGGTGTCAGAGCAAATGTTTCGAAGGCAGTCTTTTCTCCTTCGAGGCTACAATGTCATTTGTTTTAACCCCTAGAAGCCAGAATCAATCTAAATTTGCCCACTACTGTAAAACTCACGATCACTTCATAGTTGGCATGTGAATCGTCAGAAATTATTAATTGCATTACAATATGAACACCCTGAACACCCCCTCAGTGCAGGAATTACCAACATTGAGTTGTGCCTTGTGAGACAATTTACAATTTATACTCAGAATTGTTTTGTCTTAATTAACTGTGTTAGGTCATACAAGTTTACAAAAATATACACCAAAGCTCATAAGGCTGCTTTCGATTGCTTTAGCTTTGCACACATGCTCAATAGTCTCCTAAAATAATAAATCATAAAGGTGATGAGTACCTGCAGCACCACTTCATCCAAGTTGGAATGCTGTAGTGAGGAACAAGATTGTGTTCATTGGATGTGGTACTGTTATTTTTTTCATATAGCAGAGAAAGGTCCCAGATTTCATTGAGCACATCTGCTTTTGTTTAAATTAAGTTGTTATAGCTATAGTGTCTACGACTACCAAGTGAAATCCTGTGCACTACAGTCATTCAAAAAATCTAGGAAATTGCATAGGTAGTTGAAACATACATGATCTTGTCTTATCCTCAGCCACACTGCAAGATAGTACGTATTTCAAGTCCTAACCTCTAAAAGTAGCAGGGAGAAAACAACTTCAGCTTTCAAGCACAAGTATACTGAAAGAGTAAACACAATAGCAAGTGTGTAATAAATGTGACCTTTATTGATCCAGTATTTAGACAGATTCACACCATGTACCCCCAACTGATTTCAGGAGTGCTTGCTTGGAAGAGAGTGCTCATGTTCTATCGATATGTCTATGCAAAAAAGAGATTGAGCTCAGAGCTGAGCAGATAGTGTACTGTAAGAGCACCAACAAAAATGTACAAACAATAAAATTGTACAATGCGTGCCTGAAGATTATTTTTCTTAGAATCGGGCCTTTTCGATCTGTAAGCACAGACCTCAGAACTGTTCCTTAAGCATACATGTTCGGTGCATACTCAGCAGACCGGTCATTCCCTGCGACGAGAAATCTAGCTGTAGTAACTGTGTAACTTAACTCCAACAATAAATGTAGCAAGGCTGGAATATTTTTAGGCCCATCACCTAAATACATATTACCTTTGATATGGGCTCATGGCTGAGAGGTAAAACTAGTGCCTACCCTTTCGACACGACGCGACATTGTACATTTGTGAAGTACTCGATGTAGCATTGCAGAGCGAAAAAATTTCAGAAGTGCACGCATCTGCAAATGCTTATTTGACAAATTAAAAAAACTACATTGCTCTCACTGCGCGAGCTATTTATCGGCAATGTGCAAGTTTCCTTTCCGATTCCACATCATGCATTCACTTCACTTGAAGATCAACACTACAGGGCAAGCGCCGCATCTGATGGCAGAATCCGACCCTTTTCTTGAAGCCACGCTATTAAACTCGAACGCCGCAACACAATGAGAGCAACGCTCATTCAGCGATCTCGATGTTCAGTTATATGCATATGCTTGTTAGCTTTCCAAGAGTCTTTACACATGGGTTGAAAGCTTTCGATCTGTATGAGAGACTTGTTTTGTTCGGACCCGACCGTATACATTGGTTGTACCGGCTTGGATTGATTGATTGATTGATTGATGATTGATTGATATGTGGCGCTTAACGTCCCAAAACCACCATATGATTTTGAGAGACGCCGTAGTGGAGGGCTCCGGAAATTTAGACCACCTGGGGTTCTTTAACGTGCACCCAAATCTGAGCACACGGGCCTACAACATTTCCGCCTCCATCGAAAATGCAGCCGCCGCAGCCGGGATTTGAACCCGCGACCTGCGGGTCAGCAGCCGAGTACCTTAGCCACTAGACCACCGCGGCGGGGCGATGTACCGGCTTGGACACTCGCAATAAACGATGCAAACCTTACTTGATTGACGTTGTTTTTTTTTTTTTTGCCAGTCGAGGCCAACTAGGTCACGTGGCGATAATTACAGACGCAAAGCGCGATTTAACAATAAAAAAAATACCAGGAGGAAGCGAGCAGCGCGAATCAGCCACGACCCCCCCCCCCCCCACCTGCAACAAAAAAAACGCGTCTGTTTCTTGATGATGATAGTACTACCCGCGCCATCTGGCCTCGCGGTATTGCAGTTTAGTACGTCGCCGCTACGTACTTGCATGTTATTTTGATGCAACACTGCTTCAAACACCCAGAGTGGATTTACTAACCTCTCTCGGCACTTGCGCTATTGCACTTTCTTATAGGGGCGCCCTAGTTGGGGCCAAGTTTCTGTTTTAAAATGATTAAATACAGCATTTTTGCGTACCGCTACACATAAAAAAACAACTTGTTCTTCTAGCGAATAGTTTATTTTTAAACAAATGCAGCGTCATCAGTTTTTATAATAGTTTTTGCTCCAGCTGGCTCTAGGTGAGCAGCAGCCTATTGCCATCATTATCCTCATTTCAACGTTTACGGCGGCCAACCAGTGGCGCGGTGGTGGAGCAGTTGGCGGTGGTTGGCGGCGGCCGCAAGCGGCGGTTATGAGTTCCCGGGAGTGCACCACGATGCCCCTGTCGCGCACGCGGTCCCTGATCGCCAACATGAATGGATCGGCGCCTTCCTCGGCGGCCGGCTACATCGAGAAAAACGCCGCCAACAACAACAACTCTTCGGCGCTTGGTGGAAACGGCGGGGGCAACGGGTCCAGTCCGCAGCTGCCGCCCATCAAGAGCCAGACCACCGCGGGCTTGAAGTTCAAGTCGAGCGTGCACAAGCTGCTCGACGTGGACCAGAACGGCGACTCGCCCGACAACAAAGCGGTCGCCGTTGTCGGAAGCGGCGGTGGTGGCAAGGGGAAAACATTGGTGGCCACGCCAGAGCAGGTGATGAAGATGTACATGCACAAGCTGAGCCCGTACGAGCAAGAAGAGATACTTAACTATCCGCAAATCTACTTCTTAGGCGCCAACGCCAAGAAGCGCCAGGGAGCGCCGGGAACCCCGAACAACTGCGGCTACGACGACGATCAAGGTTCGTACCTCCACGTTACGCACGATCACATCGCGTACCGCTTCGAGATGCTCAAGGTGCTAGGCAAGGGCTCCTTCGGCCAGGTCGTCAAAGCGTACGACCACAAGCAGCACCAGTACGTGGCCCTCAAGATGATTCGCAACGAGAAGCGATTCCACCGGCAGGCGCAGGAGGAGATTCGCATACTGGACTTCCTGCGTCGCGAGGACCGCGACAACACGTTCAACCTGATCCACATGCTGGAACACTTCACCTTCCGCAACCACACGTGCATCACCTTCGAGCTGTTGTCAATCAACCTGTACGAGCTGATCAAGAAGAACAAGTTCCAGGGGTTCTCCTTGCGGCTGGTGCGCAAGTTCGCCCACTCGCTCCTGCAGTGCCTGGACGCGCTGCACCGCAGTCACGTCATACACTGCGACCTGAAACCCGAGAACGTGCTGCTCAAACAGCGGGGTCGATCGAGCATCAAGGTCATAGACTTCGGTTCGTCGTGTTTCGAACACCAACTCGTCTACAGCTACATCCAGTCGCGCTTTTACCGAGCGCCGGAGGTGATATTGGGTGCAAAGTACGGCATGCCCATCGACATGTGGAGTCTCGGCTGTATCCTAGCCGAGCTACTCACGGGGCGCCCACTCCTGCCCGGCGAGGACGAGGCCGATCAGCTGGCCTGCATCATGGAGTTGCTAGGCCCGCCGCCTCAGCAGTTACTCGACCAGGCCAAGCGGGCCAAGAACTTCATCAGCTCCAAGGGCTACCCGCGCTACTGCACCGTCACTACGCTACCCGACGGCGCCGTAGTTCTAGGCGCGGGACGGTCTAGACGCGGAAAGCTGCGTGGTCCTCCGGGCTCCAAGGACTGGTCAAGCGCCCTCAAAGGTTGCGACGACCCCATTTTCGTGGACTTCCTCGAGCGGTGCTTGGAGTGGGACCCCGCGACCCGCATGACTTCGGCGGCGGCGCTGCGGCACGCCTGGCTCCGACGTCGGCTACCGCATACGCCCCACCCCAAACTCTCCGTCACCGAACAGGAAAATAACTGAAAATGAAAGTGGTGCCTAGCCTGCTCTACCGTGCAGCAATCGCAGGTATAAAACCCATTAAAATAAATGAAAAGGGGTATAAAAGTACCCAAAGTGCAAAATTGGAAAAATAATTGTTTGGCACGGTAAACGGTAACGGATTTGTGTCCGAAGGCGTTGGCTCAGCGAGCACAGAATGGTCTCGCGTAGACCATTTATTGAAAGAAATCAGAGAACAGGGAAACTTGTGATGAGGCTGTAGAAATGTGCCCAGGAGAAGATGTGCCTTGTCAGTTGTGACTTGATGTGGTTTGCTTTAATTTTTTTCTTGTAGTTGAAGTACTCCGGTATCTGTAAAACTGAATGGTAATCGTTAGGCACAGGCAGCATAAATCTGGAAAATAAAAGTATATTCCAGATCACATGCTGTAAGAGCACGAGCGAGCCGCAACATTCGGCCCGTCTGGTCATCCGCTCAGCGGCGTCGAATTCTTTTATTTGCTGAAACCAGTATAATTATCACCACATAATGTCATGAATAAACTTTAGTCATAGATGAAAAAAGGAAAATGACAATGTAAAAAGGAAAAAGGGGGAAAAAGTTAAACAAATTCATTATAATTTTAATTGAGCAAAATAAAGGAAAGATAGCAAAGAAAGAGGCGAAATTCTATTATGATAATGAATGTGTACATCTGAATCACCATTGATCCACTGCCTTTTTTTCTAATATGTTCAATTGTCCATTCTATGTATTTGTTATGATAAGATGTTACGAGATAGTATTCTGTAAATTTCGTTTTTATATAATTTTGATAAGACTTTTTTCTACGGTTTAGATCTCAAGTATGAGAGTAGTTTTTAGTAGTTTGAAAGGGTAGCCTTAGTACAAACAGTTGTATACTGTATGAAGGCTTGCCATCCTTGGAGAGCGTATGTGTGTATACAAGGCAATATCTCACTGCCTGCTTTTGTTCCCACAGGGTCTTTTTTTAACACTGTTAAGTGTTACATTTAGCACTTTGTATGTTGTGCGTTAAATTGCAGAAACCTAATAAAAAAAGTGCGTCATGTAAAATATTCTTTTTATTGTCAACCGTTCTGCTGTCGCACGGATAGAGCCAGCCACGGCTCTTTGGCCCGCTTGTGTTCTGTTTCATTACAGAATAACATTGAGTTGGGCCTGTCCTAGTCGCTGGACATGGGCCGCCATGCCCTAAATGGTTGGTTGAAATTATTTATTAATGTTAATATTTTTTAAGACTCATAATGATGTTTGCTCTTGTTTCCTTAATATTTTGAAAAGCCGCTTCCCAAGTCGCTGGGAAAAGAGTCAGTCACGACTCTTAGGCCCGGTAGTTAAGTTTTCCTCATTCGAGGTAACTTATAGGCCCGTCCAAGAAGCTAGACTGGGGTCACCACACCCTTGGCGGCTTGTACTTTATCAGACTGAACTCTCCATTCAAATTGAGATCATGATCTGCACGAATTTAATTGTGGTCTAATGTAATCCGGTAACAACTCATCGATTGTTTTTTTTTTCCATTTTAATCAGCACTGCTCTGTTTTTCCGTACTGCTAATAGATCAGAAAATTGTTCTGTTGTAATGGGCGAAGGATCTCCTGGTCTAGTTAGTGTGGCTACGAGTGGTGCAGTAATGCAACATTCATTAAAATAATGTAGAATTGTATTACATTCCTGACCACATGGAACGTATGAATGTAATGCCAAATTAAAGCGGTGTAAGTAAAAAGGAAAACGTCCATGTCCAGTTAAAATATGTATTAAAGACTTAAGTGATGGGAAGTACACTGGTATCTTGTCAATATTTGGAACCCAATTAAATAAAGTGGTACCGGAATGATTTTGTTGCCAATCTGTATTTCAAAAAGCGTACATATAGTTATAAATTTTTGTTCTAATCGTTTCAACTGAAAGTTTAGAATACCTGATAAGGCCATATTTTGTGGCTGAGGTTGCGGCTGCGTCTGCCAAATCATTGCCGTAGAGATTGCTGTGTCCACGTACATCATAAAGGTTCACGGGGACACGCATCTTAAGTGATGTAAGATCTTTCACCAATTGTGCTATTCGTGCATCCGTCGATTTTACACTTTCTAGTGCTGTTAGTAGAGAAAAGCTGTCTGTATATATGTTAATCTGTAATTTCGGTGTGTGTAGTAATAAATAATTTACTGCCTCTTGTAATGCTAATATTTCTGTACAGTATGCACTGCTTACGTTAAATATTTTAAATTGGGCAACTTTAAGTATTTTTTGTTTGTAATTTAAATTATATATGCTGCTCCAGCAGCACGAGACGTGTAGGAGCCATCGGTATAGACATGTAGTGAGGGTGAACCTGTCGCAATCTTGATTTCGTGTCGTGTTAGTTTAGTATATGAATGTGAACATGCTCGATCAGCCGAGTGGTCCTGCCACGGGTCTCTTTAATATTGAATATTATTAGGTGTGTAATAATTGGGACCGTAGCATGTGGGCTGTCTTCTAACGAATAGAGAAAACTCGTCGCAAAGGCGCTCAGGCTCCAACTCTATCGGAGGTGCCTTTATTATGACCTGCAAAGCTGTTGTTCTAGTTGTGCGGTACGCGCTAGTTAATGCAATTAATGGCAATCGGTGTACGGAAATGATCTTTTCCTTAAGGATTGCATCGGAAGGATAAATTCTTGTAGAGCGTTTTTGCGCGTCATCCTCCAATTGCGCGTACGCCCCAGACCACGGCGTCGGACTCGACCGCGGTGACCCAGAGGGCCTCCGTCTCAACCTCGATGTCTGTGATCGCTTCCAAGGCGACGCGGCTTGGGGACGAGTTCGCGAGTACGCTGAAACTGCCGCAAATTGGCCGTCCTGTGTCGTGATAGTAACTCCCACGCACATGAAACGCTAAATCGGCCCCTACGGCTCATTCGTCGCAGTCATCACATTCTTCCCCCCTGTTTTGCGGTGAGTAAGGGGGTTTACTCAATGGGCCCCGGTCATCGGACGCACTCAAGACAACCTGATAACACGAAGACGTTCTTTATATCTGACGAGGACAAGAACACACACGAAGAAATCTCACAATGACAAACAGAAAGTCTACAATAAAGTTTCTTTTGCGCGAGGAGAAAGTCTACGTTGTTATGGTCAGCATGCTTCGCTCCCACGACACCAAGTCTAGAAAACCACCCTCACGCGCGCCGTCGTTGCGGTGACCTCAGCACCGGGCAACGTGGCGTTGTGTCCATCGCAGTAGCGTCCACGGTGAGACACGCCTTCTCGTGTAGCGCGCTGGTTCGAGCTTAAGTCGTTGTCCCACACCATGACGTCTTATTGACGTCCAGGTCACGCTCGACTGAAGCAAGCGCCCAGGACACGGGGTCGAAAGCCCCGACAACTATCGAAGCCGGTTGCGTACGTTCGCTACGAGACCAGAACAGCGGCTGTCGGTGAAGAACGTTGCTTCGGGCCAACCCGGGGTGAGGTGGGGCGATGCCCAGTCCAGAACGCACCCGAGGACTTCAACGCCGAGACGAGGCCCGGACACCGAGGGTCAGAACAAGCAGGCGGGTCGTGGCCCGAACTTGTTCTTGCGCTCTGCTCTCTGAGCTTAGCCGAGCTGTTCCCGTGGCTCGGAAGCTTGTCTTGTCTTGTCTTGTCGCCTAGGAGATCTTGGCTCATACCCACATGGGGGATTGGCCACACTGTACCTTATAATAGATATTTTTTACAACGCTTGCTAAAAAAAGAAAGAGAAATTAGTTAAAAACCTTCGTTTATTTTTTATTTCAATAAAATAATAATAATGCTCTTTTGCAAAAACGTGAAAAAAGTGCAGAAGAATTCAATAAACCTGAATATATAAAACAAATTAACAAGAATGAGGAAGGGGGGCAACGAATCGGATATATCTGGCAGTACCACTAGCAGCGTATCCTCCCGGTTGCCTGAATGAATTTATGTAGCGCTGACAGAATAGCACTGCGGCCCACTCCCAACTGACTGGCTCCAAACGATAATAGGGTGGATGTATTGACTGGCAATCCGAGCGTACCAATTGGTCTTTCAAGAATTATTCGGCACAGTGTGGCGAAGCGGCGGCATGTGAGAAGAAAGTGATCTATTGTTGCCGGTTCATTGCAAACTGCACATAGGTTAGTTATGAAAATCCTGATTTGTTGAGATAAAAATTTAACCGAGGAACTCTACAGCGAAAGCTTGTGAGGGTCACCTCACATTGACGGGAAAGGCATTTTGCGGTGTTCCATGTGAATTGCAAGTGCCGAAATTCTTCAGATTGTAGGAGGGACGTTTCGTTGATTTTTAAGATTAACAGGCATTTGAATCGTTCGGCAGTAATAAAAGGAAACTGTGGAGCTACTAGCACCACCGGGAAATTTAAAGATGCCGAAGCGAGCGAATCAGCAATTTAATTTAGTACAATTCCAGCATGCCCGGGGACCCAAATAAACCGAACTTCTGATAGGCTATGCGGTACGAGAGACCAAAATATCCTGAGAAGAGGAGACTGCTTTGTGGACGTTAGATGTGTACATACAGACAAAGCATCCGAAATAATAATAGCTTTTGATTGCTGATAATTTAGTTTTCGAAGAGCCAATGTAATAGCCAGGAATTCTGCGAGATAGATTGGTGTGAAGTCAGGCAATCGGAGCGCAAAAGACCAATTATGCTGATGAGAAAAAATACCTACTCCAGCCTTCTGAAGATTTTGCGTTGCATCCGTCGAAATTACTACGTATTTGGGAAAATGACTGAAATGGTCTTGAAGGAGGCCCTCCAGAACATGCTTTGGAAGTAACTTGGCATTTTTCGGGAAAATATCATCGAAAATTAAGTCAACTGGCACCGAGCTCGGGAGCTTTTTACGAGGTACGCACACGAGCACGCGCATAGGCGAGCTTCATCATTTCACCGCTATCACCATCATGGCAATTCCCGCACACCTGAAACGCTAAATCGGCCCCGCACACCGATCACAAATAAATCGGCCCCTACGGCTCACTCGTCGCAGTCATGACATTCTTCCCCCCTGTTTCAGAAAGTTGCACGCACTTTGGCTGCTACTGTTGAACTAGTCCACAGAGCGTGCAACTTGACAAAGTCGAAGGATGTAAAGATGGTATCAGATAGACACTTTGGTTGCTTACATTCATACGGTGCAATGTCTGCCCGGGTTGAAGTTCAGGCGCACAAGTTCGAGACGGAGTTGCACCATTGTTGTAGGCTAGAATGTCCAAGTGTTTCACGGGCACTTAGAGAGCACTTCAAGTTACACTCAAAGATTTACCGGCATAGAAGCGCACTATTTGCAGCATTTCTTCCGATGTCACATTGAATATATTGTCTACATTTTACCAAGGAACATGTTTTGCGCAGATTTGACGTGAGGCTATCTCAAAAGTGGAGAGCGATTCAACTTATTTTCATGTCACGATACCTAAAGGCGCAAGTGAGCATCACAAATGTATACATACAATGGGAGCACAGGTCAGTTCCGTGTCGGTGCACCAGCCTTATAGGCCGATTCTTTTTTTTTCCAAGTGCTCGCACAGAACCAGCGTTCTTCTTTTCGGCTAGCTCCTGGGTAACGCGGAGCCCTGTAGATGCTAAGATCCAACCACCAGTACTCAACCATAAAATCTGTACCTGAGAATCCGGCTGGGTGGTACCCAAAGCACGGGAAGCTTCCTCTGGATGGATGCTGATCTGTTTCTAAATGGTACCAATAGCCATATATTGGGCTCATGGCGTTCCTAACTGCTGTAGTGTTTGGGGGGTTCAGGTCTTTCTTGCCCGACCTTTTCCCTTGCGGCTCTATTTCAGGAGTGTCGTCAGGAGCTTCCTTTAACTTGAGCTTCTGAACGATCATTTCAGCCGGCAAGGTGGTCGTCTGACTCGGGCCTAACATACACTCTGCTGGCGTGCTTTCGCGAAGTACACAAGCTTCCTGCACGTCAACAGTACCATGGTTACTGGCTGCGCTTTCCTTCACATCACTCCTACTACCACGACCACTTGGCGGTTCGGAAGTCACAGACTGAGATCTCTTTGCAACAGTGTTAGTTTGACTAACAGGTCTTAACAGAGGAAGGCAAAGACTAACACTGCGGAGTGTGTTGTCACCACATGTCCGCTTCGAAACTGTAGTTGCAGACTGTGTATCTGGAGCAACAACGTCAAGTTCTTAATCATTTACGTTTTCCCGTTTCAGCGAACCAGTGATATATGTCTCGTATTGGTGAGGTTTTACCCTATCCAGCTCATTAGCCTCATTATGTGCTTCTTTGCGTCTTGCAATCTTTCGTATGTCTGAGATAGCCGTGCGTATTTCCGACAGTAGCTTCTCTCCTTCCCGTCTTACATGCTCATAGTCATTATCATCTTTGCATATGTACTGCAGTTCGAAATGAATCCTCTCGCGTTCCGCTTCAAGTCTTCTCTGCAACATTCGCTCTAAATTGGAGCAAGACCAACCGACCTCCTCTCCAATACAAAGCAGTCTTTGCACGTTAACAGGCATCTTGAGCATGACGGATTTTCGGCTTGAAGATGGTAAGTGCCGATCCTAAGAGGCTCGCCAATTGTGGTGAGTAAGGGGGTTTACTCAATGGGCCCAGGTCATCGGACGCACTCAAGACAACCTGATAACACGAAGACGTTCTTTATATCTGACGAGGACAAGAACACGCACGAAGACATCTCACAATGACCAATAGAAAGTCTACAATAAAGTTTTTTTGGGCGAGGAGAAAGTCTACATTGTTATGGTCAGCATGCTTCGCTCCCACGACACCAAGTCTAGAAAACCACACTCACGCGCGCTGTCGTTGCGGTGACCTCAGCACCGGGCAACGTGGCGTTGTGTCCATCGCAGTAGCGTCCACGGTGAGACACGCCTTCTCGTGTAGCGCGCTGGCTCGAGCTTAAGTCGTTGTCCCGCACCATGACGTTGTCCCGCACCATGAGAGAAAAAAAATATAAAAGTGGGCCCTGTAACTGTCTGCATTATAGTGCGACACCTAAACAGTATACCTCACGAGGGATGAGGTGAGGACGGATTAAAAGAATAGGATTAAAGGTATGGAGATAGAGAGAGGGGAAAGAAAAGAGTGTTGCGCAGGGATAGCGACACCCAGAAGTAAGGAGAAGATAGGAAAGATGGACACGGTCGCAGGAGTCCGAGGACGGGGCACCAGTCAGCGAGAGCTCTTGTCGGCGTCAGGAGATGGCGTAGGGCGATCCAGTCGGCCAGAGCTGCGCGCTGTCATCGGAGATCGCAGGGGCACAACTGGTCGGCACGAAATCCAGAGAGCGAGTCGAAGAAATACTTATACTAATAGTTTTTTTTCCTTATACTAATAGTTTTTTTTTTTCCTTCCTCCATGCTCCACACTGTACTTTCTGCTTCCTTTCTACACTTTAATGGCGGCATGTGGAGAAGCAGCACGTGTGAAGATGCATCCAGCCACGAACATTGGTAAGTTCCATGCCGTTTCTTGAAAACGTTGCAGTTGACGTTCAGCATACCTGCCAACTTCCCGAATTTCGACCTAACCTCCCGATAGTATACGAATGTTATTTCGAATCTCCCGAAAAGTGGCCGGCGCAGCAAAAGCCTTTTTTTTAATCACGTACGTACATCAGCCTTAACTACGGCAACATTTGTGGGGCTGTGGAAGAGTACTCGCCACTACACTTCTGGTTCATTGTAATCATACCGTAGAGTACCGCTAAGTATGTACCGCAGACCTAGCCGACGGCTGGCGGCCGGGAGACGTGCTCGCAACGATACCAAAAGAAAGCGAGGGAAACGGTCAACACTTACGTCTGTCTGTCTTGGCTCCCGTACGCTATCGTGGCTATATTCCTACGCGACCTGCGTAGGCGCCACTTGTATTTGTTGTGTGGTTGTGGGGGTTGCGTGTTTCCCTGAGTTCCGCTGATAGGTTGATGGCGTTATGAAAAAGAAAAGTATTTGCAAGTGTTTGTGGACCCATACACTGAGTTTCTGTGCTTTGTGACTTCGCGGAAATGTGACAAGTGTGGATTCTGTACCACTCGCGTCTGTGACGTAAACGTTTCGCACGGAGGCAAGGCCGGCATCGCTTCACAGAAGCTACATCATAACTACGTTCGCGCTACGCCGCTCTGCGTTAGCAATCACGCAGCACCGTTGTTTCGGCATTTGTTGCCGAAGTGCGAGGACGCGAAGTGGTACGGGTGTGGATGCCCGAAAACATGATATCCTTGGGGAAATGACTGCAGAAGCCGAAAACACAATGGTGGAGGCCCTAAAACGCCGTGCTTTCGCAATCGCAGAGGACGGAAGCAACGAAAACGGGTCGCAAATGTCTGGGCAGAAAGCAATAAATGGCTGTTTTTCAGCTTTTGTGATCGTAAACAACGACCTCAACGAGCCGGCGTGTCACGCTCCAAGTCCGATCGAGTCCCCAGAAAAGTAACGTTCTCGGCTCGACTCAACATTTACTGGTTGCGCCCTACTTCAGGGTTAAGCGGCACAATGAAATGATGGCGCATGGTCCCGAGTTTAGCGGTGATCTGCCGATCTTGTTAATGAAGTGCACACGTGGTGTATCAACGTGTTGCAGATATATAGTAAGTGCAGGGTCCGATCAGTGGTGGCTCGCGCAGTGACGACGTAAGCTTGCCGCCACCAGCCTTTGCGTTACAGCATAATCGGCGCCGACTCAGCAGTGATGTGCAGATAATGACCATCTAAGTTGAGGCCTCGTTTCTCACGACGGCGAAATCAGTGTGCCTAATTTCCGACAAAGAATAAATGCGTGAGCGGTAGAATTGTGAGGCTCGCGCGGCATGGTTACGTCGCTACTGACAGTTTATAGGAGTCACTATTGTTTCTTGCTTCTGCGGCAAACCCATGGAATTTCCACGCTTGCCTAACGCGCTCAGCCTGCCCCGCCGCGGTGGTCTAGTGGCCACTCGGCTGCTGACCCGCAGGTGGCGGGTTCAAATCCCGGCTGCGGCGGCTGCATTTCCAATGGAGGCGGAAATGCTGTAGGCCCGTATAAATGCTCAGATTTCGGTGCACGTTAAAGAACCCCAGGTGGTCGAAATTTCCGGAGCCCTCCACTACGGCGTCTATCATAATCATATGGCGGTTTTGGGACGTTAAAACCCACAAATAAATGAATAATTATCGAGCTCAGCCTATGTTTGAATGTTGATGGTTTTCCAGAAGAGTCCGAGAGCAATCTTTGCTCGCATCCGGAATTGAGAACACAGAAAATCTTTTGTTGTGAGTTTTTTTTTGCAAAACAAAATGCAAGTGCGTTTTTGTAGCCCTTAGTTGAACAAGTTAAGTGACTGCTTGCTGGAAGTTTTTTTTTTTGTTAATGTGATGCATCTGCCAAAATCTTTGTCCTATATACCAGGAGCTACACATGCTATTTCACCTGCACAAATTTCGCCGTGTAGGGTCCCCATATACAGCAAGAAGAGCTTGTTTCCCGACTGTCCGCACTATCACTGTCCAAACACTGTCCGCACGGATCTTAAAAGTGGCTCCGTGCTGTGCTTGCGAAATATGTATAGTATCTTTAACAATTGTCCCCACAAAACCATTTTAATTTTATTTTAGGATTATTGCAAGTATACGCTCTACTAGTATTCTGGCGAATGAAGGCTACTGAGTGCCTCGTCCCACTCATCATTTGAAAAATTTTATTGTTAGCGTTGCTGGCTGACGCATCAAAATAAAGTATTTCTAGAAACCGGTTGTTTTTTTTTGTGCTTGCTTCTGCGGGCGGCACAGCCACGTACCCTGCATGTGCATTGTCGCCCCGCCGCGGTGGTCTAGTGGCTAAGGTACCCGGCTGCTGACCCGCAGGTCGCGGGTTCGATTCCCGGCTTCGGCGGCTGCATTTCCGATGGAGGCGGAAATGTTGTAGGCCCGTGTACTCAGATTTGGGTGCACGTTAAAGAACCCCAGGTGGTCGAAATTTCCGGAGCCCTTCACTACAGCGTCTCTGATAATCAAATGGTGGTTTTGGGACGTTAAACCCCACAAATCAATCAATCAAATCAATCAATGCATGTGCATTGTCTGCATCGCCATCGGCACTAACGCGTTTCTGTACTATTAATACACAACCGTGCTCTAATGTTATCTTCACATAAAAGTAAAATCTAAAATGCAGCAATGCCACTAAGGCCGGTGTACTTGAATAACTGCAACAATAACTGCATCGACCATGAAATTCTTCTCTCTTTCTCTGTTTTCTTCACTAATATTTACTTCTATAATTTTTATGAGATCAGCTACGATCGATGCGCACTGATCCTGGCGTGGAATCACACCGATGTCTGGCTCGGCATTTTTCGTTCGTAATTGCAGTGTTTCTTCAACAAGTCTTTCTCTGTCCTAATTCCTTCAGTATCAATTATCGTTCATCTCACACTAAAGACCTTAAAGGACGCGTAACACCACGTTTGGAAACACGAGATGATTGTGTTGTTTGATAGTCTTGCATGAGGGGCCACCTCTGACCGCGATTATTGCCTAGAAGATACTTTAATTTGGTTAGAGAAGGGTGCGTGCCCCTCCGACTTCTGTAATGCGCGGTTCATTGCGTTAATTCCGTCGCACACACACTCGCGAACGAGTTCATCGCACTCGCGAAATGCATGGTGGACGACGCCTCGTTGGTTCCCCAACTCTGAGACACGATATCTCGATTGCACAGCGCACACAGCAAGATAACGCGCCCCGACTTCTGGAACACTCGTTTTACGTTCATTTTGGTAATTAAAACGACCAACGTAGCTTACGCCCTCGCGAAATGCACCGCGGACGACATCAAGCCCTCACGAAAAAGCCACAACTACAGGGGCAAATTTCTCTGCTAAATTTGACGGCAATCTGGCTACTACCACGCGAAAGTCTGGCAACTCATTTATGCACGGCAAATAGAATCTTGCCATTTCGGTATTACCAGACGCACAGCTGGAAATTACTGTAAAAAAACTACTAAACAAAACTTTCGTTGTCAGGGGTAAAATGCATGCGCAGTGTGCGCTGAACACGTAAATGCTGTGCGCCACTACATCCTTCTTTTTTTTTTCATGGTTCGTCACACGGAGGAAGGAAAGGTCTCTTCCCTTGCACCGTGTCCGTGGTTCATCATCTATTTCTGTTGATACACTGCAACATAGAGGAAGGAAACAACTCCGCGCACTTCGGGTGACTCCGGTGCACTGTACCATTGACCTATTTCTGTGCTTGGCTTGACTGACATTTGGCTCACATAAATAAACAACATACCATGTTTATTACTGTTCATGTAAAATTATTATGTTTGCTCAAATAATTATAATTTTATGACTTTTACTGATTAGTACTGTTTGCTTAACTAAATACGAAACTGCGGACAAATGTTTGCTAGTTCAACATTTACTTTCAGCAGATGGCTGGCGTGATGGCGTGTAGTGCTTTTTCATCTCACGCGTGTGGTTAGCCGTTATGTTAGGTTGTAGAATTTAGAATGGACACTGCGTTAGTTTTACGCTATAATTTGCGCTGGTGTCTATGTCATATTGAGGAGCGTAGTTTAGCTATAGTAACCTAATACAAAACAGCCGGCGATCAGGCCTAGACTGACTCCATCGTCGTAAAAGAAAGGTACAGGTGACTTCTGATTCCTCAGCTGACTTTCTGTTTTGTGTTTTTTGGCCTCTTCTTTACCAATGTCGCGACGTTGTCGTTTCCTGGGAAAATACCCTGCTTTTTTTTCTGATTGCTGTCGCGCGCGTTGCTGGTTTTCCGTGTTGCCCTCGTGTGCGAATGAATGAGTTTTTTGCGAAGCGGGACTTTCTGTTTCGTTTGTTTCACTGATTGTCTGGAAGCAGCACGGTGATAATGATTAAGCCATGTGCAGGCGTTTTTGGTCATTCTGTGTACCTTTCGCTAAGGTATCGTTCAATGTTGTGTGATATTTATGCAGTCGCCGCAGTGTCAACTGATGAATGACCTTGCGAGTTGCGGTAGTTGCTAAGAACTAATTCTGGTTTGAGGTCAATTGGATGATAAAAAGCTCCATGCTCTTTTTACCATCGGGTTATTGAGCAATTTCCGGCGCACTCGTTACTTAAGAGATTGACCTGGGCAGGAGGCAGTATTTGACAACTTTACCCGACGGTTGGTTCCTTCTGCACTGAACCAATGCCTCCTTTGACTGAACTTGCTTAGTTTCTGGCGCTTATTTCGCCTGCGCTTCCCGTTGTATAATTCGGTCGTGTGCTCCACTTCTAATTATTTGGTCATGTATGGATGATGCAAAAACGTGAAATCCAAATGTATGCTCCTGCTTGCGAACATCGGTGCGTGTATATGTTTTAGTGCGAATTGTGTGCAGTGATCTAACTAGGTCGAACGGATGTTGTGTGGAAGTGCAGTAAACAGCGTATAAAAAGGCTAATGCCGAATGTTCTTGCTCGATGAAGTAATGCGTGATGACTAAGTCCATAGAAATAACTGGACTGTCAATGAAATAAGCACAATAAAACTGCATCGTGGTGCTTTTTTATCTTTCCGTGGTTGTTGATGCCTGTGCTAAGTTATCGTTGTTCTTCCGCGCATAAGGTAAGCATTCTCTATGTGCGTTATCGGAACGTGGTGCATGGCTTGATAAATATTTTCTGTGTGTTAGTTAATAAAGGTCGTTGCTTAAAAGAAGGAAAAACAATTGCGGCTGTATTTATGGGTTCCACTCTGTTCAAAATTACGTGTCGCAATTGTGTAGGGGAGGCAACTTAGCTTCATAAACAGTATACGAATTGTTTGAACAATGCTGAATAATTCTGGTTGGTTTAATTACTTCCTAAAACTAACAAGTTCCCTATGATGCAAAAGGACGATTGGTTGTTTAGTTGTTCCTTGAAGTCCTGGGGCAAGCTGGTAATTGTTTTTAAGCAGGCTGGAAGACTCATTTAATTGCAGCCATTAATTGAGTTTGAGTCAATTATTAATTTAGCAGCATAAAAAGTGATATACTCTGTCATCAATCGGGTGCATTGCAAGATATTGGAACTTGCTACAAATATATGCTGCTTTTATTAAATGAGATGTGTCCCTAATGATGTTCATGTAAGTTGGGCTTGTAAACAAAAACAAAAAAATTTTGTACCTTGCTTGAGAATGTTAGGTGGTTTTAAGTATTATGGTTTAAATTAATTCACAAGGGTCAGGCTCAAAAGCTAGATAGGCATTGACACCTTTCATACCAGTGTTCCTATGACACGTGAAAATTTCACAAGAAAAATGTCAAGAAGTTGGCGGTTTTACTTGCAACTCATTTCAGTATCCACACTATGTATTCACATAGCTTAAGCATCAATGATAATCTTGAATGTTGTCAGTGACTCGAAATTGAGAAAAACTGAAGAATACTCTTTCAAAGTACCATAGATTTCATTTGCTCTGACATTTGTACCCGACACTGATGAATATTTATTATTGGTGTCTTGCTCAGACGATAAAGCTCTTGCAATGTTAAGTACAGAAATTAAATAGTGAACATAATGCATAATCATCTTCATAAAACTAAAGCTTTAAATATCATGCTCATAGATAAATAGAGAATTCAAAGTAAGTGTAAACTAACCAAGCAAGTTTTGGATAGCGAGAGAAAGAGGTTAGTAGTAAATGGCACTGTTTAGGCTCGTGTTGTCACTCCTGCATCCACTGGCTGAATATTGCTATTGGCTGAACATATACATTCTATACAAATTCATTAACGTATATATTAACTAAATTGATGATGTGAGGTGTGCACAACTGCCTGTTTGCATCGTGACAAAAAGCAAGTCTTCAGTGAACTTTGTGTCACCAGTATAATTGTGTCAGTGGAGAAGGCTTGGATCTGACAGGCATTTGTAAAGCTGAGATCTTTGTATTAAAGGGGGCTAATGTGAAATTCTCTCTCTCTTGCTGTTGGGTTGCTGTCAATTGTGGTAATGGTATATATAATAGCTTGAATCTCAAGGATGTAGCAGTGAATTTATCGTGCTGCTTAAGGCAGCCGTTGTGACATTTGGCACCTAGTTACTGCACAGAAATTGGACATGGCAGTGGCACATTATTGTAGGTCGCCTACATGTGCTTGTCATGCCCAGTGTTAGAAAGTCTTACATAAACATGTGGCCAAAATCTGTGAGAGTGCCACTAAATCGGCCCTCCCATCTTCCTACATTTTGTAGTACTACACATTCCACGTAAGTGTGATCCTCTGCCTTCGCTTTTCTGAGAATGCAGCGGGTGTACATAACCTCCTCTTCACATTTATGTTGGCGTGAGCACACTCGCATTTTTGTGCCCAGTAAGCACACTTTAACAGTGTGTGTGTGAGATACGTTATTACCAGAGCGCAACCTTTTA
This sequence comes from Rhipicephalus annulatus, assembly GCA_013436015.1. Classification (NCBI taxonomy): domain Eukaryota; kingdom Metazoa; phylum Arthropoda; class Arachnida; order Ixodida; family Ixodidae; genus Rhipicephalus; species Rhipicephalus annulatus. The sequence continues at coordinate 177,601 of WOVY01010473.1, read as the reverse complement.
AGCCACACTGCACTTCGTCTGTGTTTTTAAGTGGTTATGTAAAGGGTGGTTATGATTATTTGTGTACTTTAGCAGTTAAAGCCTTATTATGAAAATACTTGGTAAGCAGCTATGTAGTAAGTGAAAAAAAAATAATGTCCCTACACATCTAGAGCTTGAAATCCTTGACGATCACTGATGTGCACGAATATTTGAATAAATGGAATATATTTTGAATACTTTTTAATAATCGGCACAAAATGTGGAAACAATGAGGGATCATTTTTATTGTTTTAATAATTGAATTGCTATAATACATGCAACCCAAATTTTTACAGGACTATTAAGGCTAAATGGTTCACTCCATGAATTTGTTCTTGCTTAAAATAGTCCAGTGTCGCCAAAGCATGTATTTAATCCACTATCAGCATCATGGGATTCATTATGATGTTGATTGAGGAAACGTTTCATTTTCATGTTTCAGTTTTATTTAAAAGATAATGACAAATATGACCTGGAATATTGAAGTATTTGCTGGAACTCATCTGACAGCTACTAAAAATCTTGAAGGCTCTAGTTGCTGCTGTATTCGAGCGTACCTCGGTTTGCATAATATTGGCATTTTTTGGTAGGTAAAAGCATTTGTAATAATTTTTTGTTAAAGTTAATGAATATTTCTTTCAAATAAATTGTCCTCAGAATGGCTGTCCTACTCATTTTAAAGAAAAACATCACACAAAAAAGGCAGACAGGAAATAGAGGCAAGACAAGAGGTGTCTTTCCTCTCTCTTACTTGTCGGGTTTATTTGTGCAACGTTTTTCTTCAAAGTGAATGCTTACGACCTCACCCAACTCGAACGATATTGGAATTTTATTCGTATTCATTTCGGTGTCATCACTATTTGATTCTTATTCGATTCGATTCAAAAGTTCACTATTTGCACACCCCTAGTACCTATTGTTAAGCTAAAAGCAACATGCCAGTAATGCCAAAATAAACTGCATTTGTCATTATAGCTTTACTTTTTTTCCCCATCATAGATAATCTCTCTAAACACTAGCCTATCTGAAAACTCGCATCTCCCCACAATTGCAATTTTGGCACCATCTCAGCTCAGTCAAGACACTAGACTAAAATTATAGATATAATGAGGGAACATTGTGGCAAACTTCCATTGGAATCAGTGTGACATCACATATTTTTACAAGGGGTATTCACTGAGCTTTTTCTATTCTACCAGGCAGTGCCAGTGAGCATGCCTCCATAGCTATGGTCTGTCTGCGATCCGGCATATGACAGAGTGATATTTGATGGTGCTGCACTTCACTAATCTGTTTTCTTAAAAAATGTCAATGTAACACGTTGTGCCAAGAACTTTGTTTGTGGTACAATGATGATGTTCATGCTCGAGACCACTAGTATGGCAAAAATTCATGATGTTACCACCAAGCTGGTGAGAGATGTTCAAAGCGATGTCACAGACCATCTTCTTTGCCACTGTTCTTAATTTTTAAATTAAGTTTTCTCCTTTTCACGCCTTTGCTGGCTTAGCTAGCTGTGTAAGGTCTAATTGAGATGAAAATGGCATTGTTGGTATTGTCAAAGTAACTTAATTATGTGGGTGTAGGCATTTTTCTTTAAATGCCCCTTCAAGGAAGAAAACTGCAGAGCAACACAGTTGATAAATGCTACAATGCCCCATCAACTAGTGTGGCCAGAAGCCTTATTGAGCCATTACAATGTTGTAAAAATGTATATTTGTTTATCTGTTCAGTGCCATGTTGATAATATAGTGAATAGCGACACTTAGCAAGCCAACGAGATGGGTAATTCGAGTGGCATGAGCACCCATTCTGTGGTATGGCCAAACACAAACATACAGAGGGGTGTAGCTATTATTCATGTGGGTGTAAAATGTTTAAAATTTTGTTTGGCAATCTTCCTTTTTTCCAAGTACTTATGTTTGACCTCTGGAGTTCCCTTTGACATCCCCCAACAAATCAGTGAATTTGTTTAATTTAGTCCTGCTATTTTACTCAAGTCACATGCATAGTTTCACTGTTTGTGTGTCTCTCTTGCTACATGTGTAGGAGCTAAATGCTAGAAACTGAGTAAAAAAAATGGGATGTAGGGGGGTTAGAAGGGCCTTGCAACATATTTGGAACATAGTTAGAAAAAGCTGCTGACTGATAGCTGAGACACAAGTGAATGTGTGAGCCAAATATCGTAGCACTGCACGTACGTGGCAGAAATACACGCAACGTGTGCCAAAAATTACTACGTTGCCCAAAGGGGCGAATTCAGTTGAGAGAAAAATCATCTTATGTGAGACCGAAACAACGATGCAAATAAAATAATTAAAAAATTTGGGGTCAGAGTGGGGATTGAACCAGGGCTGTTTGGATAAGAGCGGGGAATAAAGCAAGGACGTTTGCGTGGCAAGCGGGTGTTTTACCACATAGCCATGCCTTTGTCTGAAAATACAGGGAAAATAGCTTCCTCTGCTTGTAGATGCAGTGAAAGCAACTTTCATACTTTACAACCACGTGAGTATTGTATATATGCTTCACAATACAGCATGTAATATCGCAGTAATAATTTGTGGTACAATTTCCCATTGCGATCGGATGTCAGAACATGAGATTATGATAACTTCATGGTTTAAAGCGGACTAAACACTACAAAAGGTTCACACATTACTGCACCTTTTCCCTTAAGCCCATGTAGTGGGTGCATAGCAAGCTTGAAAAGATTTTTCGCGCACAGTTTCCCATGTTTTAAAGCATGCTACTCATTTCACAGAATGCAGCCATACCTGAAAGCTTTACTGACACAAGCATTTTTGATCTCACTGGGCACAAGGGACAGGATGTGGCTATCACAGTCAACTCTTAAAGCCGAAGCTAAAGGGCCTCCCAATTTTTTAGCATATGCTCTAAATTAGGGGTCGGCAACCTGCGGCCCGTGACGCAGTATTGTGCCGCCGCTGCCAGCTACGTCACTCCCCCCCCCCCCCCCCCACCCTGTCTTCTTCTCCTTGTCACTTCATATCTGAAAGCCAACATAGCAGTTCTAACCTAAAATGGGGGTTTCGCTTGTAACCTACATTTGATTGCAACATTGTGACACTAGTGCTGAAGATAAACACCATTTTTAATCCAGTTTCGCAAAACATAGCCAATTTGCCAAGTGTTTGTTTTTCCTGCACCCCCCCCCCTTGTTTTGTTGTCCAGCTCCCCACTGCCTTGGTGGCCTTGGTTTTCATCCAAAAAGGCCCTCTGCCTCAAAGGGTTGCCAACTCCTACTTTATATCATCATTCTCAGCCCATTTTAGTCCTCTGTGGGGTAAAGGCCTTTCTTAATGTTCTATATGCAAGTGCTTTTTTTACTTGCTCTTTTCGTATGAATGCACAAGTCCGTATTCATACAAAAATGAACAATTCAGAAGCAGGCACACGCAAGCTAGCAGAATGCTGTACATGAGATCTTGTTTACTCTCATGCTCTATATGGCTAGACCAATCAATGGAGCTGCATGCATGCACTTGTTAATACCTCATGACTTTTACTAGTTTAGAGGGATATGATCACTTAGCTCACTTTTTTGTCTGTATACGCCAGAGCAACCACTTCTTGGCCATTTGCTTTTGTTCTTGCAGTGTCTTGTTATATATAAGATTAATCTTCAGTTTGACATACTGGTCTAGAAACCATCTTAGTTTATTCATTCAGTGTCTTAGAGATACTGTTTCTCCCAACATTTAGCAGTTTTCTTATGCGTCAGCCGTATCGCATTCCTGTCGATGTGTTGAATTCCTTGGAAACATGGTACAGATGTGGAAGTCCTGTGGCACTGTCACCTCATATAATAAACAGAGCCTTGCCTTCCTGTAATTTTTGTAGACATTCATTGTAGCAGCCACAAGAAACAATGCAATGGCACATTAACAGACATCTGCTTGTTATTTCATATGTACCTGTCAGCTTCTCCTATCCTTATACTACACTTAGGATAGAGTTCATATTTCTATAGTCGTTCATTATATTAATGATTTATAAAGCACCTGTGGTTATTATTTGGTCATGAGCGATTCAAAAGCATTAAATCACAGCCTTAGTTCTACTTCTCTCTCTTGTGCTTTGTATCAATATTGAAGCTGTGTAAGCATGCTGTATGACAGTGTATCTTAAGAAAACAAAGTGCAAGTACAATGTTCTACACAGCCTCAGCAAACTCCACATCCTGTTTTATTGCTTCATTAGTTTCTTAACTACCTTCTCTTAAGGTTGTATGAGAAGGCAAGAGTTTGTATAAAATTTTGACTTTCATTCATAAATCATTACCTTCTGCTGAGAGCAAAAGAAAAACTATTTTAAATACTACCACTGTGCAATTTTATATTGCAATGTTATGCCCTGAGATGCCATGTCTAAAAATACTGTAGATAATTTTTTGTGTTCTTGTAGGCTTCTGTAAAACTTTAAATCCATGTAAATAATAGCGATAGCAATTTCCAGTCTAACCTTAACGAGATACTTCCTTTCTAAAACGTTGTTAAAAATAAGAATTTCTGGACCAAGAAATTAAGAGCATGTTTGTGTCTTGTAAGTTTATTCTCTTAACCAGCATGCAGACCTTCTCAGGAGCCTCCTTTTCTACCAATGTTAATATTGTAGTGCAAGGGGTATAAGCTCATTCTTAATAAAGTTTTGCAAGCTGTCCATGCAATTCATTACATGCCAGTATTGATGATAATGTATGCAACAAACACTGCTACCATGTGGTAGCAGGAAAAGCAGCTATTGATTTTTGTGTGTGTGTGTGGTTGTAAACAAATGTATATGTCGTATTTACTGGGGCATATTATGAAATACATGTGCTCTAGAAAGTATGGTTTTTTTAATCATACCAAGTTGTCATTTCAGCAGCAAAAAGAAAAATATTTAAAAATCTTTTTGGCTGGTTTCTCATCTGAATTTGACAGTGAGCATTCTCTTATCTACTCTTGCAGAGGTCCAGCTGCTGTGCATGGTGTCCGTGAATAGTTGCTGAGTGAAATAGGGCTGCCAGTCCTACTCCTCTGCGCCCCACTGCCATGCACCGGAGGCCGATATCTAGCAGCGTCCACCTTTGGCAGCTGACCATGCTGCGACCAGGAAGGTGTGTTGTAGCTGGTTTCCACCGCCCCGGGCACCCACATAGACTTTTGATGTCCACGTGGCATGGATGCACACCACCTTTGCACTGCCGCCGGGTGCCAACGGCAGCCGCACCTCCGCACAATATGTTGTCCCTGGTGTTCTGTCGGCCACTGTCTGTGCCATCTCAGCGGCTCTTCGAAAAAGAGTCCTCAAAGGTAGAAGGCACAGTGAAGGCACTCAAAGAAGCCGAGCCATCCGCAGTAGCCACCAAGCCAGATACGTCTGCTGCAGCCGTGCCTGCGCCACCAAAGCGGCCACTTGTGAAGAGGATCTGGGACGAGTTGGTGCACTACTACCATGGTTTTCGACTCTTGTTCATTGACATTCGAGTCTCAAGCCGATTGGTCTATAGGGTTCTCAATGGCGACGAACTGACTCGACGAGAGCATAAGCAGGTGCATTATTTTATTCTTGTTGCTTCAAGTTTATGTTTTACACCTGGTATTGTTTTTCTGTGTGTGAGCCATTTCATGAGTGGCAATGCGAGAAATGTTTGTCTGTTCTGCTTTGAAAGTGAGAAGCTGAGTTTTTAAAAAATATTAAGGCCACAGGCATTTGGCTATACATCAAAACAATGCTGCTTGCAAGCGTTGGACTCTTATGCATTGGAGATTTCAGTGCAGCATTTATAGAATAAGCTGTCCTCAAGCACACTTTATATGTTACTGCCACAAACTGACCAAGGAGCCCAATTTTACATAATATTATGGATTAATGGTTGTGGAAAACTTTGTAGTGTGCAAACAAACATAAATAGGGAAGGGAGGTGATACGGACTAGCGCTGCAATGATGCACTAGCATTAATGGAGCCATTCTGATTTGATTATAAGCAGCAATAAGTCAAACATCTGCTTCAGCATCAGTTTTGTAACTTTGTATGGAAACTTAACCATATTTAAGCTGTACATTATGAAGTAAGGGCACTACTTGACAATCTCTTCCAACTTTTTGTACGTATTATATTGTCAGGTTGGTATATTTTTCGCTACACTTTTTCTGCTGCCAGCGAACATCGCCAAGACTGCGATTGTGACAGCATTCAGGGTTTGTGCATGCAGTTCAAGTTGAAAAACACTGCTCAGACGTTCTAGAAGTTTATTAAAGAAGTAACCTATGGATTACCCTTCATATTTCCATATCTTGATGACCTTCTGGTAGCTAGTGTTTCTCCTGAACAGCATCGCAACCGTGTGCGCCTCCTATTTTCCCGGCTCCAGGAACACTGCCTTCTCATCAACCCCGTAACGTGTATCTTTGGTGTCGAAGACATCGAGTTTTTCGGACATCATATGACTAGCGAGGGCAGTAGATCGTTGGACAAAAAAGTTACAGTTCTACGCGGCTTTCCTCGCCCAACATCTATATGAAAGCCCTGCGAGTTGTTTGGGCTGCTCAATTTCCATCATCGTTTTCTTCCCAATATCGCCCACATAATCATACCGCTCACCGACCTACTCAAGACCACGAAAGCTCTGTCATCCCCCCTGACATGGACGCCTGATTTCGAATCATCCTTCCAAGCTGCCAAAAACGCGTTGGCGAACGCCATACTGCTGGTGCATCCTCTGCATGTTGCACCAATGCGTCTTATCATCGATGCATCTAGTGTGGCCGTCGGCGCGGTGCAGCAGTTGCAACGCAACTCCTGATACCTACTCTGGTTTTTCTCGCAGAAACTGAAGCCTGCAGAAACCCACTACAGCACGTTCGTTCGTAAGCGGCTGGCGGTTTTCTTAGGCATTCGACATTTCCGACACCTGCTGGAGTGCTCAAGCTTTCAAGTGCTCAAGGGTGCACTAGCTTTTGACATTCGCTTTTCGCGGTAATCTTGACACTTATACCACACGAGAAATACAGCACCTCAACTTCTCCAAATTCACTGTGGGCACTCGATACATTGAAGGCCCAGTCAATGCGGCTACAGATGCCCTCTCCCGTATTGACACCGTATCAGTGCCCACACTTGACCTCAAAGAAATCGCAACGGTGCAATTTACAGATGTCAAACTTCAGGACATCCTCTCGACCACCACGCTACTGGCGCTGACTGGCGTTCTCCTTCCATTTTCTTCGGACACCATAACTTGCGACGTGTCACGGGGTTGAACTCGACCATTTGTCCCTCTCCAACTTGGCTGTGGCATATTCAACAAGCTCCACGGCGCCAGTCACCTCGGAGTTCGTGCTACTCAGCGTCTCATTATGACCTGCTTTGTGTGGCCGAGTGTGTTGTAGGCCCGTGTGCTCAGATTTGGGTGCACGTTAAAGAACCCCAGGTGGTCTAAATTTCCGGAGCCCTCCACTACGGCGTCTCTCATAATCATATAGTGGTTTTGGGACGTTAAACCCCACATATCAATCAATTGTGTGGCCGAGTGTGAACTCTGACGTACGGCGCTGAGCGCGTGAATGTCTCCACTGTCAACGCTCCAAGACGACTCGACACACGAAATCTCCAATTAAGTCATTTTGCCCACCCGATGCTCGGTTTGATCACGTTCGCATTAACATCTTTGGCCCGCTCCCATCGTCTCGAGCTGCTCGCTTCATACTCACTTGTGTGAACCGATATACATGACCTGAAGGTTTTCCTCTCACCAATATAATGGCATTTACCGTGTCTTCAGCATTCGTTAGTAGCTGGATATCACGCTTTGAAAGCCCCAGCAATGTCACCACCAATCGCGGCCTACAGTTTCAATGCGATCTTTTCAGCGAACTGACGTGCCTGCTTGGAGTCCGCCATATCCATACTACCATGTACCACCCATCAGCAAACGGAATGGTTGAATGCCTTCACCGTCAACTTAAAGCGTCTTGATAGCTTGCCAAGCTCGTTCGTGTTGAGCTGAAGATCTTCCTCTCCTACTGCTTGGCGTGCGCTTGTCTTTCAAGGAAGACCTCGGCTGCACAGCTGTCGAGTTGGTCTATGATACGACACTGCGTATGCCTGGGGAATTTTCACGCCAGGTACTGTCACTACACCCGATCCAGACAGTTACGTGGAACAGCTCCGTTTCCTCTGATCACGCCTGCGTCTTTGCCCTAGTCGCGATGCATTGTCGACTGACGTTTTTGTCAGCAAGGACTTGGCCACAGCGAGCCACGTTTTCATCTGGTGTGAAGGTATCCAACCCTCCCTTATGCCTCCCTACGACGGCCCATTCAAGGGGCTCAGCCGGACAGAAAAAGCTATCGTCATCGAGCTCAATGGAAGTAAAGAGGTCATGGCGATTGACAGAGCCGAACCCGCCTATCAGCAACAGTGCCAAAGTTATGTGCTTTGAACTTGTTTACCACGGCTGAAACGCAGTTTCGACCTGATCGTCTGACCTCAGAGACTGTTTCTTGGGCACCAGTGCATCACTTCTCTTCTTATCAGGAAAGGGAGGGGGGAAGATGGGGAGCCCTCTGGCGGCCATCATCATCATCGTTGGCCGCCTATTAATTATGGCATGCTCAGGTGCATGTGCATGCCCATGCGCTTTGTTCCTCATGAGGCGTGCTCCACCATTACAAGATAATAAAGCTCAGTTCTGCTCCTGCTGTTGGCCTGAACAGGTTCCTTGTTTTTTTCTTGCCACCACACGCAAAATTATAGAGGACCTAATCTTGGTCCCTGTACATTTAAAAAAAAATAGGATGTGCTTAAAGCAAGTTTGTATGCTCTTATTGAGCACATTTTCTATATTGTTTAACTACATTGAGCTATGAAGAGACTCGCTAACATGTGAAAAAAAAAATTTGGGCTGCATTAAACATCCCAAAATAATGTTACCTAGCTTTGCTGCAAGAAAATTCACTCCCAGTAAAAGCTTGAAGAGCTTTTGAAAAGATGGTGCCACCAGTCCATGATCTCTTGAAAAGCATATGTAAAGCTTAAAGGAAAGAGGCCTAAATGAGAAATCTTGTAGGCACAGACCTTTAAAGGGGCAGTGTCATCGGACGTATTGTTTGCATCTTCCCTGTTACAAACGTTTGTTATTGCTCCAGAAAGTGTGATACAAGCCCAAAGATTCATGTATTCTTGCTATATAATTTAAAATGCCTTATTTATTTGGATGGCTTTGGGTTTCTGGGCACCGAGTTGGAAAATTGTCACTGTGTAGACATCGTGAACATGTGGCCTAGAAAGCTTTGACACAAGAAGTGCTGCATCATCTGCTCTCGCATACACAAGCAAGCAACTGTTTGGATGCCTTCAACACTCGCTGAAATTCTCTAATAGAGAATAATAGTACATGCAGTATTCTAGTTTATACAGATATGTTTTTGGAGTACGGGGTTACCAGACGATGGTATCAACATTTATTAACACTTAAGTGCCCTGAACAGGGCATTACGTAGGAGGGGGGCGGGGGGTTACAGAGTTTGTGGGACGTGTGATTGGACAAACTCTACATACAACACCCTTCAGCAATGCAGCAAATACAGAGCACATCAGTACTAATGATCGCTGAAAAAAGGTGTAGACACAATGCTTAGTGCAATCACAATTATAGGTGCACTTTCTTGCTTTTGCTAAGTGACCATGGTGAAAAAGTGTTTTGAAAGGCAACTCGTTTGGAACTATACCACTGCCGAGAATCAACGCCAGTTGAGAAGTAGAATTAGGTTTCGGCAACAGCAATTCTGGTTCATCTTAGCACCACCAGGTCTTTCTATTCGGTCTTTCTAAAGGCCCTGAATAAAATAAAAGTATTAGCATCTAGTGTTATTTTTCTTGTCCTCGCCCCGCCGCGGTGGTCTAGTGGCTAAGGTACTCGGCTGCTGACCTGCAGGTTGCGGGTTCGAATCCAGGCTGCGGCGGCTGCATTTCCGATGGAGGCGGAAATGTTGTAGGCCCGTGTGCTCAGATTTGGGTGCACGTTAAAGAACCCCAGGTGGTCGAAATTTCCGGAGCCCTCCACTACGGCGTCTCTCATAATCATATGGTGGTTTTTGGACGTTAAACCCCACATATCAATCATATTTTTCTTGTCCTCCCCTCCTGCGCATTCTCCCGACGCTTGGTGCTCCCATTGGCCGAATGCCATCAAGTGCCCCTCGCACGCATTTTCTTTCGCTTGTTTTTTGTTTCTCTTGGGCTCGAGCTCCATAGAGGTGTCCAACACTAAGAGCTTCGCATGTGTGCAGTGCGTTTAGCACCTCTTTTTCGAACTTCTCTTGCATGGCTTCAGTTGGTACGTGTTTGCGATTCCCCTTTGGTACACTCGCGGTTACAGCATATGTGAAACTGACGGCAAGCTCCATTCTGGATTCCATTTGAGAAGTGAGACGCACCATGGTGGAAGATCTGGCTGCATAGAATCTGCTGGGATGACTTCAAACCATGTCGATTCTCTGAGGTATGCGAGCGTCCCCTCGCATTTCGCTAACATCATTAGGTTTTCATCCTTCTAAGGGCCACATACTCATTTTTGTGTTTATTTGTAATGCTCGTCCACGGTTTCCTTGCAGTAGTTTTCAAATGGGACCCTGTTAACCATGGTGTAGGGTTCATGCTTTTTAGCTGGAGATGCTTCTCAGCTTGCGTGCAAGGCGCATTTCATGGCAACGCCGATGTCCACCGCATGTCGCATTTTTTGTGTGCAGAAAACACTGCGTGCGTTTTGAACTTTAGAGTCTGGTGTGCAGTTGCTGCATTCTTTGACTAATAAATTCAGATTTTCTTCACAGCACCAGTTGCTTCTAGAAAGCATTCTTTTTCTGTGCGTCATCCTGCCTATAGATATCCACAGCCGTCAGCAGTCCGATAAAGGCCGCCGTGGCGCGTGGTTGTTTCTCACCGCAACCACAACAACATTGCGACGTCCTCTCACACTGCATTGCAGCTTGCTACGGTGACTCAGGCTGCTGATGTCATCGCCGCAAAAGGCATGCATGGCCGTGTAGACGTGGCGTGGGATCGCACCCTGGTCCAAGGATCTGAGAGGGTCCAAACACACTTTCCAGTAAAGTTTTTCAGACTGTCCTTCTGTCGATGTCCTCTTGTTGTGTTTCGTTAGTCAGTAAACATGAATAAAATCTCACCGAAATACCAGCTGACGAGTGCGAGCGCTTCATAGCAACGGTGTTGGACGCAGAGAGCGCTAGCTATGCACCACGTAGGTGGAGCCATGGTTGAAGGAAGGGAGAAAGAACGCTGGCACAGGAAGAGGAGAGAGGTGTTGTCGTTACTTTTATTTTATCCAGGGGCTTTAGGTCTTTCATGTTGATGGCTATGGCAACCCAGTATGCTAAAGCAGAGAAGTGTACGAACAAACTAAGCTTGTCTGATGTTGCCTTTGCAATTTCGTGTGACTCTGCATAGCGTTTCGCAAATTTCAAGCAAGTTTGGCTACTTTGACAGCCAGCTAAAAAAAATTTGTGCAGTTTGCAGCTGATGCTCACTTGGCTTACCTGGTACAGCAGGGCTGTGGGTTATCGCCTACTGCGTGTCACTCTAATGTCATCACAAATATGTTTGTTAAGCTTCCTTCACTGTGACGTCTAATGTCAGTCACTATAGTGATGGGTCTTTATCAGTAGAAAAACCATTTAGGCACACTTTAGAAGTGAACTAAAATATATTCTAAACCTTTGCTGTGTTTAACACTTCTTGTTGAGTGACCTTGCATACAGAGGAAGTCTACACCAGGCTTTTTATAACTTCAAAATTAGGTGACACCACCCCTTTAAGTCTAGTGTCCTAGAAACCTCTAAATTAAAGGCACACAGGCATATATGACTAGACTTGAGTAAGAAATAGTACTATTCTAACACATCAGTCATATTACCATGGTATGAGAGTTGTCAGTGTTTCATTAATAAATATCCATTGAATCTACTGTGTTTATTTGAGCTGCATTTCATTGCACTAAACCATGTAGTTAAATAATATGAAAACAGTTTTGTCCTTTGGCCACCCTCGTCACCTGAAAAAATGGCTTTAGTTTTATTTCAGGCTGGTAGCATATACCCTCTACACTATTGTTAAATTGTTAAATATTAGTTAGCTTTCTAGATATTGCAGCATCCAAATTGTTGATTCACTATGGAGCATGGACTCTATGCTCTTATTCGTTAGTGTTGCTCTGAAACCTTAATGTCTGCTTGGCCTAAGCAGCAACTATAATTATAGCTTAGTAGTGTCTGCTTCTGACATACGTGCCCTTTTTCTGTCTTGCAGCTTGTCAGAACAGTTTCAGATTTATTTCGACTTCTTCCATTTTCTGTGTTCATTATTGTACCATTCATGGAGTTCCTGCTGCCGGTAGCCTTGAAGTTGTTTCCGAACATGCTACCATCTACATTTCAAACAACGTCCGAGAAGGTAATTTTTTTCATCAAGCTTTCTAGTTTTATTTTCTAAGAGTGTGGCAAGTGTACCACAAGTGCACTCCTTAGTCTAATAATAGTTTTATAAAAAGTAGATTAGCTACAATGTTCAGTTTGCTTCCAGCACCAATCGTGCAGCTGGAAAATGTGATGCGTCATCTGTATAGATGTACATCACAGAAGCCGAGATCTTTCATCTTTAGAACGTGCACATGGGCTGCATATAACATTTACATGGCTCCAATTGATCATTATACATTTGTAATCGTCTTACTGCAATAGTGCTGTCGGAGGTTGATACTTGAGTAGTGCATGCTCTTGTATCAGAGGGTAAATATCGTGCATTGGTTATGAATGCAGTTGTTGTATAGCTTTCTTTTATTTCTTCAGGATGCGAAAGTCAAGAAGGAACTTAAGATCAAACTTGAAATGGCCAAGTTTTTACAAAACACCTTGGATGAAATGGCTGTGAAAAAACGTGGAGAGGCCCATTCCCACAATGCAAAGGAATTCGCAGAGTTTTGTGAAAAGGTTTGTAATTTTGCCATTTTTTTTGTCTTGCCTTTCTTCAATACAGCAATGCTAAATAGTCATGATATGAAAGTGTGTATATTTTCCCAATCCAGTTTATGGTACTTGCCGTAGTATACTGTGTCAGGTTCAAGTATCAGTGATGGATGCCCCGCCGTGGTGGTCCAGTGGCTGCTGACCCGCAGGTCGCGGGATCGAATCCTGGCTGCGGCGGCTGCATTTTCGATGGAAGCGAAAATGCTGTAGGCTCAAATTCTGGTGCACGTTAAAGAACCCCAGGTGGTCAAAATCTCCAGAGTCCTCCACTACGGCATCTCTCCATCATATGATGATTTTGGGACGTTAATCAATGTATCAGTTATGGTGGTTGTTAGTGAGCCCTTTACTGGAATTCAAGGTAGTGTAGAAAGCTAATAAGCCATCTAGAAGACACAAAGATCGGCAAGCTTGTGCAAGACAGTGCAGTCACAGCATAAGCAGTAAAAGTCCCTAGCAGGCCACCTAAAACTGTTTCAGGGTGCATGTGGAAATACTGATCATGAAAAGCAGTCATTTAATGCTCATACATTTGTCTAAATGCAGTCTCTGTACTGCTGTCAATGCTATGGAAGTGTACTGCATTAGCTGAGCCCTAGAGAAAGCTATGGCCCAGCTACTGATGTTCAGTTGTGACACAGCCCATGGAACAGGGAGTGCGGGTGGAAGGGAAGGGGGGGGGCAGCCTTATTGTGCCACACTACCTCTTTAATTTTTTTTTTTCAATGTGAGTGCTCACTCCCCTCAATGGTAGCCGTCAGTCCTCCTTAGTTCAAGGAGTGGTCATGATATGACACTACTTAAAAGGTGCAGCAACCTGTGTCACACGTGAGTGTGAGCGTTTTCCCAAGGAAATGCGATAGATGTGCTTTCTCTCTCCAATTTTTCAATATCATGTGTCTGTCAGATTTGTTCCTCTGTGCTTCATCTTTATGGCTCGAAGCAATGCCGCTGCCTCACAGCACTCGTGTGGCACCTTTTAGAGGTGTAACATGCAGCTGAGTCGCAGTGACGCCTTTTCCATAGATTGCCCACATAGCACCAATAACGGATCTACGCTATCTCAAAACACCTTGTCCCTGAGCCAGCGTGACCGCCAACATAGTGAATATGAAGGAGGCAAGATTACGCCCCATGGATCTGTACGCAACTTAAGAAAAGATTACTTCATTAGATTTTCATCTTGAGGCGCCACATAAACGATTCTCTCCCCCCATGAATGCAAAGCACACACGAAGGCTAGGTGATGGGCAAGAGTGGAAGAGGGTTGTAAACGACTGGATCGGGCGCATCTGACTAGCATTGAAAAAATAGAGAAGGCGCTGGTCACTCATTACATGCCAAGATGTGCCAAAAGCCAGGTAGCTTTATGGTTATAAAAGATTTACATCAAGTTAACAAAAATATAACAAATTAACATAGGCGTTTCGCCACCTAATTGCGTGGCATCCTCAGTATACACCGACACCAAATGAGCGGAGGCCGCCCAGTCGTCTGCTAGTCACATATGTCCCCGTAAATGTCTGATAGAGGGCAGCAGTTTGTTGCAACGGATGAACCACGATTCCAAGACTTCTCTCTTCCTCCACCTTTGTTCACGAGCCAGTATTATCGCATTGTTTAAAGTCAGAATGTCCCTGTAAATGTCTGATAGAGGGCAGCAGTTGTTATTTCATGCCAGTTTGTTGCAACGGATGAACCACGATTCCAAGACTTCTCTCTTCCTCCACCTTTGTTCCCGAGCCAGTATTATCGCATTGTTTAAAGTCAGAAGGATGCCCGGTTGTCCAGCAGTGTTCAACTTGCTCTGTCTTAGAAGGAGTGACATGGGTGGCTTTAACTAGGTCCTCTTTGTGTTCCTTGAGTTTCGTTGATCTTTTCCTGCCTGTTCCACTTATAAAAATAGCATCACAATTCCCACATGCTACTTCGTAAACGACTCCGCTTTCATCGCTCGCATGTGTGCTTTCTTTGGGCTGAGCACACATGTGTCCTAAGGTGCGTTGAGACTTAAAGAGAATTTCTATGCCCAGCGGATGCAAGGCTCCCCGAACAGACAGATATACCTTTAACATAAGGATTAGACACAATAGATGTCGTCATATCTCGTGGTGCACTTTTTGTTTCTTTTCGCATGAACTTCTGGGTGTCGTTAATAAACTTTCCAGGATAATGCCATTGTTCCAGTTCACCTGCCATGTTTTCCACTTCATGTAGCCGTAACTGCTGATTAGAGCACCCCGCATCACGACATGACAAGAAAGTCCTCATGACAGACCATTTGTGTTTCGTAGGGTGATCGCAAAACGGCTATGTATAATCTTGTAATATTTATAAGTCAGAGATATTTTATAATCATTATACAGTTCATGGGTCATGAAATCTAATGTTGAATTGCACAACCACTTTTACACCTGTCTGGTTGAGCACATGGATCTGTTACGTATGAGAAGGATTCTGCTACTCATGATGATAAATGTTGTATAGCCATTTCTAATTTGCGGGCTCCTTTAAAGCCCATGCAAATTACGCAGATTGCATGCTAGGCAGCTGGTGCCATAGTGTGAAACTTGGATGCATTTACAACAATGGTGCCAAGCACGTTACTCTTTGCTTGTTCGCGTGATAGGACTCCCCTTTAGTGTATTTGTTGAAAAAATTCGCATACATAGGTGTGGCTAATTGGTATGGCAGTTGACTCCGACAAGCAGTGCGTGGGTTTGATTCTGGTGGAAATGCGCTATTTTTTTCTCATTGTGCCCAATAGTTGCAGTGGACACTTGTAATGGCTGGGGCAGGTGACATTGCTACCAAAGCTGGCTTATTTGAGCTTATGTCGTAAGAACTTGTAAGAATAGCATTTGAATGAATGAAAAGGTGCTTTCAAACAGCTATCAAGTATTTTCAGATAATGCAAAAAGAACACTTATGATAGTATTATATTTTGTTTATTGTTTTTAAATTTTAAACCTAGATTTTATTGAAATTTTATGTGTTGCCAACTTATTTTAAGCACAGGCCGCTCCAATCGCCTTGTGGTTATGGTGCTTGGCTGCTGACCCGAAAGACGTAGACTAAATCCTAGCAGTCGCATTTTGATGGAGGCGAAACGCTAGAGGCCCAAGTGTGGTGTGATGCCAGTGCACATGAAAAAAACAGGTGGTCAGAATTGTTCGGCGCCCTCCACCGTGGTGTCCCGCATAGCTTGAGTTACATTTAAATGGAAAACTTCTACAAACTAAAACTAACTTACTTAAGCACATATTAAGAAGCAGTACACGTCTAAACAAATAAATTCATTTTTAGTGCACTCCACCTGCATGTTAATCAACATGTTAACATCATGGCTGATAGCAATAGCATCAGTATATAACCATCTTTTTTTTCTGCATTTCCTAAATATATCAGCTTGTAATCTGTGTGGATTGGTGTTGAATTACTAATATGCCATAACGTGTGCAACGTGACTCTGAGATTTAGGTTCTTTTTAATGTGCCTTCAAGAGGACGTCGAATGGACCAGATACACATTAGTGGCAACAAGATAGCACTATATAATGTCCAGTTAGAAAGGATTATATTGTTGACTGAATAGAAACATCGTGATGGCATATGTTGGAATGACAAATGTCATTTTCTTCTGGAGTAGTAAGTTGGGAGAAATAGCTTGGCAGCACAGTGAAAGAACTCGCAAAGAGTTTTTAAGAAGGACATTTTCTTATTCAAATAATTATCCTGTTAGCCAGCAGCCATACCGCATCCCTGTTCTGCATCCTATCTCAGATCCCATTGGCACATGACATGCTAGTTACTAACTATGGGGAGCCAAGTTACAAATACGGTTCCAGCTCGATATCTGGGTGAGATGTAGTAGTAAATTCTGAGCCTATCTTTGTGAAAAACATTTAAATACAGTGAATCTCTAGAAACACTTCCACTCAGCTGTGTAAAAAAAAAAAAATGGTTAGTTCCTTCATACAACTGTAAAATGATTTTTTCTGTGTATCTTCAAGCAGGCCGTCGGAAAGCTTGGAAGAGTCAATAAATTTGAACTTGTCTAGAAAATTCAGGGAATAGCCATGGAATTTCTAAAAAAACCTTGCAAGGTCATGTAAACTAATGGCAGTCTGTGCGACCGTCACAAAAATAATCATTACCATTTATCAGAGCTTAAAAAGTTGTTCCTTCAACTGCAACTACCGTGAACAGTTAAGCAGAAGTTTAAAAAAGAAAAAAGTGGGCAGTGCGTAACTGTCGCTTCTACAGATAGCGCAACACATCTCGCTTTTCAAGCACAACATTACTCACTCCTATATAATTTTATGCATGATCATCTTGGCCACAATCATAGATTGACTCGAAGGCCTTCTGGTTGGGCTAGAAGTGCCATCACTTGAGGCTTGCCAGGCCATGTCAAGCTTATTCATTGGCACGCAACAGCAAATGTCCTCAACTACACAGTCAATGCTGATAGCTTGCGTTCAAGGGCAGCACGGGACAACAAGAGTGAAAAGTCGCACTTCAGTTTCTTGAGATTGCGTAATTAAATATGTGACTGCTCTTAAGCACCACGTTTATAAAAGAGCCCCCAAATAAAAAGAACATGCTGGCATCCGTGATTCTTTTATGAAATTGAAGAAGTTGTTGCCTCCTTTTATGACTATGGTGCGGCCCCTTCGACTGTTGAGGGTCTGACAGATTTCTCTCTGCAGCCACTCATTCATTAGTGCTTTAAGCGCAACCCTTCAGCTTTCATTACAGGTGTTGGTGGATTTGCGTTGCACTCCATGCGTCAAAACCCAGAGAAATAAAATGCAAACATGTGTGCCCATCATGTGCAAGAAAGGAAGTCTCACAGAACAACTGTTTTTTGAATGTTGTCATTGGTCATGTGGGCGAGGTCCAGAGAATGCGGCGTAGTGATTATTCTTTGTTTTTTTACCTAAAAAAGATATTTTAGGGGTGCACATTTTATGTGGGGGACACAAATCAATAGTACAGTAGATAATCATAATCCAGGTCGGATAAAATGCTATTCAATCAAATTCACATCCTAAGTTGTCTAAGCTGCAGCCAAATTGCCATCCCTCTTTCGAGTCAGTCACAATGCCTCCTTTGAAGTAGTGTTCATTTAGCTCTCATTGTGTGAACACGGAAATATTCTAGCGCCTGTTATAGATTAGAGCAGTGCTGAATGACACTAGTAAGGCTCAGTGCCCAGCATGCCACAAGACTTTCTTACTCATCAATAAGGGCATCATTGCTGTCTCCAGTCACACTGTGAACAAGAGACACCTAGCTGCTATGAGCTTGGCACAAATTGCTTCTCAGATGAACCTGCGCACGGTGTTTAGTGTTACACTCAACTTAGTGCAAAATAAAAAAAACGACGACCAAGGTGAAATACACAAAAGTTAAAAAGACGTTTCGGCTCCCCACACGGGAGCCTTGTTCACAGTGACCGCAAATGGCGTAGTGCGCTTTTCTTATGCACGTTTCATCACGTGTTGCAGACATCCCGCGTACACGGGGGGGGGGAGTGTCCCAATATTTCTGTTCAACGTATGCACAGTAGTTCGAATGGCCAGAGATTCCATGTGCAATCAAGGTAACAACTTTCTTTCCGTGGCATTGATAAAGGCTTTATCCCAGTCGATAGCGTGCCCAGTAGACGCAACATGCTCTGCGAGGGCATTAGACGCTACTTTCTTGTTCTTGACGTCATTAAAATGTTCCCGGAGCCTTCTTTTGTAATTGCCCGTTTCGCCAATGTATCCGTATTCACAGTCTTTGCAAGGAATTTTATATACACCACGCCGGGAAAATCATGTCTGTCCAACTTATCTTTGACATTTGTGAGACGGCCTCGGAGCTTTCGTGTCGGAACGTGAGCCACTTGGACATCGTAGCCGCGCAATACCCGAGCGAGGGTCTCGCTGAAGCCTGGGACGTAAGGCACCGATGCGCGTTTTCTTGTAGCAATGGTGTGTGACAGATCCGGTCACTGCAGTTGTTGCTGCACCGAGTTCATGTAGGAAAGCGGGTATCTGCAAGTAGCCAGCTGTGACAATGGATCAGCGCCAGCTATGTATGGACTGCCTAAGATTCACAAGACAAGTGCCCCAATCCACCCGATTGTCAATTTTACAAGGTCGCCTCTGAACAAGCTTTCGGCTTACCTACACAGGACCCTCTCCGCCGCTCGTTGGAAAAAGTGAAACGCACTTAAGGAATTCCACTGATTTCATTGATAAGGTATGCGACATGGTACTAGATGACAATTATGTTCTAGCGTCTTTTGATGTACGGTCGCTTTTTACAAGTGTACCTGTTAGTGTGGCAATTGATGTGTGCAAGGCAGCCCTTGAGTCAGACCAATCAGTGTCGGACAGAACGCCCATCGATGTTCCTGATCTGTTACGGTTGCTTCAATTCTGCTTAGAGAACACCTACTTTATATTCAGGAGCAAATACTACAAGCAGGTGCATGGCACTGCAATGGGATCTTCTCTCTCCGTCACTGTCACAAACCTTACCATGGAGGCTGTTGAAAACCGGGCTCTCACTTCATTTACTGCTTCGCCCAAGATTTTCCTTCGATATGTGGATGATTGTTTCTGTGTTTTGCAACGGGATGTCCTGCCAGTATTCTTGGAACAGCTAAATTCTGTGGAGGCCGCGATACAGCTTACCGTAGAAGAAGAATCAAACGGCTGCCTTCCTTTCTTTGACGTCCTCGTGAAACGAGACGGTAGGCGCCTGACTTTCAGCGTCTACAGAAAAGAAACACACACCGGTCGTTTTCTAAGCTTCGATTCTGTGCACCCATCCAGCCATAAACGTTGTGTTGTGTCTACACTCATAAAGCGCGCTTGGAGGATTTGTTCTAAAGAAGACGCAGTAGAAGATGTAGAGCCCGTTCGACGGGAGCTGACTACTTGCGGATACCCGCTTTCCTACATGAACTCGGTGCAGCGACAACTGCACCGCTTGGCTCTGTCACACACCATTGCTACAAGAAAACGCGCATCGGTGCCTTACGTCCCAGGCTTCAGCAAGACCCTCGCTCAGGTATTTCGCGGCTACGATGTCCAAGTGGCTCACGTTCTGACACGAAAGCTCCGAGGCCGTCTCACAAATGTCAAAGATAAGTTGGACAGACATGATTTTCCCGGCATGGTGTATAAAATTCCTTGCAAAGACTGTGAATACGGATACATTGGCGAAACGGGCAATTACAAAAGAAGGCTCCGGGAACATTTTAATGACGTCAAGAACAAGAAAGTAGCTTCTAATGCCCTCGCAGAACATGTTGCGTCTACTGGGCACGCTATTGACTGGGATAAAGCCTGCATCATTGCCACGGAAAGCAAGTTGTTACCACGATTGCATATGGAATCTCTAGCCATTCAAACTACTGCGCATACCTTGAACAAAAATATTGGGACACTCCCCCCCCCCCCTCCCCGTGTACGCGGGATGTCTGCAACACGTGATGAAACGTGCATAAGAAAAGCGCACTACACCATTTGCGGTCACTGTGAACAAGGCTCCCG
This sequence comes from Rhipicephalus annulatus, assembly GCA_013436015.1. Lineage (NCBI taxonomy): Eukaryota > Metazoa > Arthropoda > Arachnida > Ixodida > Ixodidae > Rhipicephalus > Rhipicephalus annulatus. The sequence goes on along the minus strand of WOVY01010473.1, from coordinate 156,977 downwards.
TGTGGGGAGCCGAAACGTCTTCTTAACATTTGTGTATTTCACCTTGGTCGGCGTTTTTATTATTTTGCACTATGTTTGTCCCCGACCAGACAGGATTCCGTTAGACACTCGACTATACACTCAACTTACCATGTTCGGTGACTGCAATGAGTGAATGTATGCTGGCTGCACCCAACACAAGTACTGAAAAAGTGCCTGCTAGGCCAGTGGCCAGTGTGCCTGACAAGAAGGCATCTTTAAATGGTTTTCTGGTCAAGAAATGTATCACCACAGCAGAAATTGTTTGGGGAGTCTGAACATTATAGCATCCCATAGATCTTTTTTTTTTTACCTCTCGAGAGTTTGTTATTAATGTGCTGAGTTTCCCAAGCAGACTTACCGGTCTTAGAATTTGCTTTAAATCATCATGGAAAACTTGGAAACGTGAGGGAATCTGGAAAAAATAAATTTGTAGACCCCGTTTCAAGCATGTGAGAGCATTAATCAAAAATATCTTGTTGAAGTCGGTACTTTATGTGGCGCAGCTGCTATGGTTCTCTCATTTTTGTCCTCAAAAGTTGATTGAGGTATATAATCATATTGTGTCCTGTGTAAAAGCTCCGACTCCAAGTTAGAGATGTGCCTCAACAATGGAAAAGTTTTTTTTCTTTTTTAGATCAGAGAGTCTGGAGAAGATGCCTCAAATGAAGAGATTCTGAAGTTTTCAAAGTTGTTTGAAGACGAAATTACTCTGGACAGTCTCACGCGACCTCAGCTCACTGCACTCTGTCGGCTTCTGGAGCTACAGCCCATTGGCACAAACAACTTCCTCCGGTTTCAGCTGCGCATGAAGCTGCGAAGCCTGAAAGCTGATGACCAGGTGAGCTAGTGGACCACATTAACAAGCTGCAGATGGTGACTCTCTTTCTAGAATGTAAAGACTGAATTTAATTGTCTCCACTTGTATAACTACTTTTTACTAACCTCCCTGAAATATTTGCAATCCTTGTTTTTAGCAAAAGTAATACTCGCACATGTTTTCTAAATGTCGAAGTAGCTTTAGTAATGATTTGCCTGTGTTCTGAGAATTCTTGAACGCAATTTACTGATTTACTTCAAATATTTGCAAGGCATAGCAAACAATTACACATTTAGAATGATAGCTATTTATTGTTTATTTTTTTTACTTTTACTTGCTTTCATAATATGTTTAGGCCTATCTTTTTACCTGAGCCTGTTGGGCCTTAGTTATGTAATTAAATTTAGTGTCATCTTGAGTGAGCCCGCTTATCCATTGGTGTTATGCAGCAAAATCTTGGTGATACAATTACAGTTGATGCAAGTTTCGTGATGATAAGAATTTTAAGGTGGCTTTGGATGAACTACATTATAGAAAATACGCCGTGATTCGGTGTTATACGAATGATTTTCCCAGTCACCGAGGATGATATGAGCGCACGATTGACTGCTGCACGGGAACGGCGCAACGCGGCTTGTCTGTAGAAGGAAGGCTTGTTCAAACTTGGCCTCAAAGGGAGTATGCGCGGCAAAACTCGCGCGGGTTTCCCTTACTTGGTCGCCTAAGCGGCTGGAAAACCACGCCTTAAAGCAGACACTTAAAAAATCGGTCTGAGACCAATTTTTCCGTCACGCAATAGCAGATCGTCTTTTTGCTACATGCCTTTGGCTACACCGGCTGCAGCAGCTCTCAAACCACGTGATGTAAACGAGCCGCAAATTCAACATGGCAGCATAGGCATCGGCGGTGGCTCGCCTCAGCGCAATCGCAAAGTATTCGCGCAGCACGACAAAGCACACGGCCTTGGCAAAGAAGCGTTCATCAAGAGCCTGGTTTGGATTATGGTCTCTGTGAAGACCGGAACTAGAAGGTGTAGCAGCAGTGAGTCTGTTTACCCTAACATGTCTCGCTTTTGCACAGCCCGCTGGGTTCGTTGCCGCTGCCAATGTGTCTGCTCGAGTCGTTTCTGCTGGCGTATCTCCCAAAACGTGTGTACATGTGTACGTTGTTTCTTTTCAGTGCTTTTCGTGCATGACTACAACTCTGTATGAATTTTAATGCCCCAGAAACGGGCTAAATAAAATAGATTCTCAAGCGGCGGCTGTAGGTGTGTACATGTTTTATGGGCTTTGCCGCCGCTCGGTTTTTTTTTCTTGAATTCTCCTCTGTAAGTGGTTTTTGCAGCAGCTTTGGCATTTTTGCTTGAATTCTTTCGTGTGAATGATCTTTTTCGTGTCGACCTCGTGACGCATTCTTTCGGCCGCTTCAGCGGTGAAGGGAGTGAATTTTTAGTAAGTTTTGGCCCTTTCCTTCCCTTTGATGCCGAGTGCGAATGCACTTTAAGCGCCAGGAGCATGAGTGAGGAAACCATGGAACTTTATTGAGAGGCAGTGAAAGCAGGAAAGTTCAAAAGAACATCATGGGCTCTTATTCAGAAAGAAGTAGTTGACCCCAATAAAGTTTTTACTCATCCTCATGATCAGCTTTAATTTGTTTTTGGTTCATACGAATTCAAGATGATACAAATATTTTGCATGTTCCCTTCGAATCGTATCATAGATTCTACTGCATATACAGGCTATCACTCGGGAACGTTTAGCGACACTCATAATGCATTCTCAAGCGACATTGTTCTGTGAGATCACACTGCTACGTTTTCTGTATCAGTGGCTGAAAAAAGAAATATTGGAAGCTGTGTTTGTAGTATATTTGAATTATTGTTTTTGTTGTTGGGTTGGTCATCTAATGAATGACACCAGACTACAGAAATAATTTATTTTTCTTGCTCTCAGGCCATTTATGGCCATGGTTTCCAGTGGCGCACCCCTGTCCATGCCATTTCATGGTCTCAATGTTTACAGCTGAACAAACACTGTCATTCGTAGCTTGGTCCTTTATGATCACTTATGTTGATGCAGTGGCAGTAGTTAAGTTCATTTAAATTTATTCTACATTGTTTTCGTAGTATGGCACACTGCTACTATAACAGACATGTAGAAATTGGTTCGTTGGTGACTTCATCTACTTGATTAGTTGTTATATTCATCGCTCATTGATTGCAACCTGTACAAGTAGCTGTGTGGTCTATTTTGTTGCATCTATACTAGCATTGGTGCGGACAGGAGTGCACCTAACCACACCTGTCCTACCAAACTTTAGGAATGTTTTTTTAGTATTCTTTTTCTAAAATTGCTAACTTTTCTTTTTCTCTATTTGAGTTACTTTAATGGAGACATTGTTGCAATCTATTAAGTTAAGCAATGCAATTCTTGATGTGAAGACAGATATGTCAGTTTTTATAACCAAATGCTTACAGAGGACCATGTATTTTTGTGTCAATATAATGAAGCATGTTGTTTCATTATTTCAGGACAATGAAGTTTCACTTCTATTGCAGAGGAATTTAAAGCAATAAATTGAAACTTCTTGTGGTTCTAGCTGGCATGCAGTTTACTTATGTGTGGTTTTTGTGTGTGCATCATCGTACAAATTGGAGCAGCTGCCGAAAGAGAGCAATGTGTTTTCTTGGTAGCGGCGGCAGGAAAAGTGCACACTTTGGTGCCCTTCTCACGTTCGGAGTGGCAGTAGTGTGCAAAGCATGCTGCTGTAGCGTGGCATTCAGGAATTCTGACGCATTGTATTTCGCACTATTCAACTACCCCGATAGCGAAGGTGGGCATAGTCATATTCTGCACAGCGTGGCTCGTGTGTAAATGTCTGATTTGGCGTTTTTGTTATCGCCTTGTGTCAGTTTGCAAGTATGAGCAACAAAGATGTGGTTGCAGTAAATGCAACAAGCCCCGAGTTTTCTTCCAACTGATGAGAATTGTTCAGGGAATCGATGTCGCCAATAAGGTTGATATCTTGCAAACTACCTTGATTCGTGAGAGAAGACATCAGCATTAGTTTGGGGATGTTGCAAAGCTCGCTCTGCATGAATCTGAACTTGAAAGAAGCTATTGTAGCTTTTTGGATAATTTATTACATTCCCAGTTAAATCAGTCTGAATTTAGCTACAGGTGCATTTACCACAAATTAGTTATTACACCCTCCCTTGTGGACATGAGGTGCTGTTCTCTTTCCAGATTTTTTGCTTGACATGTGATGTGTGGTCTTGTACAAAGGACTTTCTCCAGTACTGCTTTAAGGAGGCAGACTGGTCTTAGACATTTTTTGTTTATTTCTTCAGTGTGCTTGATCAAACTGCACAGGATTATGCAGTTTTTTTCTGCTGATTTCAAATATTTAATTAGTTTTTCTGTAACTCATCTTGTTCCTGAGATAACTTATGTTTATTCCCTATTGTTTAAGGCCGTCAGAAAAAAAAAGTGCTTATTAAAAGTGATATTTAAGATATTTTTTTTATTTATTCATACTGTCAGCACAAGGGCCAAGACAGGAGTTGCGGTTACATATCTGGCATGTACAAAGAACATATGTGGAAACAAGTTTCACACTGTACGCTCAAGATGCACACTATATGGAAATAACAAAACAAAAACGCAAAACTATATCTGAATACATCCCGCATAGGTCACGGATAAAAGAAACATGTTCGAATACATCTCGTACATGCCAACATAGACTGACTATAGAGTGAAAGTATGCAAGAGTTTTTTTTTGTTGTTGTTTTTGTTGTTGTTGTTGTTGTTGTTGTTGTTTTTAGGCCTTTCTTGGTTATTTTACAGTAAAATGAACTATCCATTTTCAAAAGCAGTTGAAATTGTGTTACAATTTCGATGAGTAATTAATTAAAAAGGCTTGGGTTCTAAGTTCTGCTTCCATACTTGCATTCTACACACATACAGGTTTTCATTGCAAAAAGAATTATTTTTGTACCTGCCCTAGCTGCCGAGATATTGAGGCCTCAAAATTGAACAGTCGTATACTTTTTTGAGAAAAGTGAAAAAAAACTGAAAACACAGCTTTCTCAAAAAGCAACAATCATGGTGCGCATGTTTTCCAATTCTCATAAAGGTGCTCATAAATTCGTAGCAGAGCTTCTAACACAGGTGCCGGTCAGTTATAAAGAATCCTCGAAGTCGTTTCCCCATTTTTTCACAGGTTCTGCATGTTAACAGCCCCAAGAATTTGGACAGTTAAAATAACATTACAAAAAAATTACCACTTCCTGGTGTGTGAAAATTTGCACAGAGATAGAAAAATACTTGCAGAAACCAAATATGTCAATTTTAAAAAATAAATTTTTTTGTCACTTTTTGGTCCCAAAGACCAGTCTGCCCCCTTAAATCATTGTAATTGGATCCTGGGTTCAACAAAACTAATTTTTAAGTCATTGAGGTTTTTGCATACTGTCGTATTGAAGCGTTATTGCGGAATTCTCACTATAAAATGAATGCATTGAGAACCATACTTCACATTCAAAGCTGAATTTCAATTTAATGAAGCTTCAATATAATGAAGTAAACTGCCAATTTTACTGATTTCAATATATCGAGGTTTAACTGTAGTTACTGCATTGTAGATTATACTCTAGACTCCTTTTAAATTAAACCTGAAGGAACCAGAAAAAAGGTTTTCGTTTAACAGGCGTTATGTTTAGGAAGAGACAAACAGGGGTGCAGAATGCAAGTATGAAACCAGTCGTACTACTAGAGGCAGTAGAAGCAGCTGTTTCATTTAAGCAGCAATTTCGTTCAAGAGAGTTTCGTTTACTGAGAGTCTACTGTACATGTTGCGAATGGTTGTGTCTACAGATGATTCAAAAAGAAGGCATTGACTCCTTGACGGTGGCAGAGCTGCAAGCGGCTTCTCGAGCAAGAGGCATGCGAGCCATGGGTTTACCCGAGTCGAAACTTCGTTATCAGCTGGCCCAGTGGCTAGACCTCAGCCTAAACGAGAACATCCCTCCTTCACTGCTGCTGCTGTCACGGGCTATGTTGCTGTCTGAGGCCTTACCTCCGACAGAACAACTCAAGGCCACTATTTCTACTTTACCCAAGGAAGCGGTAAGTACCCTAGCATCTCGAATAATATGGTCATCACATGAAAACGGCACACAAGTAAAAGAAAGCATGCAAAGATACACATATGCAGCACTTCATGGGCGTTATTTTGACTGTAGGCCATTTTGTACTACTACTAGATTGTTCACAATGTCATACCAACAAGCCCACATCACCACACTTGTCGAGCCCTCTATCATGTACTTTCTAAATACTGTCAAACCCCGCTACAACGAAACTGAAGGGGCGCGGAAAAAGTTTCGTTGAAGCGAAAATTTCGTTGTAGTGAAGTCGAAAAAAATATAGTCGATCTGAACTAGCAAAACAAAGGAACCTTTATTCTCAAAATTCAAAAAGTGTTGGCTGCTTTTTATTCTATACCAGCTGCGTCACGACGCAATTCTCACCCACACATAGCCAAGCCATGGTGAAAAGCACGCTAAACAATGACCACAACCGCTTTCGTGAACAAACCAAACAGTTGCATTAACACCAGCAGCTGTCCGTCGTCAAAACGCCAAGATAGCAGCAGGCTATCGTGGAGTGGTGACCTTTGCCTTATTTTATGCCATTCTTATTTTATGCCATTCATCACTCGCGGCTAGCTGATTTTGTTGATAAGGCGAACGAACAGCCACTCTGATTAGTTAACACACTGGCCAAGCGAGAACAAAATGATAAGCATTGAAATCGGAAAAGGCATTTTTCTGCTGATGCACCCAGCAGCTGCACAAAGGAAACCATGAACTAAGCAACTGAGCTTCAGCTTCGGACCGTCTGTGGCTATACAGTAAACCTAATCTTTAACAATTTGATGCATTTTCAAAATCTGAAAATACGTCCACAAAGTCTAAAACATGCGTTAGCACCATCATAAACCGCCGCTGTTCAGCAAGCATGGGCGCAGCCATTGCTCGATAGCGATGGCAATGAGACTGCCTTGCTTTTGGCAGGGACGAAAGCAGGGCAGTTTCATTGCCATCGCTATCGAGCACTGGTGGCGCTCATGCTTGCTGAAGAGCGGTGGTTTTTGGTTGAGCCAATGCGTGTTTTAGACTTCGTCAACGTATTTTCAGCTTCTGAAAATGCATCAAAATGTTAAAAATTGGGTTTACTGGATAGTAATAAATTTCTGAGCCTGGAATCGCATCATGAAATTTCGTTGAAGTGGGACGGCAGAGGACAAAGTGTTTGTTGTGGCGACAATATTTATGCATTGAACCCTATGGACTGCTGACGGGGAACCGCAAATTTTTCGTTCAAGCGGCGTTCGTTGTAGCGGAGTTCGACTGTAACTCTGCACAATGTTCGCTATGCACTTTGCTGCTTTGCTTGAAATTCTGTGAGTAACGGTACTGCTTCATTCCATCCCACTGGAAGAAAAATTTTGAGCAATACAAGAGGAGGAGCACTCGTTTTTCCTAATGGCTTACCTTACAGGCGCATTTCTTAAGTTGTATGATTTTGACGAATACATTTTCTGCATTGTTATTCGGCTTTCTTTACAGGTTACGGAAGCCAAGTACAAGATTGGTGAACGTGAAGGAAAAGTGGACAATCGTACTAAAATTGAGATCATCAAACAAGAAGAAGCAGCTATTCAGAAGGAAAAAGAAGAAATTGCAGTCGAAAGTGAAGTGCGTAAATTCTTTTCATATTACTTTCGCTGCATCTGTGTGTGTCTTATGTGGTGTGCATGCAGTTTACAAGTGGACCGCGTTCTCTTGTGTTATTATGTCGTTAACACAAATTGTAAGACTTCTGTTGGTGGTTATCATGCATTTTTTCGTTAAACGTGTTCGCTCATTCTAATATGAGACAAACCTCACAAGGTGTGCAGACTTGGCCTCTGAAACTACGCTTTTTCAAGAATAAGGGAGATAATGTTTAAAGAAGAGAAAGGTGGAGAGGTCTGCCTTGAAAGCAGGTTTCTAGCCTGCTGCTCCTGACAGTGGTAAGGGGAAAAGGGAGAGAAAGAGAAAAAGGGAAGTGTGATGACAGGTGACTAAGGTATAGTAATATCACTGTACACACTGTCCTACATAGAAACAGGTACTGCACGTGAAAGTTTTCATACCATAGCACATGCTCTAAAGACGAACATGTAAAGCTCTCTCACCTATAAGCTGTAATGGGCATTTTAAAGTGCATTGGGTATGGCCTACATGTCCCCAAGCACCAACAGCATCTTTTCCAGAAAGGGTCTGGAGTCCAAGCATTCTCTGACATGCTGAAGTGACCGTCTAGCAGTTGCGTATTGAGGGCACATGCACAAGATGTGGGGAATGGTATGACGTGTCGTATACACTGCAGTTAGAGTATGGCTCCTGTTTAATATTACACTGGTATTGTTGTGTATATGCAGCACCCAGCTGTAGTCCATGCAGTAGTGTTTTCTGGTCTCTCCTTAGCCGGCATGGAAGCCGAAAAGCTGGAGAGTCAAGTATGTGAACATGAAAAATAGAAAATATCAGCCAATAATGAATGCCCCTCAGTACTTCCCTGCAATTTAAATGCAAAAAGGGGGGTGCCATACAAAGCACAGACTAAAGAAGAGAACAGTGAAAGGGGCGCCTGTGTCGTTCTCTTCTTTAGTTCCTGTTCTGTACTGCGCCCCTCTTTTGCACTTACCGTAAGATGAACCAACTATGCCAAATGGCAGTTTTACTACTTCACTGCCAGCTGCAGGCCTCAAATTTACTGTGTTCTTACTGACAGATAGGACTGCATGCTCTAGCTCAAATGCTCGCAGCCTGCCCAGTTCAACCAGAGGCTTGTCAAAATTGAATTTATTTTAGGCAGTAGAGGTCACTATCCTCGAATCATAAGTGAAAGTTCTTACTGAACCACCAAAGCATTTTTACATAAGAATACTTACAAAAAAAGAACAGGGAAAACTGAGTGCACAGATGGTCACTTGTGAGGTTATTGGGTCTTTATGATGCAAGTGTGGGACGCCTGAAATACAATGATGACATCAATTTGGCAACAGGATTTCAACACGTGTGATGCTAAGGGTATAAAAAAATAATTGTTCCTGGAGCACCATTACAGATAATAGTGTGTGGAAAACTGGTGGCACTCTAAAGAAAAGTTGTTCTATTGAAAGTTGCTCAGTTCATACACAAAGGAGCAAAGGCATCACTATGCTTTGGAAAAGAAACATTATCTGGCGTTGCTGCCTTATGCCCTTTTCTAAAGTGTGCGTGAATTTGCACACTTGATTTTTGTCTACTTCACTGACCCATCTTGACTTGCGCCCTTGTTAAACTTGCTAATATTTACCAACGATTGTAATAATATGTTCTACATATTGAAAATAAAATACTTTTTCCAACCTATAGCAGAGATCTGGCAGTGACTGCCTTTAAGTCTGCTGGTGTTCACCCACACAAGATGCCATGTACATGATCCATAACAAAATTTATGTAGATTAGAGTATAAGCAAACCGAAAGAGTTGTGGGATTTAATGTCAATGGCACAATCAATAACACACCAGAAGCATCTGTGACGAAAGGTATTTGTCAAATCAATCCTTCGTTCAGTACATCTAGAGCAATTGTAACTGCAGGATAACCAATCCACTGTAAAATAATTGTCTTTACTCCAATATTGGCTAGAAAAAGCTTGTAAATATGTTACTGCCTGTGCACAAGCATTGAATACAACATGTTCACTCTGTATTTTGACTAGAGCTGTGCGAATAGCAAAATTCTGGGTGGGAAGCGAATTGAAATATTGAAGTATGATTATTGAAGTATACTGTCACCAACTGGCCCAGCTTTCAGTCCTTCTCTGAAGACAGTACTGATCAGTTGGGATTCGTTTCTCATTGTGTGCATTTTTTGCTATTTAATATTATTTTTGAATCAGCTGGGCATTTCTACAACCAGTTGCACTGCAGGATTGTCTCAGGAACATACAAAGTTTTCAAAAAGAAACCGAACTTTTTCCATAACACCTTTAGTACTTGTGGTACAACCATTTATGCATTTCCCTCCTGAGACTACTCCTCTCTGCTAGAAGTACACTGTTTTCATTGTTTCTTCCATTTTTGGAAAGCCTCCTGGAACATACTATCTGAAATGGCCCCGGTTCTTTTCTTGCATTATCCTGGATCTCCTCTATGGTTTGGAAATGGCATCCTTTCAATGTAGTTTTATGTTCAGGATAGATTAAATAGAAAAGTTCCATGGCATTATCCTAATGTATAATGCCCACTTCGTCAGCAACTTCTCAAACTGTCTAGCGAAAATTTCCTCGAATCACACCACAAATTCTTGACGTGGTCTTCATCTGTTGTTGTGGAATGTCGTCCAGGCATTGGACCGTCACCGAACAGCATTCCACCATGGTCAGAATGCTTGAGCCACTCACATCACTGCGTGCGATTCACCGTCTTCCCTGTACTAAGCAACTGAAATGTCTAAAGCATCTGAAATGGCTAAGCAACTGAAATGTCTCTTTGAAAGTTTTCTTAAGTTTGTAGTAGAACTTCACACAGACACGTAATTCTTCTAGCTTTCATTGTCATTTTGGTCAGTGATCGAAGTGCTGCTCCAAACTGCTCTAAAAAAGAAATGCTGCTCCAAAGTGTAATATTTGTTAATAACTGCACCAAACCTCCTCTGAAATGGTGTTGGGAAAACTAAAAACAATGAAGTTAAACCATGTGGCCATCTAGCGAGCCTAAATGAAAACAAAAACAAGCTATATACTGTCATCTGGTGGACAGCTTGTATAGCGTCTGTATATAGAATATTGACAATGCTGCATGTACTAGCATTTTCTATGTATGTATGTCTGACATCAAGGGTGTAAGTGCTGCGCCAATTGTGCCATTGAGTGCCAATCTTATCTGCTGCACCAGGCTGTGCATGAACGGCAATAACCGTGATAGTTGTCGATTGTAAGTGTAAACCATCAAATCTAGCCACATATTATTGTCAACCGAGTAACACTGCGCATTGGCTACACCGAGGACGTGGTTGTATTCATATCCAATGGAGTTCGATCACGTTTCAATTCGGTTCATTCGTGGGGCTCTCATTGCTGTTATTGCCGTGGTTTCTCCTCAAAAGTGATAGCACCAACATGAGTAACTGTTAATTATCTAGTGATGTAGTGAAACTTCGATGATTTGTGCCAACCGGGAACGTGGCACGATCATGCAATTAACAGCAGTACGCGTTTACAAGTGCAAATGGGCATCTCCTGACGTGCCCCATTGCCACCAAAAAAACTGATACAGTACAGCAGATGTCGCTCCAGGTACCTACCGGAAAGTATTTTCTTCATTTCTGCCTGAGTACGAAAACGATCACATCGGGCTGGCACTCACGCATGATTGATTTATCGGGCGCGGTGGCGAGGCCAAGGAGAATTTTGAAACTACTACAGGGTTTGGGACACCCAGCGGCTGAAATAGCGACTGAACGGACACTATCAGTTTTCCGCGATACATATGTGCGTTTGTCTACCGCGATCTGATACTAAGCGACAGCCGACAGTTTCATTTAAACAGAGAGCAGTTGCGTGGACTCGGATCATCTTCTGGTTAGTTGCGTGCAGCGCGGCGCCTATATGTGCTGCCCACACTATCGCTGCTGGGCGGCTCGCTGAACCGTGCCCGAGGATTTGCTGTGTGCATTGCTCGTGCCCACTTCGCTCCACACCGAGCACAGATGAGCAGAGTAGTGTGTCTTCAGAATAACGAACTTCCACCTAGTGAAGTGTGCCGCAAATATTTATACTCCGTTTCACACATCAGGTGCAACACTGCTGAGGCTAGCGAGACTCCTTGTAGTAGATACGTTCGTGTGAAAAGTATTCCCTCGTTTTTACCACCCAGACTATATTTTTTCTTTTTGTTTCAGCCTGAGTATGAAATGACTGTTTTGCAACAAACACACAACACCCCCACACACACATACATGTGTGCACGCACACATGCAAGTGATAAGTGTAGTAAGCTATTAGTACTGAATGTTCGGTGAAAACCATAGTAATTTTTTTTTACACAAAATAATTTTTTTGGTGATGATGTGTGACCCTAGAAAGCTGCTCCAAAACTAACTCGCATTGCTCCAAAATACACCTTTTGGTGTCCTAACCTGCTCCAAAGCAGCATTATGTCTGCTCCCTGAGCTGCTCCAAAGCACTGAAGTTGACTTCTGCCCCTGGATATACATAGTTGTATATTTGTACCTTACTAGCAGACTATTTTGTTAAAATGCGTGCGATACTTCTTAGTTGTACTAGCTGCTGGTGTGACAACTTTGATATGTGACTGATTGCATTTAGCACTTTCATCAGCTTTGGCCTCATTTATGTCACAACAAGCATTTTAAATGTTAGTTCATTTAGCTTATTTGGTTTTTGACAATTTCAATGCTGGCTACTTTTGCAAAGTAGGAAAAAAACACTTACTTAGTACCAACTTCAATGACCATCTATCTGGCTAGTTATGTTTCTTGCAATTTGCAGTGATTACTGTATGTGCATTATGTTACTAATAAATATGAATATTTATAAGAGTCTTAAATAATGCATTAAACTCCAGGAGTTGGTTGGAATATTTTGCTATCTGCTCTGAAAACACCAATAGCTGCTCCAAGCTAGCATTTTTCTGCTACAAAAGCGATCAAGGCTGCTAGGAAGCACCATTTTTCCTGCACCAGAATCTGCTCCAAAATGTCGCTTCCATCACTGCTTTGGTACTGATCGGAAGATCAGCTTCCCCATTTGCTCACTTTAGCGGCTTTAGCATGCAAACTAACGGTCAGAGCGAATCACGGCAAATAGCACTTTCCTGTTTAAGCTTGCTGCTACGTACAGATTGTAGCTGCAGCATAGTCCCTCTTGTGATTGGCGCTTTATTGGAAAATTTTGTTTTTTTTAACATGCCTCTCAGAATGGCCATTACCTGGACATTGTAAAGGAATTGGCATAGTTGGCCTTTAAAATGAAGAATTACAAGTTTCACATAGCTTTGACTAAAAACAAACAAATAAAGTTTTTGCTTTATTTAGAGAGTAAAGCCAGTTTACCCCCATGCATTAGTGTTACTGTAGACTGTGTCATAAACTGTGCATTGTGCAAGCTCACCAGGAGTTGCACTGCACCACCTTTGCTGTGATGCCTTTTGGTATTGTAGCCCTCCAGTTGCAGTGGAACTTCTTTAAATCTTGTGCAGTAGCTAATAGCCTGATAAGATAAGCCTATGCTTTATTAATATGTATCTGTTCCACACAATGAAATTTCAAAATTGCAAAGCTCCCTGGTTTTTACAGCAAAGCTGTAAATCGCTAGGATTTTGTGTGTGTTGTGTGTGTGTACGTGCATGCATGCTTCCATGTGTCAACAGCAAATGTGGGCTAATCTTAAATCCAGGGCAGTCGAACGTATTTACTTGCATACTGTACTGTTTCATGATTTCCATGCAGCAGAGCAAGGCTATGCGATCTTTGAGCACAGATTCTTGCAAAGTGAGATGTAGTGCCCGCATTCTGAACCCATCTCGTGTCCTTATTACCTTTACAAGCAGTCTTGTCACAAGATTTTTACTTGAAGGTTACAATTAAATCTGAATATAACAAAAGTGATGAAAGCCCGGGAAAATTTGTTATAAAGAGGATTTCGTTATATGCAGGTATATACTATATACCTAACCCAAAACACTTATTTAGGGGTAAGAAATTGCATTAATATTGCGATAGCAATTATATGGACACTCTCGGCGAGTTTTTGCAGTTGCCGCTATGTTCCCTAATAAGTCCAAATAGATAACATACCACCGCGCAACATAACTTTTACGAGTGGGTCAAAGCGCCGAGTACTGCTGAAGCAGTGCTAAGCGATATCAGATCCAAAAGAGTTGGCTGCCAGCCTTACTTCGTATAACATTACAATTTGTTGCTCTTGCATTCATTGCATTGCATTCAACGCTTCGCCGTGCTGTTGCCCGAGCTAATCGGCTGATCGCAAAGGCTACAGTACCTCGAACTTTCAGCGCTGGCGCAAACGCAAGACGAGTCGACCTCTTAAGATAAGGCATTGTCACCGTGGTCTCGGAGAGTTTCCACCAGCACCTAATCCGACGTCCCATCAGTAGTGACGTCACGATTTTCCGCATTTGAAAAGAAAAAAAAAAGCAAACCTGAATGTCGTCAGAAACCACACCATGCGCGTGCAGTGAAACCATGCACACGTGCACGAGGTCGAAAACTAAGAGCGAACGACACGACACCACGGAAAACTATTGGGTAAAGCGCCCTCCCTATCCAGCGCTGCCACACATATGTGACGCTAACTCAAAGCGTGAGGTGTTCTGTGGTAACGCTTAGGGACACTGGCCTTGCTTTATGGACACTGGCAATGCAAAAGTATTCTTTCTTGTTTGTTTGTTTCTTGGTTTGAAAGAGGAGGGCACATTTGCGCATGCACCCGCTGCCGCAAGAACAACGGCACGTGCAGCGCAGGCCCGCATGCCCGCTTTATGCACACCTGTTTGCAATAACGAGCGCTCGCTCTCGCCTGGAAGTTGCCGGGGCCACAGCTGCGCCGCCGCCGCTTCGCGCTTCATCGGCGGTGGGGAATCTGCGAAAAATGCATGCTAGTGCCAAAATGACAAAATCCGGGGCAAAATTGTCCATGGTGAAAATTTGTTACATCAAGATTGTCTCCCGCTGTTACTTTGTTACATAGAGGTTGCAAATATATGTGCTTCTATGGAGTAACGTTGGGGAATAGAAAAACTTCGCTATATCAAGGAATCCGTTATATGGAGGTTCGTTATAGGCAGTTTTAACTGTACTTGTGTTTTGAAACTGCGATCTACGTGGCAATTTCGCCTCTTTTTTTATATAAACAAATTTTTGTGGTTCTGTGATAATGAAGAAAGAGTTCTTGCTTGTGCGTGATGTAATGGGCAAATGGTGAAAGAAATAATGCAACTGTGCCTCGTAAGCATTAAGTTTTCATCTCAAAAGTATAAGCTATTGGTATGAAATTGCCCTAAGAGTTTATATGTAGTCGGTACACCCACAGCCTACACTGCGATGCGGAGGAACCAGCATTGGGTCCGAAAAACATGGCTGCACTGCCGCAAGCAGTTGTGGCCCACCTCGCGTCTGTCAAGTGGCCGCCGTGTGCTCTGTAGCTTGTAAGCTCTGAACTTATGCTTCCACTTGTTTCAGATTCATGTCATTAAGCTTCAGCAACACACTATTTGTGCCAATTTGGCACTGTTTTTGAGAGCCATGCTCAAATAACCAATTTTGTAAGCTTCGCCTGTGACAATGGGCACTTGCCAAATCTCGGAGGGCGTACATTACACCTTTGTTTGTTTTTTCTAATTCTCGATAGTCGGCACATTTGTCCAGGTGCCAGCTTGAGGACATGTTATTTGGCTTTCCACACCGCTTTTCTGAATGCTGGGTAGAATAAGACACTATTCACTGCTGGAACCATGCCTGGCAATGACATGGATGATATCTGGAATTATAACTTGAAAAATGTGGAGCAAGAAGCAAACAGCACAAAGCGCCTCGCAGTAGATGCAGATGATGCAGCTCGCCGATGTAGCTGTTACCCAAGACGCTGTTTCGTGGTGGCAGGTGCTGTGATCAAGGAAAGCTTCTGGACTACTTCAACCTCGGTGTGTTGCACAGATTCATGCACAATTTATGTTAAAGGAAGGAAATTCTGACGCTGCGAAAGGTTACCACTAGCAGCACACGCCGCTTGCAGATGACGGGTCGCGGAATGATACATTTAGATGTGCCCGCCCTTTTGATTGGTCAAGAAGGACTGCAGCTTTCGCAGTGCCGCACGGAACTGCTGAAACAAAGTCTGATCTCAAAGCCAGGGCAGTCTACTGTACTTACTTGCATACTAGCAATGCTTTTAAGCATTTAATAGTGTTAGCTAATGTCTCCAGGAACGTCATAGTGGGATATCGAGAAGTTCATGGCCTTACATGTCATGTAACTATCATGTGCACATATCAAGGGGATCTCAGGACTTTTTTTACCAGCTGCATGACAAGGCTAGGTTTAAGTTATCTTGTGTGGTGCACCCCTTCAATTTCAATTGCTATAAAATACTGTTTCACTATAAAATACTGTTACTATTCTATGTCTCTATGGTATTTAATAAGAGAAGTAAAAATAAAAACATTCTTGATGTTTGTATAAATGTAAATTTTGATAGCTTCTTCAGTGTATATTATATATCACTTTTTATTTGCAGAAGTTGAAGGCTGCTGACCAAAAGCCTGAGGAAGAAATCAAGGAGATCCTTGAAGATAAGGCTGCCATTATTACAGCCCTAGAAGATGATAGTAAGCTTATAAAATCTTTTATTCATCTTAGTATGATACACATGCTTCAGTATTTAAAGCTTCCTACTGTGCGATTCCCTTATTATGTTTGACACTGCAACTTCTCAGTTCTGATGAGAATTCATCTAGAGCTACTATGGTGCCTGTAAAAAATAAAGTAGAGCACCTTTTTACAGTTACTTAAAACAGCCTTCAAAGCTTTTCAATTTATTTTTGTGTTTGCAGTGGCCACAATATCAATCTATTAGTTCAAAGTCAAGGATATACAACTGCTGCTGTTGCATTGGCTCTATCATTTTAATTAAGTACGTCGCTGTAAAATGGCCTCTCCCAATACTGTCGCAACATCCAGTTCTGAGCTTACTGTTCTCATTGCGAAGTCTTCCAAACTCGTCCATTCATCTATTTTTTTCATGGGCTCCTGCTACTATCTTCTGTTTGTATCAGCCCTTTTACTATATTCAAGTGTTAATCTGCCTCAAGCTATGCCCAGTCCAAGTCCTCTTTTGCATATTAGTTTTTCTTTCTTTTTTTATTTTCCCCTCTGTCAATTTTTTACTGGACCCGTGATTTATTGCACGCTCTCATTATTTTCCTTACTACTTTCTGTCTGCCCTGTGCAGTGGAGAAAAAACCTTCCGCTCCCAAGAAGGAGGAGCTTTCAAAGGCTGACCTTGCAGACATTGAGGATGCGTTGGAAAAAATTGCTGCTGAGAAACAGGAACTTCTGATAGAAAAGGAAGAGCTTGAAGACTTGAAAGAAGAAATGGCTGACTATAAGCAGGTAGGTCAGCGTTGTAGTTGTTGTAGCAATGTGGAAAACGTTCCTGTATACAAATTTTTTATCAGTTTCATCATTAGTGTGAGCTTTTCTTTTTTTAAGGAGTTTTCAAGGTGCTACTTTCTGCATTTCTAATGTAGTTACTCAGTAGGATGCGCACCGATTCTGGGGTCTACATAAATGAATGTAAAAAAGAAAGGCTTGAATGTGGGGAACTTGTGCACGTATGCAGCAAATTTATTTGTAATAGCAGTGCATGAACAATTGACAGATTTTTCAAGCTCCCCTTGCTAACTTGAGTGAAAAATTGAAGTCTGGCAAGGCACAATGGTTGAAGTCCTAGATTTTAGCGTGTGTTTTATTAAAGCATAAATGTGTTGTATTCATAATATTTTTTTGTTATATAGAGTGTACATTTGAGAGGCACCCATAGTAACCACTGTGGGACACAGCAAGCAAGGAAACTTAGTCACCTCAGTTGTTCACAATCTTACAGTCAGTGTTTGAAGTCTCACTTGAAACACTGACTGTAAGACTGTAAGAATTTCTAAGAAAAACTGACTATCTTAGAAATCGCTTGAATGTCGGGATTTCTTAGATAATACTAGTGAGGGGATACAGATGGAAAACATTCGCCCTATCTTTTAAGTAGAGACGATCCATGAGTGATTCCTTTTATTGCATTCATAACGACATTTGTATAAAGTACCGTATTTACTCGATTCTACCGCGCCCTCGATTGTAACGCGCACTCGGTTTTCACGACGAAAAAAAAAAAAGTAAGACATCGATTGCAACGCGCACCCATTTTTCTCGTTGGCCTGCACGATCACACTACTCGGGAAAACGACTCCTTTCGGGAGCGTCTTTCGTTTAAATAAGAGGTATGGAAGAAGCTTGTGCCTATCTGACGTGCAGCGGAGCATTGCCGTCACTCTTGTTTTACCGTGGCCCGATGTCAGCATGCGAACTTGCTTCGCCCCCTTCTTCTCGACGGTTGTGGTGCCAGGCATTTCGAAGTAAAGACGCGTCTGATCGGCATTCCCGATTTGCTTAAGCAGGTAGCCGTTGTTGTGCCGCAAGTTTAGGACGAACCTCTGAAAACTGTGAAGCTTTTCTTCGTACTCCTCCGGCAAGTTTTGCCGCATGCCTGTTCACTTTCGGAGGAAAAAGCCTTTACTCTTCATAAAGTTAGTTAGCCAGCACCTGCTCGCTTTGAAATGGCTCCGCGTTAGCCCTTTTTCTAAAGCTAACTACATAGCCCACACTTGGAGCAGTTCTGTCATCACGGGCCGCTGTGCTGCTTGCTGCTCAAGCACATCCTTGGCGAGCAGCTCTTCAATTTGCGGAAACCGACCCTGCTGTGGTCCACTGAAGCCTTTGCATGAATCTTTCACAATCTTCTGCTTTTGTTTCCGCCAGTCCCACACGCACGTTTCGGGAACTCCGAACGACTGCGATGCGGCCCGATTTCCGTCTGTTTCGGCAGATGCGATGACTTTTCTTCTAAAAGCGGCATCGTGGTGCACTTGTCAGTTTCTGGAGTCGGCCCTTCCATGCCGTCGATGCTAATGAACTACAAGCTGACGAACTCCTCAGCACACGTACGAAGTGCCACACATGGGAAACACATAGGCAGAAATGGCCGACGTGCCATGCCGAAGCACGTAGGGGGCGGCCATTTTTGGAAATGCCGATGGCAATAGAATGACCGTACTCATTTTTTTTTTTTTTTTCGCACTCGATTTTAATGCGCATGCGATTTATGAACTCGCTTCACCGGAAAAAAGGTGCGCGTTAGATTCGAGTAATTACGGTAATACAGATTTACACGGTTGTTTTGTGGATAATTTGGATATCTTTGCATTATATTTTTTTAGATATTTTTTAAATTATGTAACACCCAATGAAGATAATGCATTAGTCTTGCGTTGAATACTATTGCCTCTGGTGATGCCATGTAATTAAATAATAAAAAAAAGCACTGCTAGCATTTCATCCCCATTTGGAGCAAAGGTTGAAATTATTCAGAGAGAGAAAAAATATGATGCTATCAAGTTACACTTTCTGAGGCAACTACTTCATTTTCTGATACCAAATTCGTGTCTGATGCTCTATCACTGAGCTATGGTGGCGGTCATTCCTCCGTCCACTTTATAAAATATATGTGCGCATTTAAACTTGGGAGCATCAGTCAGCGCCGCCAATAGCCACTACGGCGAGTGTGAAACACTTCTTTTGCCTGTTGGCGTCAGATAGCATGTGATCTTATTACGAGCTGGCAGCTGACTAATAATTCCTCATACACTACGTGAAGGCATCAAGTCTGCCAGAACGAGACCCTTGCTGTGAATGAAGAAAAGAAGTGCAAATTTAAAGGCTTGTTTTTCCTTGTTAGACACAATTTTCCTGTTAGACGTGAGAACTTACGGACAATGATGCCAAGGAAATTATAGGGACTCTTATTGTAATTGTCATGTAGATGTTAAGAGAGAAAAGCGGACGAAAAGGCACCGTCAAAAAGGGATGGCCATGAGATAAGTAAATTTGCAAAATTTTTGTTCATTTTCTTATTTACCTTTTTGTGATCCTTAGACTTTGTTTTATGGCATCATGAAGTATTAGTATAAAGTACGCAGTAGAAATTGAGAAAGCAGCTCTTTGCTGGTGTGCTGTCATCAAGAATTATGAGAAATTGGACTTCACGAAGCACAAATTTTACATGTTAACCATGGCACAGCTCCATTATATTGGCATCATCGCAAGGAGCAGAGATTGATGCTCAAGACAGCCACAGTGGCCCCGCCGCGGTGGTCTACTGGCTAAGGTATTCGGCTGCTGACCCGCAGGTCGTGGGTTTGAATCCCGGCTGCGGCGGCTGCATTTTCGATGGAGGCGGAAATGTTGTAGGCCCGTGTCCTCAGATTTGGGTGCACGTTAAAGAACCCCAGGTGGTCGAAATTTCCGGAGCCCTCCTCTACGGCGTCTCTCATAATCATGTGGTGGTTTTGGGATGTTAAATCCCACATATCAATCAATCAAGTTAGCCACAGTGCCATATTTCTCAAAAGAAATATAAAAACAGTCCTGTTCTGAGCCCCATTTTCTCAGCCTTGAACTCCGTTTTTCTCAGTTTAGTGTTTAGTGCAGTTGCTGTCAGTGATCCATGCAAAAAAATAAAGATAAAGTCATCGTTATTGCGCTCAGATCCTGAAACACTGGTGAGGGCCATGGAGCTGCACTTTGTCTGCACAGCATACAAATTTTTATATTTCATTTTTGTTAAAATAATTAGTTGTGCAGTATGTATACGATGTTTTGAAAATTTCTTTTATGCTTTTTGAACTTTAAAAATGAACCCATATCCTATAGTGCAGAATGGGCTCTTGTGAATTCGCTTACGCAAAAATCTTGAGTGCATGTCAATGAATTATTTATTTAGTCAGTAAGGGATGACTATGAGCCCATCAAGTGTTATAACTGGATGAATGTAGTGGGTTACTCAAAACAGGTTTCAGCTATGTCATCAGCATAACTGATATCTGCATGCAATGTTTCATCAATTTGTCTCTATAAATAACAAGAATACCTACTTTTAATTGCCTTGTCACCCCTTATACATGTTTTGTGATTGTAATGTGAAGCTGCTTGCTCTCAGAGCAATTAACCATAGTATGCACAGTGGCACTGGGGCCGTCTCATGTCGCCTGGCCATGGTCACAGGGTTAGTGCCCTCTAAAACAGTCTTGGCCAGTCATGGGCATCAGAACCGGTGGCAGCTGTCCCTCTTTGGAAGCTCGGATGATATTTTTCTGTCTTGTAGCAATAACATACACAGCTTAGTTAGCATGCTCAGATCTTAGCCTTCAGGGTCGCCATTTAATTTCTCACGTTACAGACTGTGGACTAATCGTGCCTATACAGCAAAGATTTCATCATCCTAGGCTACAAATTTTAAAAAAAAAATTTTTCGAGTAGCATCTTCTCTTAATTAAATATTAGCACTAAGTTTAGACAACATTACTGAAAATGGCAAAACTAACCAACATCATGAGTGGCAGTTCTCTAGTCATCAAGTAAATTAAGCCCTAGATGTGTACTGGCTTATATGATCATTTTTTCTTTAACATTTTTTCTCAATAAGCTTGTCAAGTTTTCTACTCTTGTGATTATCAGCATCTCCTGTTGCTCGAGCATTTTGTGTAATTGCAAAAATTCATGTGGTAGCCTTAACAAAAAGGGCCCTTGCCATACAGTGACAATGGATGGATGGTAAAGTTCGTTTGGATATACAATAATGCCACAGCAGGTCTCCTTTACATCGACGAAATAGGTTGGTAAACAGGCAGGACAGTGCATGTCCTCCCCATTTACACATCTTACACGCACCCTGTGACACTGCTGCAGGGACGGTAATTTAGTTTTTTGTTATATATTTGGCATAAGTAGCACAGCCATCAATCATGTGTTCATGTTATGATAGTTATAGGCAACTACCAAATTATTGCCAGTATTACTCTACTTTTGTCACTGCATGGTTTCATCTGTTCAAGTGTGGTGTGTTTTTGAGGTTATCCTTATTCTTGAGCAGCTAAGTGAATGAACGTGCTTGCTTCTAGTAAATGAAATATTGTTTCCCATCTTTTATTGCTTTCGTGACTTGTCTATGTGTAGTTTACAATTAGCTGAACCAAATATATCGTTTTGTTTCGCAGGATGTAGAAGAACTGAAAGATGTTGTCGTCAAGACTGGTAAACGCGACATTCAAGAAACTAAAGCCGCAATGCGCCTTTACAATCGTGTGAACCGTATTATTGGTAGCATGGACCATCTAATAGACAAACTAAATGAAGAACGGAAGTCAATGCAGATCAAGCTTGATTCTTCAGAAGGTGCCGCAAGTCAAAAAACCAAGTGAGTGCCACCCATTTTTCAACAATCGTACGTAATTGGAGGTGGAAGCTTGGAGTGTTTAATTATTCGGCTGTAAGCAGATGTCTATAAGCTCATACCTATAAGAACATGCTCATTTAAAGTTCTCATATGTGTCTGCTGTAGTTCTTCAGCCCAAATTCTGTAAGCCAGCCTGTAAAACCTGCCATCTCAGGAAATTTTCTGCTGGGCCTTAAACTGTTTTTAGTCAAAAGGATGAACGATCTCACAGGGACCTTGCTTCCTTCTTTTTCTTTCTGTCAGTCACCATGTTTATAATTCATGCTTGTGCTGTTGCTTTAAAAATTTTTGCGCACATTAAAGGGAACACAGTACACTAAAGAATATTGTGACAAGAACACGCGACGCACACACAGCGCTGTCCCTGTCTTGTCTTCTTGTCTTGTCCCTGCCTTCTTTTGCCTTGTCCTTGCTTCTTTCTGACCTTATCGCTGTCTCATTTTGCGCTGTGTTCCCTCCAATGTTTAACCAACACGCCCAAGCTTTGACGCTAAGTCGTTTTATGCACAATTGGGGAGCCTACATTTATTATGTTGGGTATAAAACTTCTGGCAAAAAAAGTGCCGCATGATACAGGATCTGTCTGTAAAGTTAGGAGACTGGGCCTGGTAAAAATACTTCATTCATCTGATCAGTACATATTATTTCAGTTATTCAAAAGAGTTTTCTTGGGTGTCGATATTCTGATTACAGCACGATTTCAATACTGCAAAGATTTTTTGAAAGTCGGCTGCCTTTGGGAGACTCTGCAACAGCTCGTTGGATGGCGGGAATGCCGTTTGGACGTGGAAAGGAGCGTGGTCTTTCTGGCTTCTCTTGAGCTTTAGGAACAGCCCCGCCGCAGTAGTCTAGGGGCTAAGGTACTCGGCTGCTGAACCGCAGGTCACGGGATCAAGTCCCGGCTGCGGCGACTGCCTTTTTGATGGCGGTGAAAATGCTGTAGGTCCTTGTGCTTAGGTTTGGAAACTCGTTCAAAGTGACAGGAACTGGAATGCTTTATTTAGAAGCGTCATCATCGGAATGTCTGCATGTTGTTTTTAACAGGGAGAATGAAGGATACTTTCTTTACTTTTTGTTTAATGGTTTAGCACTGCCTAAAATGGCTGCAAACGATAAATGTGTTTAACTGTAAGATCCAAGGCTTGCTGCTCGTAAGGACCACACGTAGGAATTGGTCTATGCTCATTCATTCAGCCAATAATCTGCCTTGTACATAGCCTGCACTGCGGGTGTCATCATTCCTAATCATATATTTATGCGCAACATTCTTATAATCATTTGTGTGCTGTTAGATAGTAACAAAGTATACTATTGCCAGGAATTATCTAGGAGACTATGGTGTTTTTGGGCATGAAACACCAAAATTTCCATTTAGGAAAATTCAAGATGTGAGGAATTTTTCAAGTGCAGCTGTGTCTTTGTTATACCAAAGTTTGACTGTGCTTAATTTGTTTGCCTGTTTAGTGAAAATTGACACTTTATCTGAACTCCATGGAGGGTCTACTGATAACCTTGTTGCACTGGGACCAGCCTTAATTTTTTTTATTGCCACATTCTGCTTGACTATTGCGATAACCTGGTTGCACTGGGACCAGCCTTAATTTTTTTTTATTGCCACATTCTGCTTGACTATTGCATACTTCAAATGCTTGATTGGATCATGACATTGTCTGTATTTTGCATTCAGGGACAACCTGATTGAAATCAATGATCTGTTGCTGGCTATGCGGCGCATCCAAAAGTCATCTAGCGACACACGTCTCGAGATGATCACTGACCTTTTGGACACACTCGACATTGACCATGATGGCGCTGTAAAGATTGACCATGTGTTAAAGGTGTGTTCTCTCTTCATGACGAACAGATTTCAGGGGCATTGGTTTATTGAATGCACAGGACTTCTTGATGCAGCTATTACGCATGAGATTTCATAGTGACAGAACACACACTTGATAAGGTGAACTTGATAATAGAAACTTGCAATTAACTCAATCAAATAAATTTCCAATTTTTCATTGGC
This sequence comes from Rhipicephalus annulatus, assembly GCA_013436015.1. Lineage (NCBI taxonomy): Eukaryota > Metazoa > Arthropoda > Arachnida > Ixodida > Ixodidae > Rhipicephalus > Rhipicephalus annulatus. Next base: position 132,915 of record WOVY01010473.1, on the reverse strand, counting down.
ATTCTATGTTACAAAGTACAGGACTGAAGTGATTGGCAAAACATGGGAGAAGCCTTTGCCCTGCAGTGGACGTAGTCAGGCTGCTGCTGCTGATGATGATGATTATGTTTTCAGTGTATCTTGAAGCCACTTATTCAAACTGCTTCATTTGCATGAATTTGGTTGATTTGTACTTTTTGCTTGTCTATGAAGAAAATATGTGCAACCTTTGTCTCTTCTTGCTGAACACCCGCATTCTCACGGCACAAGTGGTGGCAAATAAAGCTGATTGGCAGCCAAATTAGCCAAACCATTAGACCTGTAGTATGGGTTTGGGTGGTTAGAGTGTTTTACTGAGAATAATGAAAATAAGTGTATTTCAAGGCCTTCAACAAGTGTGTATGTGTGTGTATATATGTGCATGCGTGTGCGTGCATGTGTGTGTGTGCATGCATACGCGCCAGAAAAAAAAATCCTGGCTATGGGCCTACAAATCATGCACATCAGAAATGGCATGTTGATTAAAGGTCAACTGCAACAAAGTTTTACCTGGACAGAATTGACTTAGAATGCATAGTATGTGTTGGGTAAAAAATGATGAGAGTGAAAAAGCTTGCAGTCACGTATTTGATTTATAATCAGTGCTCTAATTGTCAGTTAGCAGGCGACACAGAGCTCTAGCGGTGTGCCAGGACCAATCATGTGCAAATAGAAATGACGTCAATTACAGCTCACCACCACTTGTGAGCAGACCTCCCTGCAGCCGCATCCTTCCCTTTTCTGTGTGATGCACTTCTACGAGTGGATAATTCAGAGGATTTAACTCTTTTGTAGTATGAAATGGGGGCCATAGGCTGCTGGAACATATGTTACAGCTGGGGAGCAACTTTCATGCTTTTTCGAAAAACATGAAGCTCCAAAAGCTGCGGTTTATTGGAGTGAGGCGACAGGAATGAGAGGTATCGAAGAGCGTGGTGCTTTATGCGGCGAACTTCAAAGGTGTCAAATATATACACAAGCGGTTTCTCTTTGCCCAAATACTGTTAGAACTGAAAAGAATTTTGAATCTTGACGCAGTGCCTTTAACATTCAGCAACGGCCAACACAACAGTGGGAAGCCCCGATCGGAGTTTGGAGAAGCGCAGGCAGTAACATGTATTTGTATTAGACAGCTTTAGTATAGTGTAAAATTTATACCTGCCAAGTCTGCCGGATCGTCCAGGAGACTCCCGGGTTTCGACCGTTTCTTCCATTTGTACGGCTGTCATGAATATCTCCCGGGAATCAAAATTTCTGTGCGTGATCTGGCCGCATTGACAAAAATGCAGGTCAGTATGCTCCAGGCTTTTTGCGAACCCACCGCATTTTATTACAAACGAATTTAAGAGGCGTTCATCTACACCTATAGTAGTCTCAGTGATGCAAAACCGCAGCAGATACAAATTGCTGAAATTTCTCTGCCAAATTGACCTTATTAGAGTTTTTTAGACCTTATGCAAAATTGCTGCCATTTGTCGGCCGTCATGTGCATACCGCCATGTTAGAGGCTTGAGCGCAGTACAGTCCACTTGTGTTTGCGTATACGTATACATAACGCATGTCAACGCGAGGCGTGTATGGGCTGATAATCGCAACGCTGACGTATTGCTGCTTTCCTTGCTGCACACAGGAATTCAGAATGCTCAAGGAAGAAAAATAAGCCGTAAACTTTGCCCCTGGTTATTTTTTTCAAGCTGAGAATTTTTCCAGCATGTGCTCTGGCTACTGCTCCCAAAACACGTTTCCGTTATCTTTTCTAATTAAGTAAGGCATGCGATAGCATATTGTAGCGATATGTACTCGTGTTCCCTCAAATCGCTGCACGCCGAAGCAAGATAGTTTTTGCAACATTTTGACTAGCACCTGTTTAACAAAGGAAGGGGACTCGTATGCTTCACGCAGAAAATACACTCACGCAACGAGCTTTATCGCAGCTAATTGCGTGCGCGCGCCGGGCATCGAGGCACTTCTATAAGGTATATTCAACTGTGTCCATTGAGTCAAACTTCGAATTTTCCAAACACATTTCCTGATCGCAGCATGCAATATGAACTCTAGTACCAAAACCGTCGAACGAAGGTCGATCGAGAGCAACGTGTGCCCTAAGCTTCAGAAGTATGCATGCGACCAGCGCACGCACCGTCTTCTATAGTCTGTCTGGTTGTTGCCACAACCGCTGTAGACAAAACCGCGGTCGTTCTTGACAGGGTCATGTATGACGACGACGTTAGTGACAGAACTTCGATAGTGTGCACGCGTCCAACGCTCAACCAGTCACAGCAACGCTGCTTTCCATAAACTCTGTGGACAAGACCGCAGGGCATGTGATCATAGATATAATAAAACGACTAAGTTTTGAAGGCACGTGTGCAGCTAACGCACGCGAATTAAAAACGTAACTACAGTTTGCTGCAACCGCCGTACACAAAGCTGCTCTCATGGTGACGTGATAGCAATCTACGAGCTCCGAAGGCATGTGGCTAACACAGCAGTAGATTAAAGGCAGTAAAGATTAAAAAAAGGGCTAGGAGCATTTTGACGTTCCTGTGCAAAGAATCTAGTTGCGAGCAAAGCCAAAGCTTTGACCCGTGCTTTCGCGGCAGCCAGCTACACCGCTCCGTCCGTTCACATGTGTCCCATGAAGACATACATGAGTTCTCTCTCAGGAAATATATTTTGCTAGTTGTTATGACGTGAAATTTCGGGAGTATTAGCGCTTCCCCTTTGAGACTTTCACCTTAGTGGGAGACCGCAACGCCGATGTTGGCGCTTGCGATTGGGACCCCCTTCCCCCCACCTCTTGTTTTTGGGTGATGTTTTTTTCTTTTCTTTTGGTGCCAAAAAAAATTGAGAAAAATAATTGAGCGTGTTTACCCCCCTTCCCCCGTAGTGGAAATCCACTGAATTCAGAATCCTTGAACTTGACGGGTATGAAAATGCCTTCAATAGCTCATTACATTTTTTAAACTACGGTGAGATGCCACTGATAAAAAAAAAATTATAAAACGACGTCCTGTGAAGGGCTAGACTAGCTGCACCATTTATAATCGAGTAATCAAAGCTCCAAAAGCTGATCGGCTCGCTGCTAGCTGCGCGTGATCAAAGCAGCGAAGTTCAAAGCAATTTAAGCCTACCAATGTATTATAAGAAAATGGACTCTGCTACGATAGGTTTAATGTAAATTTTTTTTGCGCAGTCAAAAAGTGTCTACAGAAATGTAGGGATGCTTTTGGTAGACTTGGGAGTTTGTCACAGTAAAACTCAACTTTCTACTCACTCCCTCTGTTTCCTTGAGTAGAGCTCTTTCAGCTGCGTAGCGGCTATTCGTATAGAAGGGAGTGGAAGAATGGTTGCATGGTGTCCACCTTGTCTTGTCGTGGCTGCTGCATCTTGTAAAGGATGTAGACCAGCGCCTTTCGATACGTTGCAACAACTCGACTTTATGTACAGGAACTTACTTACGAATCTACAAAACTCTTCATCGTTGGAACCGTCGCATGTTGCCTCAGCAGAGCCAATAGTGTAGAGCACTCTTTGCTGCGACCAGCTCGACTGTGAGGACTCGGGAGCCAGGTTATAACCCCTCGGTTGCCCCTCCCAATTCTCCTCACGGCCAACCAAAATAATTCACTCCGTTTATTGGACATACTAAATACACTTGTCGCCGTCCTCTCCGCTCGCTCTCTTATTCAAACACTTGACCTCCCGTTCTAAGAGAGAGAGACGAAAGGACCGGCCTACACAAGACGTTCCGCGAACTTTGCGAATGCACACAATGGTGGCGCCGCTCGGCTGCGGGCCCATACCCTTACTGCACGATGACTACACTGTCCAGCGTGACAGCTGTCCCGCAGACCCTAATCCAGATGGATGGGTGTCGATACACCGGATGTCCTCATGTCGCCCGCCGGCACTTCGCTGGCCGGGGACCACCTAGCTGGTTATTAAAAGCGGCGACCGACCGCGGTCTTCTTACCAGAATGGGCGTCCTTACACATGGATTATCGTCTCCCGAGAATCGGCTCTTTGGGAAGCGCACCCTTTTGCGACAAAGAAGACTCACCTCCCTGGCCTGCGACGCCAAATCTTACACGCCCTTCCCAAGATTCGCGCAAGTGCTCAAATGCAGCTGCGCAAATAACAACAACATAAAGGGATGGCACCGAACGTCGCCAATCCTGTGGCCACACTTCGCAGTTCCTTGAATGCGAGAGGCGTTTCTGCAATATTCCGCGTGCAATATTCTCTCTGCTGAAACCTCAGGGCCCCACCAAACGGGCACCACCACAAAGCAACCAAAAAAGAAAAACAACACGAGGTCACTGTGTACACAAGTACAATCGATAAAGCAGGCAAATCAAACAACCAAACTCCTGCTTGCTTATAGTCATACATATACACAAAAAATACTTCACTGAAGCACACACACCCTTTCACACATGGTGCGGTTCAAATAAAACAAAGAATACCATAACTCCTGCATGTTTTCACACTCAAGAAAAAAAAATACACTTTACTGAGACACACACATTTCAACGCATGGTGCTGTTCAAGTGTCTCCAGGTTTGCGTAACTCGCTCTTAACTAAAGGAGTATCCACCCCGTGCCTAGTCCTCTAGTGTCTCAACTCCCGAAGGCACCGCTGATATTTCCCGTGCGACCATTAGGTGCTCTCGACAGTGTGCATGCGTCGACAACAATAGTGGGCGGCAGCAACAGACCATGGTAATCAGTGTGCTGAAGGGCCAGAAATTGAACGCTCCTGAATTCCAGCTAACTGACAAAGAATCGCGGCATTGAGCTGGAGAAAACCCGTGCCGTGCAAACGTGATCGACGCCTGAGCGTCGCTCTTCGCCCGCCGTGATCGGTAGACCTCAGAGGTGGCCATGGACAAGTTCATTACGAACTAATATGGCTTTTCGGGATCTACTCTTATTAATGGCGCTCCCTCACACAGTGTGGCTCCGAAACGGCCCATCCGGCCACGCAATTTTGTCCGCAACCCACTCTCCCGTTAGCTTAGAACACGGTCGAGCTACCTTCACGTAATTTATCCAGTAGCCTAGGTAGTGTCCACATGATGCCTGAAATTTTATTAGCTTTGTCCCTAAACTCAACTCTTTGACTACCACAAACTCCTCTCCATCAGGTGCCCGACAAGGGGAACCTGCAACACGCCCTAAGTAGCTCTCCAAATGAAACTCCACGCAACGCTGTTACCACTCGAGAAGTCTCCCCACTTCCCCTATTATGATTCTATGGGGATGCGAGCTCTTTCTAGTTAATCGCTCTTCCTCAGGAATTTTCGGTTGTCGCACCGAAGTCCCATTGGGTTGGCCACCGAACGGCACCCTGTTCTCACTAAATATCTCACAGACTCGGTCGTGGTCTCGTTTTTCGGCATTGGCCGACTGATCATAGACCGGGCAAGTACCCACAGCACACGCTGCTGCTGGCCGCGGTTCATACTGAGCATCACTAAATTGCACGCCTTGTTCGAACGATACACCAACCGACCCAACTTTTGGGCAACAAAGGCGCAATTCACTCGGGTCCCCCAGCTCTCGAGGCTCCGCCGGCCTCTGTGCCACACACAAACGCACGCGTTGTCGCTCAACAATGCTTTCCGCTTCCGCACCCTCCTCGGCTATCTGCGGTTTTACCTCGGCATGCTCCTTTTCGCGGAACTCCTTTGGTGCGCCTGTATCTTTCCTGCTCGCCGCTTGCGATCCAACGGGCGACGCACGGCTGCCCTGGGGTTCGTCGTCGTCCCCGCTGCTCAGGACATGGGCGATCCTACCCTTTATAGTCGCGGTTTCCTCCTGGCTCTCAGGGCTCTCGGTTTCTGACCGCCGCACTTAGCCCGTGTTCAACGGGCCACTTTTCGGCGTCAGCCGTGTGCCGCCTGTCTCCTCCGCGCCTTTCAATATGCTCTTGGAAGTGCACTCATCGTTAAGCGATTTCCATGCTTTTTCTGACAGCAGGCAATCCGCTCGTGCTGTCAGTCGGCCAGTTAACGCGCAAAGCACGGGAACCGTGCCCTTTAGGTCAGCGCTAATGCCGCTTTCACTAAATATCGTCAACGGGACCACCGCGAGCTTCGCCTTCACCGTACCACCAAACGCAGATTTTAAGTTGATAGTGCCTTGCGGCTTCACCATCTCCGGTGGGATCGCGCTCTCCCGCAACACAGTGATCTCCACCCCCGTGTCCAAAACTGCTCCGATATGCCAATTCTTACAATTGAGTCACCCGGCGATGAGGTCACTGTGCGCTGCCACCGGTTCTCCCATCCAAATGTGCGCCCCTAAGCTCTCGCTCTCAGCGCCCGGAACCCCTTCAGTCGGCTGTTTCTGGCGCTGAGGGCAATTCTATTTTTGGTGCCCTGCGCTACCGCAACTGTAGCATGCCCTGGACTTATGTTTTTTTTCTGCGCCTAGGCTTTCCCCGGCACCGCTACTCTTCGCTGTCTCATTCTGAGCTCTAGCTTTGCTTGCCCCCTGCAATTCCGCTGACTTTTGATTCGCCTGTCTCGCAGCGCTGTTCGCACCCTGCGCTTCCTCAAACGTTCGCAGACACGCGGATATTTCTGGGGCGCTCATCCACGTTCTCCCTTCTTAGAGTGTCGCATACCGCACGGCCTCCTCTGACAAATTTTTCTTTAATTGGTCGGCAACCAAAAGCTTAACCAGGTCCTCGAATGTCGACACCCCCCTTGCCTCGAGGTAATAGTGGAGGTAGCTCTCTAAACGTGTCGAAAAAGGTCTCGACCCTTCGTACGCACGCTTACCTGACACCTATAATCTTCTTAGATATTCACCTGCCGAAAGTTTGAGCTCGTCAAGCACCGTTTGCTTGATTACCAGGTAATTTTTATGCTCTGTTGGGCTTAGTCACGTGGACAAAAATGGGACTCGCTCCGCTACCAACGGGAAAACCAACCGTCCCCAAAATTTCCCTGGTACCTCGTACGCTTCTAGGGCACTCTCCACGGACTCAAACCACACCGGTGCTTCAGCCTCTGTTGGAAATTTAGGCAATACCCCTGTGAGAACTTTCGAGTAGCGTCTCAGTTAGCTACATGGATCCCCCCTGCCGAACTCGGGTCCACTCCACCGAGAGCTTTTACCCATCATCTGCGACAGTCTCTCCATATCCAACTGCAACTCCTGCAGTCTACGCTCCAGCGTGTGATTTCCGAAACGGTCATCTCTCTGGCTTTCCCGCGGACTACCCTCTTCCAGTTTTGCCGTGTCGCTCTCGTCTCCCGACTCACGACTCATGGCCTGCACTCGCCTGTCCGGGTTTTAGTGGGCAAACCTCGTGTATAGGACGCCTTAAAACTCAAGAAAGGCAGCGGCACCCCTGAGATGTAAAAACACCAGAGGACTCACCACTTGTAAAGTTGCTGCTCGCTGCTCTCTTGCCTTGCCCGCCGTCAGACGCTCGACATCGCTCGATGTCGCCGGGGTTGTCGCTGGACTGATGAATGGGAATGACAGCTGCCGGACCGTTGACTTCCTCGGGTTGATGGCTGCCGCACCGCTGTTTCCTCAGCTCGGTGGCTTGCTTCTTCATTGGAACAGCCGATGTCTTGGCTTTCGTCTTGCGTGTCCTCCGCAACACGATGAACTCCTTGGTACGCAAAGCGTTCCTTGTTGTCGTCGTTTAGATCCTGTCTGGCTGCACCAGTAAAACTCAACCTTCTGCCCACTCCCTCTGTTCCCTTGAGCAGAGCTCTCTCAGCGGCGTAGCAACTGTTGCTATAGAAGGGAGTGGAAGGTTGGTTACATGGTGTCCGTCTTGTCTTGTCGTAGCTGCTGCTGCTTGTAAAGGATGGAGACCAGCGCCTTTCGATACGTTGCAACAACTCTACTTTATGTACAGGAACTTATGTACGAATTTACAAGACTCTTCACTGTTGGAATTGTCGCATGTTGCTTCGGCAGAGCCGATAGTGCAGAGCACTTTTTGCTGCGACCAGAACCAAAGCAATTCAGTCCGTTTATTGGACAGACTAAACACTTGTTGCCGTCCTCTCCTCTCGCTCTCCTATTCAAGCACTCGACCGCTCGGTCAGAGAGAGAGAGAGAGAGACGGAAGGACCGGCCTACAAAAGACGTTCCACGAACTGTGCGAACGCACACAATGGTGGCGCCGTTCGGCTGCGGGCCCATACCCTTACTGCGAGATGACTACGCTCTCCAGTGTGACAGCCGTCCCGCGGACCTTAATCTAGATAGATAGGTGTTGATACACCGGATGTCCTCACGTCGCCCGCCGGCACTTCGCTGGCCGAGGACCACCTAGCTGGTTATTAAAAGCGGCGACCAATCACGGTCTTCTTACCAGAACGGGTGTCCTTACGCCAGGATTATCGTCTCCCGAGAATCGGCTCATTGGGAAGCGCACCCTTTTGCGACAAAGAAGACTCACCTCCCTGGCCTGCGACGCCAGACCTTACAGTCACACTGAGCATCAGTATCGAAAATAATGCCTTCTTATCATCCATAGTCTATAAACGAAGCGAGAATATCCGAAGTGTGGCATCATTCCTTGTGAACCAGCTACTTCACCAAGACGGCAAGACAAGGCGGTAGGCGTGAAGCAGGCAGCCGTTATTTAGTTACGCGCTTTAACAAGCTTTTGTGATGTTGTATTCATTACGGTGCATGTTTACATTGTTTTGGTTTTTTTTTCGTTACTATTTAAAGTGAAAAAACTGGGGCGCGGCCGCAAAGCGCATACTTCAGAACGCAGATAAGACGATTTGCCTGCATCGGGCCATCTCACTTCTGGTCAGCTGTGATGGCATCATTTTTTTTCTAGTTTAAGTATCAAAAATTGTGTTCGTGGTGAGTGTTTTTATTAGGTAACTACTGACATTTCGAAGGTGAAATTTGGCAGGCAGCATTGTCTCCAGCTAGACAGCCTATAAATTGGTTTTTTGAAGTGTGCACAATTTCCTTGCGGTCTGGCCTTTGTCTATAGCCGGCAGACTGGGTTCGGACAGGCCGCCAGTGGAACCTGAACTTGGCAACGGTTAATGCTAGAAGCTTATCTAGTGAGGCGAGGTTAGATGTGCTATTCAAGGAACTAGAGGGTGTTAAATGGGATGTAATAGGGCTCAGTGAGGTTAGTTTCTTTGGGGGTACATTGGTGTCATGTGAAAAAAGCATAATAACATTGCGAGATGAGTGCTAACGATCTTGGTAGCCGACACACAGTACATTTTGTCCCTTAAACATGTGCACACACTGGATAAAAACTAGCAGCAGTACATTTGCTGGCATCTGAAAACTTCACTGGCAATCATTCAGGCTCTTACATTGCTCTAATGCTTACATTGCTGCTACCCTGAGAAACATTAAACAGAAACACAAGCCAGTTTTTTTTCAATATTGCGTCCCCACTCCCAGCTTGATGAATCTTGGAAATTTCAAGGCACCCAGATTTGCAGGCTTTCGTATGAGAATATTTCATTGCTGCACAAGTTAGTTTGTTGTTCCTACTCATATTTATATGAAAACTTTGGATAATTTATACAAAATTATAGGGTACCATCAGGTTTGATTTATTGAGAGCCTAGCGTACTACCGTTCATGTGAGAAGCATCACGGTAAGATTGTCTCCAGCCATTGTAGTCCTGTGTTGCACAGCTTTTATTTTTGGCACAGGCACACTGTGTGCGGTACAGAAAAGACAAATTAATGTTTATTGTGTAAGGGCTGCCCCATATTCCTTGCTTTGCCAAAGCTGTGATTGCTGTTTGCCTTGGAAAATGTCTTGAAAGATAGTGTAACTGTTCTCATTTTGGTTAATGCCGAAAAAACAGGGTAGTTGAGTATCATGTGTAAGGTTTAGCGGTGATGTGGTTTAACGAGCCTGTGTAAATGCTGTCAGTGCACAGTTGCATCCGTTGAGGTTAATACTGCTATATCATTTTTTTTTACTACTGTCCAGCTGTGAATATTAGCCGATGCGTAATGGGTGTAATGTCACAGCAAACTAACAGAAAAAAAATTATTTTCTTTAGTCACAAACCAGCATACCCAGGTCACTCACCTAACACTGGTGATCCCCCTGGTTTGACTTGCTGAGAATGTAGTTGAACATATATTTTGCCATTACAGGTCATCGATACCCTCGGCCGTGAAAATGTCAAGGTGAGCCCAGCTCAGATGAAGGAGATAATTGAGCTTCTTATCAAAGAGGAAGTCCTGCATGCCAAGAACAAGGAGCAGCAAGCAGCCAGTACAGACGGTGCGACACAGCCCCTTAGATCTAATCATGAGCAGCAACAGGAAAAAAAGAACACATAGTGTGATCAGTGTGCTGTTGCATTGTAAAATATTGTAACTCGACAAACGGCTCGTGTAAGTATGTGGGTTCATTTAGTATTAAGGGCATCCAGCGTGAAGCAGCTTGTGACTTATAGTGGACTGGCTGTTTTATTTTTGCGCACACTTGCGAATCCGCACAATATCCATCAGTGTACTAAGCCTTGGAATGGAAAAGATGTGATGACAATTATTGCTAGATGTTTGTGTTGTTGCACTGTGCTTGTGAAACATGCCAGACCAGCCTATCAGTAGAACAATATTTTATTATTATTTATCTTTTTTTAAGAAGTACTGACGCTTCAATGTGTTCGGGTAAATATAAGCTTGTTATTGTTTTTTTCTGTGGGTTTTTTTTATCTCTCTGTGCATTAAATTGTAAAGTTGTTTGAGATATTACATGCCAGATGAAATATGTGCATTCTAGCACAAAAAGAGAGAGAGAGAGAATGAAGGTGTATTAAAGGGGGTTGCCTTAAGGGATAAATGACTTGTCCTTTTTTAGGGGTATGTCTCATAATGCTATTCACTAATCTCGTGATTTTTGCGGAAAATAATACAAGTTAGGAGGTCTATGTAAGTGGTGTAATGCATTTGTGCTTTATAATGACATACTTTCGAAACAACAAAGTTTGTTGGTTAGTGAATCGCTGACATTTGCTACTTTCGAAGCAAACTTGTTATTCTGGTCTGTGGGTTGTAAAATTATTGTACAATACATGGTTTTGAAACCTGTGGTCAAAATTTATTCATACATGGATTATCTCTAGGTCCTATTTTTGTAGTAGCCTTGAGTGACTTTTTTTTACCCTTGCATGTATACATCTAGTATACTGTGTGCAAAACAACAGTGGAGGTTATAAATAAATTAGGTGACAACTAGAAATTATTTTCTAGACCAAGCATTTTCAATGCAGCTTGTTCACGTGCTAATTAACAAATGCATGCACTGAGTAAAAGCACTCGAAGTGTTTCTTTTTTGCTTGTTTTTGTTGACAATGTTGTTGTTATGAAATAAATGCGTAATTTAGTAATTTTTTCGTTCTCATCCTCTGTATCCATTTCAAAGACAAAAATCCTTTTCTGTATTGCCTTCTTGTCTACTTTGCATTTTCTTTTTGATTAACCAGCTTGCTGTACTTTTGCTTGTTTTTTATTATTATTTCACACATTCTTTCCTTTGTGGTTTTCCTAAAAGCCTGTAAGACTCTTAAGGTTTTCTCTTTGGGCCAGCAACTCTACTGCACATGTTAATGCGTTCTATCTTGTAACTGTTGGTTGACTTTATCATGGAATTCATTGTAAAGCAGGGCAAAAAGGAGAAGACACAATATGAAGGACTAATGGTGCCTGTGTTGTTAGTACATCTTGTGTTCTCACCTTTTGCACTCCTTTTTTGATGAAGCTAAACCAAATAATCAGGTTTTGCATGCTATCATGGGATATTCGTTAATTTTTATGGAGAAGATGCTATCCAGTAGACTGTCCTTCTGGTCAGGTGCCTGTAAAGAAAGTTTTACTCTTGATGCATTTGAGACCTTGACATACTAGAGTTTGTAAACAGAAGTTTCTTTTGTAGTATAACCCTCAAAACATAAGCATAACTTGTCAAAATTGAATGAAGTTGCATATCATCATCATCAGCCTGACTACATCGCCGCAGGACAAAGGCCTCTTTCATGTTCCGCCAGTTAACTCGGTCCTGTGCTTGCTGCTGCCAATTTATACCCCCAAACTTCTCAATCTCATCCGCCCACCTAACCTTCTGTCTCCACCTAACCCGCTTGCCTTCTCTTGGAATCCAGTTAGTTACCCTTAATGACCAGCGGTTATCCTGTCTACGCGTTACATGCCCGGCCCATGTCCGTTTCCTCTTTTTGATTTCAACTATGATATCTTTAACCCCCGTTTGTTCCCTAACCCACTCTGCTCTCTTCTTGTCTGTTAAGGTTACACCTACCATTTTTCTTTCCATTGCTCGCTGCGTCGTCCTCAATTTAAGCTGAACCCTCTTTGTGAGTCTCCAGGTTTTTGCTCCGTAGCTAAGTATCGGCAAGATACAGCTGTTATATACCTTCCTCTTGAGGGATAGTCGCAATCTACCTGTCATAATGTGAGAGTGCTTGCCAAATGTGCTCCACCCTATTCTTATTCTTCTAGTTACTTCAATCTCATGGTTCGGCTCCACGGTTATTGCATGTCCTAAGTAGACATAGTCTTTTACAACTTGAAGTGGACTATTGCCTATCTCTAAGCGCTGCTCTCTTCCGAGGTTGTTGTACATTACTGTTGTTTTCTGCAGAATAATTTTACGACCCACCTTTCTGCTCTCCTTGTTTAACTTCGTAATCATGAGTTGCAATTCGTCCTTTAAGTTACTCAGCAATTCAATGTCATCGGCGAAGCGCAGGTTACTAAGGTGCTCTCTATTAACTCTTATACCGAACTGTTCCCATTCTAGGCCTCTGAAAACCTCCTGTAAACACGGGGTAAATAGCATTGGGGAGATTGTATCCCCCTGCCTTACACCCTTCTTGATTGGTATTGTGTTGCTTTATTTATGGAATACTATGGTAGCAGTTGATCCCCTGTATATACTGAAGTTGCATATACTATTGGTCATGTTTTAAGGAGGTGTTTATTGGGGTGCTTTAGCCAGGGTTTCTAAAAAGGTGCGGGCAGTAGAAGGCCTGTAAGAGCCCTCTCTAGAGGCATGGCTGGGCTGGCTGAAGAGAACGGAAGATGCAGGCATTGCTCAAAGGCATGACCAAGGACAGCGGCCATCACCCATGGCAAAGTGTCGCGATATCAGCAAGATGTTAGCAAGCACCTGAAAAAGAAAAGATTTAGCTGTCCTTTGCTAGAATAAAGAATTTTTACCATCAGCAGCAGCTCATTATGATTATTGCAGGATCAAAGCCTCTCTCAGTCATCTCCTGTGTACCCCTTCCTGTACAAGCTGATTGTATTTTTTGCCTGCAAATTCTGAATTACTTAGCATCTTTTTGCATGCAAACAAATATGCTAAATCTAGCTTACGTGAGTGGTTCTGTTCGTGTCATCAAGTTACCTCTGGGAGCTTGAAGACTGTGCATGAAAACATCTCATTTACAAGCTGCAAACAGTAGCAGTGTCCACTGTCGAAAGTGTTTGCTTTTCTCAACAGCCACCTGTGCAGGAGTGACGACATTGTCATAGTCATGTTGTGCATACAGAGTTGAAATTTACCTTTATTTTGCAACCTGTCTGGCACACCGCTCAAGCGTTGCATTTAGCTTGTGACATTGATGGCGAAATATTCTTATGAGACGTTCTCTGTGCAAGGCACGTCATAGGAATATTTTCTCATTGTTATTGTTATTATTGGAGACTTCGCAATACTCTTCGCACTTGGCTGCCTTAGAAAACAATCTTTCAACTAACACGACATGAAATGAAAATGTTAACTGGGGCACTAAGAGCCAGTTCTTTTTTTTACCAATGATTCTAGCTGAGCAACATGCATGATTGCATAGTTAAAAAATGTGTCGAAGTGCTGTACTACATTCGTTTTAGTGGGAGAAGGGGAGATTGTCACATAATAGACCTGAAGCACTAACATGTTTTGGCAACACACTCTTTCTTTCTAAAAGCACAAAGTTTGCCTTAGAATATATCTTGTTAATGGGAGTTCGGGAAAGGGGCATAAAAAGTTTTACTAGATAGACAGAATGCAGAATCTTACAATGACGAACCCTTAATATTCTTTGACTCTAAATTCTAAAATACTGAGTCACTATTCCAGTCTTGCGCTTTCGTGAATATGCTGAATTGTCTTTGCTACCTCAGTGTCATCCATAGAAGCTGTGTTAGGGCGAGGAGGAGAGGGAGGCACAAAAAGAAAACCTAAAACTACCCTAAAGCAAGACATAGGGGTCTTGGCATGACACTCATACTGGTTCTTTACTAAACTCGGGTATCATATGCAACCCTTAGTTTAACTTATTCCGAGCCAAGTAGGTAACTATGGTTGTGCGCTATAAACACAGGGACATGGGAAACACAGACGAGCTCAAACCTTGTGTTTGTAGCGCCATCATCACCATCATCATTTCTTCATCGCCGCGCCTCTCGCGCAGCTGATGCGAGCTCGAGCTGCGCGAGGATGAGAGCGAGCTGACACGCCTGGCGTGGCGGACGCTGGTAGCCGACGTGGCTCCGCTCCAGACCTGGAATAAAGTGGCGAGATCGGTTCGGCCCCCTCGGCCGCCTTCGACGTCATCTCACGTCTCTCTTCTCTCGTCGCTACATTGGTGACCCGGAGAACACGCCCTTCGCCGAGCGGCCCGCTGCCATGTTCCCGCAACTCTGCCCGCCAGTGCCGCCGTTCCAATCGACCTACCCCAAGGTATGGTTCATGCAGTTCGATGCCGTTCTGGCGTTGAATGGCGTCACGGACCAGCCGCTGATGCACGCCATTCTTCAAGACGCCCTTCCGGTAGAGTTGCGTCATCTCTCTGGCACTTCAACCTCCAGCCAGCAGCCTTACGATGACCTCTGCTCGGCGGTGCTTGCCAGACATGGCCTCACCTACCACCCGCTGCTGTTCACCCGCGACTTACAGGTTTCGTCTGCGTCGCAGCGTGCGGTACGCTCCGGCCCAAAAGTCTTCACTGACCGGGACCTGACTTCCCCGACTACGTCTCCTGCAACATCTCGTCCGGCCACTATCAACGCGAGTCTCGCGTACGAATGCCCATCCGACGAGGTTCAGAACATTCGTGCTGCAGGCGACCAGTCAGCCACGAAATCCGACGAGCTTCTTCAATACGTTCCTGTAGCCAACGACCGGGTCGCCACGAGGTGCATTTTTTCGAAGTCCTCGGCCGATTGTCCCTCGGGCACTCTCGCCACCAGCATGTCTTCTCCGGCCTACACAGACCACGATTTCTCAGACATGTCAGACTCCACGACGGCTTCATCGCCGCATGCCCCGGAGTCTGCCAAGACTACAGATATCCTCACGCTCACTATTCGCCCCTTGGTCGCGGAGGCTTCAGCGTCGACGATGTCCGAAGGCGCCTCCCCACCCACCTCGACGCTCTCTGCCTCCTGCCAGCAGCGACCATCTTCAGCCTCGCAGTCTCCCGCAGCCGAAGTTAAAGTCATAAGCCGTCAACCACAGCCAAACTTCCGAGAGGCTGCGACTATGACTGACGCAGCTGAGGACGACGTACCTGGCGCGCCTATGGCACTGCAGACTACATATGCCACACATGCTGTAGAGGTTGTCATCGATCATGCAGACCTGCACACCAACCCTCATGCGCGGAGAACCGATGGTCTTTCAGGTGTGCCACCCGATCCTCCATCAAAGCTCACGTCTTCTGAGCTTCACAACTATTCCCCAGAGCATTTGGCGCTGGATGCAGTCCGCCACACAGGCTCGTTGGTAACAACAGCGACGACGTGCGGTCCAACTGCATATCTGCCGCCCTTGAGAGTATGCCAACGAAATCATCACGTTCGGCATAATACAGAGAGGCCCTTTTTCAAGCCTCTCGCTAAACAGTCATGTGTTGCAGCCTTGGCCTTCAAGACGGCGCAAACACCTACGAGGCTTTCCTGGCGCAAGGGCCACCCACTTGCCGTGCACATGACTAGCCGCAATGCACGGCGTTTCCGCATCCGTCGACTCGGCCACACGCCCCGGCATGCCGGCCGCAGTGCTACGCGGAGGCCGGCGTTTCATCGACAGAGACGTCTGCACCAGCACGACCGCGACGCTGCTCCTTGTCGACAGCATGCTCGGCACCCTGTGCGCTGTCCGAGACCCCGATGTGGCTGTGAAACTTCAGTGCTCGGTCATCATGGGTGCGTTCCGATCCTTCACATTAATTCGCCCACATTGCCGGCGCGAGCTCTTCAGCGCCTGTCCACAGTTCCAGCTGTGGGCGCGTTTGTCAGCCGCGTCTACTCGAAACGGCGGGTGCGCATTCGAATGGTCCCGCCGCGTAATTGTGGGATGGACGTGTCTATGAACACAGCGACCCGGCACTTCCTTCTTCGTCCCTTGCGCTTCTCCCAGAGTCGCCCACCGGAGACACACTGCCTACTGATGGCCCATAAACGTTGACAACCTGGACTGGCCAAATGAACACTTTATGGATTGCCGTTCATGTATATAGCATTTGTCGCTCTCTTTCTTTTTCACATGCCTTCAAATCGCGCAAAGCGCTTGGGGGGGAGCCCTGTAGCGCCATCATCACCATCATCATTTCTTCATCACCGCGCCGCCCCTCTCGCGCAGCTGATGCGAGCTCGAGCTGCGCGAGGATGAGAACGAGCTGACACGCCTGGCGTGGCGGACACTGGTAGCCAACGTGGCTCCGCTGCAGACCAGGAATAAAGTGGCGAGATCGGTTCGGCCCCCTCGGCCGCCTTCGACGTCATCTCACGTCTCTCTTCTCTCGCCGCTACATGTTCTTGTGTTCTAAGTACGTAACCATAGTTACCTACCAAGTATGAACCAACTCGCCTAGCAGCAAGTTTCATTGAACCAGGCTCCATGCTTTGTAAATACATTTTCAGAGTTCGTGTGCCCTAGTGTAGAACACTGCAGAGGCTCGGGCCTAACCGAAAACCCGGGCCGAGGGTGAAGTGAAGATTTTACGGTGGGCCCGGACCGGGCTCTGTTTTGAAGCTCCGGGCTTAAGACCTGGAATGAGGTAGTGGGATCAGCCAACAAGAGTAAAGATGTGGGCTTGTTGGTGAAACATTTGAAAGAAGTTTATGTAGCGCGAGGCAAAAAAACGAACACAGGAAAGAATAGACTGAAAGGACAGAGCGCTACTAGCAACAACAACATGTTGTTGCTAGTAGCGCTCTGTCCTCACAGTCTATTCTTTCCTATATTCGTTTTTCGCCTCGCGCTACATAAACTTCTTTCAAGTAGGATCAGGTTTGGCTTGGTCTTTGCTCAATTTTTAAGATTGTTGCACATACTTCGTGCATAATGTAGTACATATGTTCCAAAAGTAACTAAAAAAAACTCTGTTTTCCATGTGGGGCAAGCTATTCCTGAGAAAAGTTCATGAGAAAAGTAATGAATTTTCTTTGCTTCTGGCAAAAAGAGATATTTTATTTATGTGGAAAAGGCAAGCTAAAAGTAAGTTTAACAGTTTTTTATATAGTTAACATTTCACTATTCAATGTCTTATTTGCATTCATTATTATTTTGTATATTTTATATCAATGTTTTGTAATCGCTGTAATAAATGTAATATAACTTTGTACCTATAACGTGCTGCAAGATAGATCGCAGATATGCTATACGGGGACACAGTTTTAGACGTCTTAGAACACGTCCACTAAAAAGGAAAGTCGGTAAAGTAGCTTTCTGGGTGAGTTGGTTCGTAGTAATAGAAAGATGAAACCAGCGAAAAACAACATTGAGACAGCAAAGAAGAACAACCACCACTTGTCCTGTGTGGTTGTTCTTTGCAGTCTTCGTGTGGTTTTTCACTGGTTTCATGTTCCTATTGGAAGGAAGGGCCTGCATGCAGTATCGTTTCATAGAATCATTACAGAGAAACATCCTTATTCTGGGACTCACGGCGTCCATTCGTCATGTGAAACGAGAGTGATGCTCACAGCCTCCTTTGTGTGTCTGCATTGTTAGCGTGCGAAAGGGCTACACGATACTGCCGCAACAGCGTTGCAATGTTCAGAAATAGTATAGTAGGTCCATCAGACGAAGCGTGGGGCTATATAAGTATATTCGCTTTAACAAACACTATGGCTTGAAAAAAAAAAAAAACTACTAAGAACGAATTTTGCGCCTGTTCATGCCCCCTTACATCAAATTGTATGCGCCGATTGAGTAACTGTCGACAGGCTTACACGAGCCGTTACCACAAAACTGGGACGAAGCTCAAAAATAAATCGAAATATCTGCTTCATTTGCCTTCTGCCAGTCTTACCCCCATAGTCCCATGGCCATATTCTAACGGTACTACATCGTTATGATGGTGTATTGCACCATTAAAATAGGTAAGAAAAATTTGCACGGCACAAACTGTAATTGCGCTGTTGAATGCCCAACAAGAAGCCCACAAGGAGTTTCATAGCCGACATTGAAGACAGCACAGCGTTTTTAGAAAATAAATTAGCTGTACAGCTATGTTTCTTTTACAAAGGTCTGGAGTGACACCGGAAGTTTGCTTCAATGGTGAAAGTCTAGAAACAGGCGCAGCCAAAAATTCTATACGACAGGGGGGGGGGTAATCAACTATACTTTATGTATGTTGATGCATGCGTTTGTATGGGCGTGTATCGCAATGCCCATAGACTGTCACGCCGTCAATTGGAATTTGGGAGCGTCGTCTCAAGGAAGGTCAGTAAGCAGACGTTCCCTTATTCGGCTGTGTTAGCCTCAGTGTTTACGCTTTTGTAAGAAACGAACGCTACCACTCTGCACATTTCCTGCATCGGTGAACAAACGTGACCCATCGTGACACGATAACTTTGATTCTTTCTTGCGACACGCGAAGTTTGCAGAAAAATACGTGGCAACTTGTGCTTTCTTTGATATAGCTTCACGAGGTTATATGTAGTACTCACGTAGGTTTGTTAAAATTTATCCTCTGACCTATTTAGTCGAAAATCACCTTGTTTTACTTTTATATTGCATTTGGCAGTGCTTTTCTAGTGCATGAATCCCATAAGATTGTACGCAAAAAGTTGTGCGAGCGCATAAGCAGTCTCAATTTAGCCAGCGCTGCGCCACTTGTTTTAGTAAGTAAGCAATTGTTCCTGTTCTCTTTTGACACAGGGCAGGCGTTTCATGTGCCATAGGAATAAGAATAAATAATAATAAATAAAATAATTGGTCTGTTGTTTGTGCACTGGCCAAGCATCACAGTATCGCTCAGTTTCCTCAATGCGTGCACTCACACAAGCGCCCGATAGTTTCGTGAAGGTCGAGCCGAGCCAAGGCAAGCCGTGTTCCACACCTGCTCCATTCACGGGGTTTCGACTATAGTTTCAACCTGGATGTTTACGTGTTGAGTCACTTTAGTTTGCCCCGACACATCGAAACAAGATGACGGGTTGCTGGTGTGCGGGGTTGAAGAAGAGGAGGGTATGTGGGGCGTTTCCTTGGCCGGGGTGTTTTCGGCCCCTCTGTTAAGCTGGTCTCAGCGTAACAGGAGAGTCAAAGAGTTCATGGCATCATTGTTGAGTCGCCAGAGACCCCGTGCGAGCCTGTAACTGTAGTGCACTTGATTTGCCTCCTCTACGATGAGGTTCAGTCCTCGGTGTTTGGTGCCAGTTTATGTGGTGCGTAACACAATGGGCTGCATCTCTTGTTTGACTGCTTTACGCCAGTTGTCCGTGCTGATATGGGTGATCCATTCGCTCACTTCCTGGTGTCATTCACTTTCTTTTTTAGTTTGTTGGAGCCTTGGGTTGAGCCGAATTTTGATTTTAATGTGGCAATTTGTTGCATCCAGAGAGCTTTAATGCCTTTGTATCGTGGATGTTGGTATATCTGTTTGCTGTAGTTGTTTTTGGTAGGAATTTCGGTCTGGTCATGTACTAGATTTTTGACCTTGCCTCCCGAATTTCGAAAGCTGACCACCCCATTTCACCTGTTATGGCGGCATTCGGTGTACAGAAGTTTCCCCCCCAGCAACCACCGTCCCACTTCGTTTTGATGCCTGTTTAGGCACTTCATGGTTTCAGTCGGGTACGTGAGTGCGTCAATTGCATACATTGTTGCTGGCACAGCGAGCGTTTTCCACAAAACTCCAACGGGTTTTATGAGTGTCATAAAAGTGGTTTTATAAGTACGGGTTTTATGAGTGTCAGGATAGATGCCACAGCCTGCCTTTTAGGTGGCTCGATTTCTTTGTAACCAATTCGGGTTGTTTTTGCAGGTAATCTTTTTTGTCAGTTATTTCAATTCCGAGGTGTCTATAAGTTGTCGTCTTTTTTATATGGTTTTCTTGCAATATGAATGTCACTTCATCAGAGTCTTTGTTCAGGACCATTCATTGCGTCTTTTCGGCATTGAACTTATGGAAGTCCTCGGTTGCAATTTGTGAGCATATATCTAAGAGGTCTTGCAGGTCTGTGACCGATTCAGCTAAAAGTACAATGTCGTTAGCAAATGCCAAACATGAAATTTTTGCGTATACCTCTCGGTGATCCGTTGTTATTGTAGAGAGTCTCAGTCCAGGTCCCTTTTTATTAAGTGTTCCCAAAAGGTTATTTATATATATATTAAATATGGTTGTTGATAATGGGCTTCCCCGTTTTAGACCCACTTTTAGGGTCACTTTTTGTGATTTGTGGCCATGTAGTTCATATATTGTGATGCAGTCCGCATAGAGTGCCTTCAGTACTTCTGTACATTCTTTATCCAGAGGCACTTCATCGAGCTTTTGCCATAGTTTCGCGTGTGAAACCAAATCGTAGGCTTTTTCCAGGTCTAGGAAGGGGAGTTGAAGTTGTAATTTTTCTTTGTGCTTCATCTCTATCGCTTGAGTGAGAGTGAATATGTGGTCATTTGTGCATCTCCACGGCCGGAAGCCATTTTATGATTCACAGAGTATGGGTTCGTATCCCGGCTGCGGCGGCTGCATTTCCGATGGAGGCGGAAATGTTGTAGGCCCGTGTGCTCAGATTTGGGTGCACGTTAAAGAACCCCAGGTGGTCTAAATTTCCGGAGCCCTCCACTACGGCGTCTCTCATAATCATATAGTGGTTTTGGGACGTTAAACCCCACATATCAATCAATCAATCAATCATCGATTCACAGAGTATGTTGTTTTTTTGCAGTAGGTTTGTAGTCTGCGGTTGAAAATTGTACTCAAGAGTTTAAGGACGTTGCTGAGCATTGCTATTGGGGGATAGGCATCGATGTCATTTTCTGCTTTTCCTTTGCCTTCATGGATAAGTTGTATACGAGCTTCTTTCCATGTTTCTGGTATGTTGTGTGTTTCTAGAATGTTGTTGAAGCAGTTGAGCAGCGCTTCTCTGGCATTTGTACATAGTTTTCAGAAATTCATTTAGGATATCGTCGAAGCCAGATGCTTTCTGTTTTTTTTATGGCACGGATGCTTTGTTTTAATTCTCCTTTTTAGATCACTCTGGTTAGAGTTTTGGTTTTTTGCTGTTTTGTAGATTGGCCTTCTGTTGTGCTATTTGTGAGCTGGTGCATTGGTATATCGTAGTTTGCTTGTACAGCTCTAAAAGGCTGCGTCATGTATTGTTTCATTTCTTATTTTACACGAGTACTGACACCATCCCGTATTAGGAGAGAGACAATCTTGGATCGGGCCTTCTGTGGTTCCATCTTTTGAATATATGTCCAGAACTTCTGGCTGTAATGTTGACAATCTTTTCTTATTTATTCTTCTTGCTGCTTGAATGCTCTGTCTATCTTTTGTGCAACCATAATTTTGACTTGTTTCTTTTAAGCCAGGTATATTTTTTGGGTTGCATCTTTTAGAATAGTATTATTATCTGTAGTATGTCGATGTTGTCTGGATAGTTTCTTTCATTCTTGTATCTTCTGTTTTAGTTCTTTGTCGAACCGTGGTGTCGTCCGTGTTCTGTTTTTTCCACTTGTCTCCTGATGGTTTTATTTGCCACTGCCTGACATTTTCCAATTAATTTTTTATATGTGAGTGTGTCCTCCATGGCCTCATCCAACCCTTCTGCGAAGGTTTCGAGGCGTTCGTTGTCTCTCAATCGCCATTTTGGTTTGGTCTACTTAGTTGCATTTTTCGTATGGGCTAGCTTTTGTTTTAGGACTACTGTAATTCGGTTGTGATCACTTCCACAGTTATTGTATTTCTTTTTGTTTATTTGCAAGGATGTTATATGTGTGTTCTGAGAGGCCTCGTCATTGTAGAGGGCGTAGTCAATTGCTGACTTGCTTGATCTACGTGACCAAGTGTAAGTTCTCCTGCACAAAAGTTTAGGTTGGCTGTGTGTAGGTTACATTGTTTGACCAGCCTACAAAACTCGGCTGCATTTTTCTCATAGCCTTCCAGTTCAGTTATATGGCAGTTGAAGTCACCTATAAGGAATATTGGCTTGTTCTTATATGTTTGTTCAATGTGTTTTTTTTTATGCAGTTATAAATTTCTTCATTCCAAGCTTGTTGGCTTGAGCCGGTAGCCATATAGGCAACACATATGTTCAGGCAGCACTTGTCAAGTTATGCAGTAGTCCACATGTGTTCTTGGCAGATATACTTTCTCTCTTGTGTGGTCTGATCTTTTGTAATGAACCCAACTCCCCCTCTTCGTTTTTACCTTTTTCTCCTGTTTTGGCTGAGCCAACTGAGTCCTGTGTGTAGAAGTGGTTCCATGTCTCGAAGGTGGGTCTCTGTAAGAGCATATATGTTGATGTATTCCTTGTACATCTCATTTTGTAGCTCTTCCCACTTGAGCTTACTGCCCCCTTGCATGTTCAGTAGGCGAATTTCGAATTCTTTTTTCTTTCTTCTTGCTCTTTGCTTTATATGTCTCTTCTTGTGGTTTACTTGCACTTTTGTTTTTGGGATGTTTTTTCTTTCTTTGTGTGGACTGGCCAGAGCATTTTGTCGCTCTTTCACCAGCGGCGATTCAGTTGGCTCATTTGTGCGAGTGCTGTTGTCATAGCTTTCAGGAAGGCTCTCATTGTGTGGTCGTGTCTCGGTGGATGTCGACGGGCTTGTGGGGGACTGGCTAGGTTTTCCCTGTTCACCCCTAAAGAATTGGTGACCTTCATAACTAGGAGGTGACCAACTTAGGTGCCTGCTGCTTCAGTGTAGTGTATGCCCGCGAGAGAGTCTTCATTCATTTGGTCTGTACCTGAGAAGAATTCTACCTGAGGGCCAAGCTTGGTTCATAGTTCGTTAGCTTGTTTGTTCCACTCTCGGTAAGAAACTACTACGTGTGTTCCTCGTGGTGTCAGTTCTGGTGTAGCACATATGATATAGTAGTGGTATTGGGGGGCATCTTGACTCCAAGCCGTCAGTTTCTGCTTTAGCTGTTCTATAGATCTGTGTGGCTCTTTTTCATGTAGTATGTTGGCAGAACCAACATCCAGGATTAGTTGGAGCCTAGCTTCAGATTAATTTTCCACCTCTATCTCTTTCTCAGCTTGAAGCAGGGTTTACTCCATCGTTGCTCCCGGTTTTGTTGTGACACGGAGTCTTCAGTCACTAACATCCTTGTAGAGCTCACGTTTCAGGTGATGAGCATTTGAGTCTCTGAGCAGCACTGAGCGTCTGAGTTGCGGCTGTGTGTCCCTCAGTTGCTGCTTAGACTGATTCCCCTTCTCTGGAGCAGATATTCTCTTTGGTTGTTTGTGTTATTACTTTCTCCCTTGTGGGGTTCTCTATACAGTAGTTTTTTCCCACCTTCAGCCATGGACCTGTTGCTCTGTCCTCTTCGATTTCATCCTTTGCTATAGAGTTATTTAATGCCTTGGTGTGGTCTTGTTGCTGGAGCTCTTTTTCTCTGTCAGGGAACCTAGTGTTACCTTTGTGTGCTTCAGTGTTATCAGTGACTGGGCTGCCTTTCTGAGTGTGAGTTTCAAGAGTTTTTGTGCGTTTGTAGGTAGATGGCAGCACACTACAAGCGATTTGCTTGTTGGCGGGGTGGCTAAATTTGAGTGTTCTAGCTTCTGGAACACTGTAGCTTAATCTTCGTGGGCTGCGGAGCCAGGTGTTCGGTCTGTAACTCGGTGTTGTTGGTATTGTCAAGTCGTTCGGCGGAGGGAATTTCTCAAAATGCTCGCAGCAAATGTTGAAAGAAACTATCTTGATGATGAGGATTTTTCGCTGGACGTAGAAGGCTGTGAACGCACTGAGAATGACTACGACGACGAACGATCACCTGCTAACTCACAAGTTGCACTTCACGTCCCCTCGTACGTTAATGTCTTTGCACGCTTGTAAGTTACTTTCATTCTATTTAATGTATAATATCCTTCAGCGAGACCAAAATAAACACATAGTTTCTTGTGCATTGCATTGTTATAAAGCGCCCCATACCCCGAACGCACTCGAGCTCGACCGGCGAAGCGAAATGCATGTGTATTCTTGACGATATTCTTGTTTTGATCGCACTGACGAACCCTGCAACATACGAGTACAGTGAATTGCGCACGGCTAAAGGCTGAGCATGGCTGTGACACAAGCGCTACTTGAAGGGACTGCCTACCACTCGAGAAATTTTGTATGATCGTGCCACCAATGAAAAGATCGTTCATCACATCGCCGGCAACAAACATGCTTTCGTGCCAGAAAAAAGGAATAATAGTTTTATTTTTATGTTGCAAATCTATAAAAAGTGACCACTAGCGTCACCTAACAGCGAATGTGGTCAATCTTGACAATCTATTGATAGGATGAGTAATTGTTGCAGGTAGAATTGTTTAGCTTTAAAACAAACATGTTTAACTTGAACTTGTATTTTATGCACTTGAAGCAGCTTTGTATTGCACCAGAGATCAATTTTCGCTTTTTTTTTTTCTTTTCTCTCAAGCGTTCAAATAGATGCCTGGTGGCGCAGCCGGCGGTGTGTTCGTCCCCTTCTAGCCTAGCTCAAGAAGGGGACAAAGCTGTTGAATATAAGATCAAGGGTGACAGAAAAATTTCAACAAAGAACTGCCTTATGCACCACAATAGACAAAGATGGATCAAGTGGCGCAACGGCTTCATTTTCACGGGAGTGGGAAAAGGGCTGAGAAGGGGGTTCCTAGTAGTACATCAACAGGTCCAGAAGGCATTCCATTATGCTGATAAAGAAATTGGGTCCGAAGTCTAAGCAGACTTTGAGAGAGGCAGTGAGCAAAATAGTAATCGATGGGAAAGTCCCCGATGGATGGAAACTTAGCAGGATGAGCATGATCTATAAAGGAAAGGGGGACAAAGCTGACATAAACAACTACCGTCCTATAACAGTGACATCAGTGGTCTACATGCTGGCGATGCAGATTATAAAGGAAAGACTGCAGGCATGGATAGAGGATGAGGGGGTGCTGGGGGAACTGCAGATTGGGTTTCCGAAACACAGGAGGTTGGAAGACAATCTTTTCTCACTGACGCAGTGCATCGAAATAGCAAAAAAGGAACACAGACCCCTGTGGCTAGCCTTTTTGGATATAAAGGAAGCGTACGATAGCGTGGTTCAAGAGGACTTGTGGGGAATACTGGACACACTAGGTGTGGAAGATGGAGTCACTAATCTTTTAAAGGATATCTATAAAGGTAACAAGATAGTTATAAATTGGGAAAAACAAGTATCCAAGCCCACAGAGGTAAAACGGGGACTTAGGCAGGGGTGTCCTCTGTCACCCTTGTTATTCATGATGTACCTACAAGGATTAGAGGCCAAATTAGAGGGAAGTGAACTTGGCTTCAACCTCTCTTTCGTCAAACGAGAAAAACTAATTGAACAGGCACTACCAGCATTGGTGTATGCAGATGATATAATGCTAATGGCCGACAACAAGGGAGATTTGCAGAGATTGGTGGACATCTGCGGTAATGAGGGAGATAGGTTAAATTTCAGATTCAGTAAGGAAAAATGAGCAGTCTTGATTTTTAATGATAATGAAGGTAGTGAGCTTAGAATACAGGAGGTCACACTAGAGATAACAGATAAATACAAATATCTGGGCGTATGGATAAGCAATGGAACCGAGTACCTAAGGGAACACAAAATATACGTGACGACTAAAGGTAACAGGAATGCAGCAGCGATGATAAATAGGGCACTGTGGAATTACAATAAGTATGATGTGAGAGGTATATGGAAAGGGGTCATGGTTCTTGGTCTGACGTTCAGCAATGCGGTCTTGTGCATGAGATCAGAATTTCAAGCAAGATTAGAAATTAAGCAACGTGGAATAGGTAGGCTTGCTTTAGGAGCTCACGGGAATACACAAAATCAGGGAGTACTAGGTGATATAAGATGGACATCATTTGAGTGCAGGGAAGCTAGCAGCAAGATAAAATTTGAGAAGCGACTGAGAGAAATGGGGGATTAGCGTTCGGCTAGGAAGGTTTTCAGCTGCTTATACATGAAGGATTTCGATACAAAATGGAGGAAGCGAACCAGAAAATTGACGTGTAAATACTTAGAAAACAGCAGGGGGCCAAACCAAAAAGAATTATCGGTTAAGAAGAAGGTGAAGGAAGCTGATACCAATATGTGGAGAATTGGCATGATTAAGAAGTCCGCACTAGAGGTATATCAAACTTTTAAGCAGGAAATTACCAAGGAAAGGATCTATGATAATACTCGAGGTAGTTCTCTACTGTTTGAGGCCAGGACGGGAGTATTGCGAACCAAGAGATATCGGGCCAAATACGAAGGGGTAGACACGGTATGCAGAAACGGTATGCAGTGCATGTGGTGAGGAGGAGGAAACTGCCGAACACTTGATAATGTTCTGTAAAGGGCTTCACCCTATAGTTCAGGATGATGGCGCAGAGTTTTTCAAAGCACTGGGGTTCAGGGACAGGGAGGTCAAAATAGACTTCAAGCGGGTAGAATTAACTAGAAGGAGGTTATCTGATTGGTGGCTAAACTCAAGACACGAGTGAAAACTAAACCCTATTTAAACCCTTTAAAGGGGAAATAGGGTTTAATGGACTATTTAAAGGGGAAAAAAGAAAAATCTAATTGTTGGTTCACTAAGTATTACGGCTAGGTGGTGTTAGCCGCCGCCCGATTTAAAGGGCACATCCATCCATTTATCCATCCATCCATCCATCGCTTGCCTGCAGGCTGCAAACGGCGGAGACACGCGACCACGGCGTCTGCCGCCGATCATGAGAAAAACAAAAAAAAATGTGTGCGTGCCTAAAATGGCCACTGAAGTAATAGTTTTATCAGTATCAAATCAAGCCTGCAAAAACCGGACGTGGTTTCAGTTTTCGGTTTTCACCGGCACCACTTTTCCGTGGCGGCTTCACAACGAGTGACGTCAGGGCCTCTCCTTACCTTTCCTTCCTCCGTGACCGGCACCCACCAATGTTGCCGGCATTCATACCACCGAAGGAAGAACGCGGACAAAAAAAATTCTGTTTTAAAAATTCTACGCGCTTCCCACAGAAACCGCTGCAAGGTTAGACACTTCACATGGTACGCTTTTTGTTGCGACACAAACAGGAGAGCAATGAAGGATGGTAGACAGTCCCTTTAATGATAAGTTAGATGTTTTGGTTGCGTTGAATAAACAATTTTATGTTGCTGACAGCACGAGTAATGACGACGGCATAATATATGTTTGCAAACCATCGGCATGACAAATATTTTGTCCCGTGCAGTCGCGATAGTGCGCCACGCACTAGCGGCCTACTACTGCGGCAAATTTGACAGGCAGGCCCGGTACGAATTAGCTCAGGCTAGTACCGTTCAGTTCATACATCAAGTCTGGTTCACGCAGTTTTTTTTTTGTGTGTGTGTGGCAAGCACAAGATAACGCAAGGCATCGTTGATGCACGGTCGATCAACTGACACCGCCACCCGTGTTTTCTGGCCACACTTCACACAGCGGCCAAAAATGAGGTAGCGAACATTTAGCAGTTCCTATCGATCAAGAGTTCATCCGGTGAAAGCTGCGCAGGGCCTACGTCGGTGAATATCTTTTTTTTTATTATTATTATTCGAAAGAGGGCTCTTTGGCATAACAAACATACATAAAAACGACAGAGGCTCATCACTGTGGAGGATGGAAGCAAGTGAGAAGCATGGAGGAAGTTCTTCCTTTCTCCATATTGAGACATGGAGGAAGAAAATCCTCCATGTTGAGGAGATCGAGTGACTCCATGTTGAGGAGTCACTCGTTGGGAAGCGGTGGTTGTGGTTAGAAGAGGAAGAAGGCGCCTAATTTCTGCCACCCGGTTGGGAGCACGGCGGCCATATATACCGGGCACCGGCCATATTCACTGAGCAAATTCTCCTCTGTTATTTACATTCGAATGAGAAGCAGAAGGTGTGACTCTCTTCGGTGGTGTGAAAACCACGTGCACAGCACGCACGTCGGGGAGAACCGAAACCATCGGAACGGGGCTCAACATGCGGGGGCCAGCACGACACCATCGGAGAAACCGAACAGCGAGTATCGCCGACACCAACACAAGAGAACGGCTAGTGATCACATGTGGTGTCAATGTTTCGACGCCATTAGTTCACGCACTGTACAGACCACACGATCGGCCGTGCGCCGCCCTCTACGATTTCATTCCGTCTCTCACGCGGCCACGGTGTAAAAATACGTTATCCTATTACACCGTGCACGCAGTCGACGCGGCGCCCGTATTCCACGTGAAACACACTGGCGTCAGCGTTGTGCAACCATGGTTACTTTCAGCATGACACTTGAAATCGCTTGTTCTAATACCGAGAGAACAGTACTGGGGGCGAGCATAGCAAGCGAAACTGCAAAGGTGTTTTAATATGCACGTGCAAATTGTTACTGTACACATATATCGAACACGAAACTACGAATGTGCACATGGTCCTCATTGCGTATTGCTGGGCACAAAAGTTTCGTCCGTTGTCAAAAGCAGGAACACAACACAACCGTCGCTGACCTGCAAGGTGTTCGTTGTGGTTCCGTTTTGTCGTGGTGCCCGAATGGAATTGCACGGAACACTTCAAATACTTCATCCGCGTCATCCGGCCCGTACATATATGCGCCTGTTCTACGCCCTATTGAGGCCCCGTGGCTAACAAAAGGTTTTGTAAATGCTGCTAGGAGTACAATAACTGCCGGGAGAACACTGCGTAACTAACAAAGTGGCACAGCTAGGGCACGAATATTGTCCGCCACGGCTCAGTACGAGCAGGCCTGGAATAACAGTGTGGAAGGCACGGTTAAAAAAATAAATAAATAAATAAAGGAGGCACCTCACTCCGCCCCCTTTCTTTCCCGCCTTGACGTCTGGTCATGCTTGAAATGTGAAGCTTCTTTAGATTTACCTGCAAATAACACAAGCCACGTTTATTCCAAGTCTCCGGATTGTTTAATATCACCTGGGCATTTTCTTTCGGGGCACGTGGAGAGATTGTCATCCTAATAATTAACTATATCTGGAGAGGAAGACACACAGACATCATTATTATTTGTCTGGTTCGTTCGATCATACTGAAATTGGACTAAACTGTGCGAGAAGTTAAGACGAAAAGAAGGAATGCATGCGACGCTTAGAAGTAGTACAGTCCAAGCACCATGTGTGTTTCTTCCGTTCCTGTTAACCCATAGCGTTGTTTCTATCAGGGGAATCTAAAGATAGATGAATAAACATTTTCGAACAAAGCAGCGGAGTTGATCATTATTTCTGGCCCGGGGCGGAGGCTAAAATCGGAAGGCTCGGTTTATTTGAACCCTTTGAACCCTGGGAATTCCGCCCCTGGATAATCCCCCGTACTACGAGATACGGAGCGGCTCATGCCGCCGGCAGCCGGCACGCCACTCGCTGCTAGACCAAGTAGCCTGCACAACACGCAACCATAACAACGCCGCTTTGGTGCGCAGTGAGTATGGCCGTCATAACGTCGTTTTCTCCACACTTCTCACGCAGTCCGCCAGCTGGGCATGCCCTCTCCTGTCATTTCTCCCTCCGTGCACTGCTATACTTTTAGGTCAGGGGCGTTACAGTCTAGTGGCGTGTCCGACTTCTGAGACATGGAACCTACGAAGAGTTTCGCAACGCATATGAATGTATTCAGGAAAGTGTGCGAGCACGTAGAGTACTCGGATGTGCTTAGAAAAAGTTGCTAACGATTCTGAGTACTCCGCACTCTACTACGGGAGGGCAGGAAGCCGTCCCAAAAACAGAGTTCGACGTGTTTAGAGAAATTTATTCTCACAAACAGGGGACATATTATCAACATTAGAACAGAACATCGCGACGGAACAAAACGTGTACAGACACACCAAAATTTGTTACAAAAAGATATGTTAACATATGTTCATTACATGGCAAAGTATAAACAGAAATAAAATGTAAACATGAGTATGTTACGCATTTACATTGTATTTCTGCCGTTACTAAACAAGCATTAGCCTACCGAAACCAGGCAGACCGAAAAGCAAGCTTCACGCGTCTCTCACAGACGAACACAAAAAGGCAAAACCGGTGCCGAAGGAATTCCTCCTCACTGAGAAAGAACAGCTCCTCCAACGAAACACACAGCAGCTTTGTGTACGGTCGCTCCAAGACCGGGAAGGCGCTGTGGCGTGCTTCCAACCGGGCTGCAGAAATTAGGCGCCTTCTTCCTCTTCTAACCACTACCATCGCCACCAAGATCGGGAAGAGAGTGCGATGGCCTGCTGCAACCGCCTCGCAGTGATTGCGCCAAAGACAGTGAGCACCAGCAACAATGAGAAGATAGGCGAAGCGGCCTCGCGAACAACGCTCAGAAGAAACGAAGCCATTTACTCTAAGGCCGTGGAATCTAGCATGCACGAACCTCCAGAAAACACTAGCAATGATGCGTTGCCACAAAAAATGCTGACTTGTTTCCCGTATGGAGCAGTTCAGGCATTTTGCGATTGGACCATTCTCCACCTTTCCAGGCAGTCAAGGGTAGGAAGAACAGCCCAGCCCCGCCGTCACATCAAGTCCCGAAGGTGGCCCGGCAGAAATGATGCCATAATCTCTAAGAGACACAATTAGAGCAAGTGCAGTGGGCCGAAGAAACTAACGGGAGCATCAAAGCGGCTGATGGTCTAACACATCTGCCTCAAGAAAGGTCAATTGAGTATGCATAACAAAAAAAAAAACGCGACACTTGTTCCTGAGGAGGTGGGGCAGTTTGAAAAGAGTTGTTGACAATTTAGAGTACTTAGTAGTCAAATATATATGGCAGAGAATAAAACCATCCCATGCACTTCGCTCTTGTGTTCATAAAGAATGCTCAACGATTTACAGTACTTCGTACTCTCCATGAGGAAGCACACAGCCGTCCCTAAAGGTTAGGAGAAGGTTGGTGTGTTTAGAAAATGTAGTTATTGATTTAGAGTGCTAGGCACTCTCATATGGGAGAGCGTAAAGCCGTCCCGGCGTCTGGGGGGGGGGGGGGAGGTAGAAAAAGTGAGTAACGATTTAGAGTACAGGATACTCTACCATGGGAGAGCTTTAAGCTGTCCCGTGGGACTCAAGGTCCCGACGTCTAACAGAGCAGGAAATTATAATGCTACATTTGGACTCTTGAGCTGACAGTGCAAGTGGATGTTTACGTCTTCCCCATAAACCTCCATAGTTGCTTCCAAGCCATCATTAAGAATTCACATGCCCAACCGAATTGCCTGATTACAATTCAAGCAGTTTTAACAATTTTGAAAAACTCCTCTATAATCACATTCAACCTTTAGTCAAGCGGCGACAACGTAAAAATAATGTTTGAGTGGTTTGGCAATTCACTGGAGCCAGGAGCGTGCGAAGCTCCACCCGCCTAGCTGCGCGTGTCGTGTCTCCGCGTGTATTCGTATGGATGCACTTGCGGTCGTTTTTTTTTTGTTTGTTTGTTTACTTCAGGCGTGCTTAATTTAGTTTCAAATGGAGCAGTCTAGAAACCAAATGAGTCTGTGAGACGTCTTGAAAGGTTTTCATCAGTCCAGGGTCAAATGTGAATATATGCGACGGCGCGAACGTGTCGCAAGCGGTCGGTGTCGTATGTTCTCGGCACTCTTTCTGTCGAAAAAACGGAAGGATATTTTGATTATTTCAAGCACGGCAAGCAAGTGCTGGTGCCTTTTGAAGATACTGTGAATATTCTTCCTGAACTGTAATATTTAGGTCTATTGTTTCATTCACGGTTTGATTGTGCTGTCGCAGCGACTACCACCCGTACTTGGGGGGTAGTCGTGCGTGAGCGCGCAGTTGCGATTTCTGGTCGACGACGTAGTTGCTCACTAGCTGTTACAAGCTGTTGTCAATCTTTTGCTGAACCTTTAATGAACCCTTATTACACCTTCGTTCATTGCCAACTGGAGTGGACGAAATTAGAAGTGGTGGTGCTGGTATGCAGAAATCGATGCTGCAGTTTAAATGCCTGCAAGCTTCTTTTTCTTTTTGGGGTCGTGGCGTTTGATTGGATTTAGGTAGCAATAAAGTGAATATACTTGAAGTTTTTTTCTGCCGATTTGGCCTCAAGCGCATCTTGCGAACTGGAGCCTAAGATCGGCATAAGAGCAATTTTGTGTTTACTTTTTACGAATTTGTCTACCAGTTAGTACGGCTTTTGCGAAATCTTAGTTGTCGTTCGCAAAGCTAAGCAGCGAAACTGACAATTATAGAAGCAATAGACAACTACAGCAGCGTGGTTTGATTTTGTTTTGCTCTGAGCGCTATGTTGTATATTATTGCGCTACTTGTCACATATGGTTCTTGAGCACACAAAAAATTGTCGTCCTGAGGTATAGTTATTTCAAACGCGAGTGACAGAAATCTCCCCCCCCCCACCTTTTTTCCCCTTTTGACGGCTCGGTTTTGATATCGCAGTGCGTGTACGATACATCCGCGCCATTTAAGGTAAGTTGTACACTCACGACAGTTTAGTATTCCGCCACGTAATCTTCATGTAAAATTCAATGATTGTTCGGGTTGCACGAGGCCGGTTCGCAGCACAACTCAAATGTGTCATGCCGGTCAACCCGCTTTGAATTTGATGGGTTTCTCTGTCCGCTCTAATACTGCTACATCAACTACAGTGAGAGCCGAGTTTCTAGGCTTATTATTTTGACCGAACCAATCGTATTAAAATATAATAAAATGAAGCGAAAAGAGCATATGTGGCTATACGAGTTGTGCTTAAATGTTTTGTAACGGCCAGGGGTATACTTCACCGCTTATGTTTGGTCGTCAATCTAACCATGTCCGATTGTCATTTGGCCGGGTGGAACACTAGGCATTCCGAGTATATTGCGGCACTTGCCAATATAGATCTTGTCACGTAACACAAACGATGTGTACCATGAAGCCACCGCGAACGCGGCACGTTTGGTGATGCATGTCGCATATACTATTCAGGTGGAGTTCCCTTATTTTTCATGCATTTTCTAGAACAATCAAATGGGCACAGTAGTTTCCCGTTGACTTTCCACTAGCGGACATCGTTATAAAAATGCAGATCCCACGTACAGTGGGAATCAATGATATGCAAAGCATGCATTAGAAGGGTTGATACGCACTTTCAAATCAGTACAACATTACGGGCGGATGTAAATTATGCCGTAGATGACTTCCATGTCATGATTATCATGGTTGCGCCTGGCATCTGTGTTCGTCGTTCATTGAAGTCACGTAACACCAAACTCGGTAAATGTGAAGTTAGCAAAACGGCCGAAAGCGCATGTAGTCATGACTTCCATGACATGCGTCATGATTTCCACGTTATAGGGTGTGTCACTTAAGTTCACAATGCAGTCATGTCATACGTATAGCATACCGTTTCCTTGTTGTAGAAGGCAGAAGAAAGGAAGGACAGGGATGTTAGCCATTCCTTCTATTGCGGTAGAGGCGGGACACTCAAAGAACCTGACATGTCCGTCACATCAGCGGGAGGAGACTCACCTGCTATAGACTGCAGAGAGTGCGGTTGCTCGCCAGTTTTTAACGATATCCAGCAATGAAATAAATCTGAGAGGGAACTGATGAAAGCATATATCAAATGCCACGATATGCGATAGGGAGCTGTCTGAAGTATATAAAGTGCAAAGAAAAAAAACATGGTCCTGATTGTGTAGCTTCCATAGCGTTATCGCGAAAAGACGCTCATAATCTTTTTAGAGAAGTGTAATTTAGAATATATCATGATCTGCGTTAAATCTTTACGGATTTTACGGCGCATGGGCACATGTTGGTTAATAATTATGTGATTGTCTCAAGCGCAGTGTTTTCATCTGTACTAGCTGCATCACGCGTAGCACATGTTCGTCTTGGTTTTCTTTTCGAACCGTGTTGCTTCATTGAAAATACCGACGTCCAAGCTTGCGTGTTGAATGCTGTTGTGTGCACGCGTCCTTCAAGGCTGGGCTCGTCGTTATTTCGAATGATATTCCAGCAGGTTACCGCCATGAATCTTGCGAAACATGTGCAAACCTAGTACCAAAAAAAAAAGAATGCTGCACATTTGTGGAGGCAATAAACATGCATTCCACATACCGCGGTGGCACGGTGTGTGTTCGATGCCAGCCGCGGTTATCGCTATTTGACGAACGCTAAACGGTTGGTCAAAACTCCCTTGGCAATCACTGATGCACTGTACATGATTTGAGATAAGTACTCCCCTCGCCTCTTTTTTTTCATATTTTCGGTATGCATGCTCAAAAACAAAGCATTTGAGAAGCGTTTGCCGATTCTCTAGCTTCTAGTAATCTCATACGTAATTTTCTGCAGTTAGTGCTAAAATCTCTGCATGTCAGCTAATTAAGCAGAAAAAAGACGCAGTGAAGAGCTTTTTGAACTTGTCGTTTCGGTTTTCACGCCGCCACCGCCGGCGACGATTTTACTTGGCGTGAGCCGACGACGCCGACTCAAAACGAGCCCAACGCCGCCGCCGCTGGTAGAAACCGCCTCGCGCGCACCTCTACATACATGGCAGTCGAAGTATGGTCCCTAGAATATACTGTATATTCTAGTGACCATAGCTATAGTACACTTTACCATCGTCGGAAGAGAAGAGCAAAAGCGCCGCCCGTCATGGCAACGAATAAAGCGTCTCGATAAAGATAGTGTGTTGAAAAAGAAAATAGCCAAGAAGAAACTTTATTTCTAGCCATTATGGCACAACTTTGCTTTATTCGTGCTTAGAGTGGGAATATAGTTTCACACATGCAAGATTTGCTGAATTTTCGCTCCCACCAAAGCAATGGCGGGCGCTTTATATCCAATACCGAAACTAGTCGAAGCGTCCGGGGCCATGGTTTGACTGCGTTCCCTTGGTGTGAAGCGCCATGAAATTATCAGGACGCTGCAAGTGCTCGCTTCCCGCACCCGGATGGCAGCCGCTTTCGCCAGAGAAACTGCGCTGCGCCAGTTGACCTCGGTGAAAACCGTAAAGGTGTCGCTCCGGGAGCCAAATCAAAAGTGAACAAACGGGCGGAAAGCTATATATAAACGGATGCGCCTGCCCATCTCGGATGACGGCAGAGACGACTTGTACCGCACGTTCACACAGTCTGCTCACACTTGATTTGACTCTGATAGTGCATGCTTGCGCTTGGATCTGCTACTGTGCGTTTCATGGCGGCAAAGTATAGGTCTGAGAGAAATGATTGTGCAGAGTTTACCATTCGAAGCAAGAGATGCCAATTTAAAAGTAATGAAATTTTCTCAGAGTTACTGACTTTTACATCACAACCATGATGCCACAGTGCCTCAAAAAACTCCACGTATACAACACTAACTTCTAAAGATACACTATCGTGTTTATCACTGCTAATTTGCAGCGACAAGACATAATTACTCAATACAATATCATGCCATATTGAAAAGACGTACGCGATCACAAATGTCATACAGCCTTCTAACCCAGATGTTGTGCTCAATCTTGTACAAGGGCCTTGTTCGATGGGCCCTCTTCACACCGGAACACGCCGGACTGGGTGCGCTTGCTTGCTCGTTAATGCCGCGCACTCATGACCGCTCCCGTGCTCAAGTCACTTCGAAATCGGCGTCCTTGGTGGAACCGGCAGCTATTTCAGTTATGCTTTTTTTTTTAAAGAAACTCAGATACAGGCCTGCATTCCATACTTTGCGGGCAGGAAGTCCGATCGACAATTGCCAATCCTTGCACAAAGGCATTATTCGACGTGCCGTAATTCAAAGGGAAACCACATTATGCAACATGTATTTTTTTATTGTGAAAGCTGATGTACGAGAAAAAAAGTGGAGTAAGTTTGAGAATTATAAAAAAATGGTTTTGCTTTAGTCGTCGTCAGAAGTTTTCATTTCATGCTGTTTTCTTGAGGTTCGCGCAATTTTGTATCTTTTTATTTAAAAGTGTTAATAATATAAGCTTTGAAACGTTTATAACTAGGAATGCTGAAAAAGCAATGCGGAATTTTGACATCTATGTCGTAGGCCCTTTTTAAAATGAAAACCTCCAAAGTAGGCAGGAAAAAAAAATTACTTTCTGTGTCTATTTTGATATCTTTCGTAACAAAATCTATGCTGCTCAGAGAAGCGAATAATATTTGAACGTAAGCGAAAGTATGTATATATTTAGCTAAACAAATTTGAGGAATGTAGTTCTAATACATTTTTTTGTAATTCATTGCCGCATTCGGCAAAAAAAGTAGCAGAGCCGGCAAGCGAGGCACTCCAGCTCTTCCTCTGATCAATGATTTACTCTGCTTCAAAAAAACGTTTTCCGCCAAAACCGATTTCGGATCTCTCCTATCCACTAGTGAGGTAAAAATATATTAAATATTTGATAAATTTAAGAGGTCGACCTGCCATGATTTGTTCGATCTTACATGGAATCATCCAGTAGTACTTTTCTTCAGGCCACCACGGTGCATTCAGTGATTACGTTGTTCGGCTGTGGACACGAACGACGTGGATTCGATTCCGGTCGCGGGGGTCACATTCTATGGAAGTGAAGTGCTTGAGGCCCGTATATTTCAATTCTTTGTAAGTACACGTTTAACGGGTCGAAAAATGATGCAGAGCCCATTTACCACGGTGTCTCTTCTTAGATGCCTTGAGACGTAAAATCCCATAAACCAACCATCTTGCTCCTTGGAGTGCACGTGCTACATGTAAAAAGACACTCCTATGACTCAACTGATGGAGATTTTACTGAAAGCTCGACATAAAAATTTTCAGATGCTTTACTGTGCATCAGATACTTCGAACCCCGTTGGAATCACATAGGCCATGTGGAATATGTTTAATATAATTTTGCTAATTATTACACGTAATTTGTTTTTAAGATCTGCCGCTTCCAGCGGGATATAAAATTGCAGAAACGGAATGACCCGTGACACCAATGCATGCTTAAAAATCTGGATAGGGTTGTGTGTTAGACAATATCAAGCTCATCGCTTCATTTCCGTACGCGCTAAAACGACGCAGGAGTCGCCGACACCTGCGCCATTGACGCTTAGAAGTTGATGAGCACGCTCCACCTCGAGCTACAGGCTGTTCATGGAGAACCTCCGCTTCCGCAACAGGCTGGGTAGATTCACCAGTATGGCACCGCTCCGCAACTGCAACAAATGTCCACATGCAAGTTATAGATTCATGAGCGATATGTGATTCTGCTATGAGATTCCTCTAAAGGAGGAGGAACACTTCCCGTCCAGGTGATGTTCATTAATCAAACGTTTTCATCCACTGTATAAATAATGATTGCTGTCATTCAAAAAATGGCAGGAAAGGGAAGATGGAAGCTCGAGAGGGAAAAATTGGGGCTTTTTGCGGGAAACATTTCGACACGTGCCCTTCTTGAGGCTAGTTCTAGCTTTGACGAAGAAAAGTCCACTTGGCGAAATGTTGGTTCGAGCTTCCAACTCCGGTTTACGGATTACTGTTATGTACGATAACTGAAGCCCCTGAGCTTTTTAGAGCGTTTTCTTTTCTCCCTTTTTTTTTGCCCTTTGCCCATCGACAATGTCTTGGGTCCCGCAAGTTTTCATATACCGTGTATAGGGACCAGTGACACTTTTTTGTGCAATATTATTATGTTATATATTTTCTACGTGATAGCACTTGCACGCGTCAGTTCACTTAGAATAGCTCAGATTGCGTCAGTTTTACGTGCATACTCACTTCGTCAGCGTCCAGAGCGCTGCGGCTGTCTGCGTCCCCTTGAAACTGGCTCCGGGAGCGATGGTGACTCCTAGCCGATGCGTCCAGTATCCTCTGCCGCAGCCTAGATATCAGGTTGCGCGTCCTGTACTGAGACCTCTTTCCTCCACAGCCAGTGAAGGCGTTGCAGAAAGGCCGCTTCTGCTCCGGCTCAAAGCGCTCTTCGCTCACGTCATCCTGAGCAACAGAGGGACATAGACATATAGTGAGGTGCATATGCATGCGCACGGGAACCTCCCCCCCCCCCCCCATGATGATCTAACGGGAGGCGCCAAATCTGCCTTACACCGTTATCATTCGGTCCTTTCATGTAATTTTTTAGGGGCGAAGCTCCTTATGCCGTGGGTCGTGGCGTCCGCGATGTATGGAGTAGTATAGTCGTCGTCGTAGTAGTAGCAGGTATAGCCACCTCTCGTTTATTCCTTGGAATGTCCACAGGATGGCGGTACTTCTATATTGTGAATATATTGTGACGATGGAGCGTCGAGGTGTGTCAATATGATGAAAAGATGCGAGATGGCAGTACTTGGAGTGTTCACTAGATGGTCGGACGGACGGACCGATGGACAAGCAGACGGACGTACGCGTGGACGGGCACTCAGACGGATGCACGGACGGACGGATGGACGCACGTACGGATGCATGGATGGACGCACAGACGGACGGACGCACGAACGGACGTACGGACAGAGGCGCGGACGGACTGACGGATGCTTTGCCCTACTCATCATTATTCAGTCCATGGATATGCTGTGATTTTATTTTAATGCGTCAATCTATAGCCACGCATGTTTTTGGACGATAATGGTGGCCAAGCACCGCAAATGTTATATTCAAATAACTGTTTACTTTTTACTCTTACCCCGGATTTCTAGGAATCAATGACAGGCATTCGTGAGAAGCACGTCATCGCTTAATTTTCTCCTTGCATCTGTTGCGGAGCTAGCTCTTTTCAGCTGTCGACGAAAGTCAAGGGAGGGGGGTGGAGCGCTGCAATTAATTTGCCCCCCCCCCCTATCTCCATTGGAGAACCCTGTGCCCGCCCTTGGGAAGGTGTCGTTCGGGCGCGTTTGCTTTGGTATGGCAGGAGTAAGAGAAGCGTTATTAGTAAAAGAAACCGTTGACGCGGCGCTTTCACTTTTAGATACATACCGGACGCTACAATTACAAGCACAGCGATCCCTGAAAACATGCATGTATAAGTTGATCTCAATTTTTTTTTGCATTTCCGCACTGCTTACCATGTGTCACATGCATTAGCACTATGAATATTTCTGGTTTTGTAAATCAGTTTAATGTGTAATGGTTACATTCTGGGCAGGTTGGTGGTATAGTGTATAGCTGAACAGCCGTATGGGGCCATTCGTGAACAACTGCACCGAAGAATGTATACAAAGCGAGGGCTCCACCGCAAATGCGAATTTCTGTTCTGTTAGGGCACGCCGCTTCTAACCTAGCAGGTAGCTGTGTGGGCCGCAAGGACTGCAGGGTGGAACACCTATCTGCAGGCTATGTTCTCAGACAAAGCTGTAATGTGGCTTTCTCGGAAATTTCGGGGTCCGCAAATTTTTGGAGATGAGGGCACATTTAAGCTAACAAATGAAAACTTGGACATCTTAAGTTACATGGAATATTCAAGCTTGCCTCGCCGCGGTGGTTCAGTGGCTAAGGTACTCGGCTGCTGACCTGCAGGTCACGGGATCGAATCCCGGCTGCGGCGGCTGCATTTCCGATGGAGGCAGAAATGTTGTAGGCTCGTGTGCTTAGATTTGGGTGCACGTTAAAGAACCCCAGGTGGTCTGGCCTCCGCTACGACGTCTCTTATAATCATATGGTGGGTTTGGGACGTTAAACCCCACATATCAATCAATATTCAAGCTTACACTACGTGTGGAAGCATATAGCGTGAGCTGTATGCGCTAGCACGTTGACATGCTACAGGGGCAGCCCGTGCAGACGATCAATGCGTCGTGTAAACGGGGTTGCCGCCTACCATATATATGCTGGTTGGCATTGGCGTCAATAAATGAGCTTTACACCTTTGTGCGGTGTCGTGGCGGCTGATTAATAACTGTTCACCACAGTTGAATAAGCTATCGTAAAGCATCTTGTCACAAAGTGCCTTCACGGCTACAGGAATTAGCTCGCGCTATCCTTTGAGCATGCATGATAGATGATCTCTCATATTCTATGCCACGACAAGCAGGTATATATGTGCAATAAGCACTATCATGGACGCAAAACAAAATGACATTGCCATTTGTGATCGTTACATCATGGCTTGCTTTCAATGGATCGATCAAATTGTATATGGTTCTCAAGTGCGTGAACAGATACTTGCGTGATTCATTTCTTCTATGGCTTAGGTGACCATCTTTCATGTTCAGGCGAGAGTGCGGAGATGATGCCCGTATAGAAATTATTATTATTTTTTTGCGTTTGCTTCTCTTGTGTGTGCGTGCAATATGTGAAC
This sequence comes from Rhipicephalus annulatus, assembly GCA_013436015.1. Classification (NCBI taxonomy): domain Eukaryota; kingdom Metazoa; phylum Arthropoda; class Arachnida; order Ixodida; family Ixodidae; genus Rhipicephalus; species Rhipicephalus annulatus. Next base: position 92,269 of record WOVY01010473.1, on the reverse strand, counting down.
TCCAAGAAAAATAAAAGCCATTTGACTCTCTTTTGAGAGTTTTGGCTTGTCACGTGTGTGACTGTCTTTAAAAGAGGCACGTCAACTCCCTTTGTGGCTCATTACAGGGCCGTAACGGGAGGGAAAAGGGGGCTGAATGGTTTGGACATTCCACGAAATTTTTTCATTCTTTAATTTTTCAGGTTATACTAAAGAATTCAAGGCCTTCTCATCGACTACCAGTTGTTACGGTTAACCGTTCTACACATAACCACCCCCTAAAAAATTCCTCAGTATGGCTCTGGGTCAATATCCTCTTTTCTGACAGTCGTATGACCTTCAAGAGAGTTAGCGTGTCTTTTTAAAAAAACATACACATGGCAAGTCAGAACTACCCGAAAGGAGTCATAGATACTCTTTTTTTTTCTTAGTGTGGGTCTGAATATTTTATTCCTTTCTTCCCCCCTTTTTTTGCTTTATTTGTGAGGTAGCCCGTGTTCATAGCGTTTTCGTGTTTTAATAAAGAAATTAGGGCTGGCCACTCTACATACTGAGACCCTGATGAAGCCCTGCAGTGAAACGCAGCTCCCCGCACGAACTTCTGATCTTACCTGCTTGGCAAACTTCCACTTAAGGCCCCAGAACGGAAACTCGCGACTGTACGACTCACCGGCTTTTCTTGTGCTTCCGTCAAGCAGACTGAAAGGACGAGGACGCCAAAGAGGAGCAACCCAGTTGTAGACATGATTGATGTACCCGGCCTTGCGCACTTAGATCCTGCAAGACGCACACATTAAAGTAGCTTCATCATTCCCGATATTTTCCGTCAGCGAAGTTCTTTCTCCCTCAAAAGTACTGCACGAAAAGAGTTGGCGCAGACCCTCCTGTCGAAATGGGTCTCGAGAAACACCTGCCACCAGACACGCAACTTTGATAGTTCCTTCTCACGCGTTTAAGTCTCTCAGAATACCTATTGTGTTGTCTGGGGTGACATTCTCTCGTGATGGTATTTGCCTAACCATAGACGAAAAATGCAGTGTGTTCTCACGACAAGCGTGCCCTACTAATTATTCTCGACGCGCGAATAGTGACGTAATATATATATATATATATATATATATATATATATATATATATATATATATATATATATATATATATATATATATATATATATATATATATATATATATATAGCATCGAACGCGTAATTCGAAGGTCGTAGGTTCGATTCCTGCTCACAGATGGTAATTTTTTCATCCACTTTTCTTTCTTCTTATTTACATTCCATTGGTTTTAATAACTTCCCCTGTACATTCCTTGGCATTACTGTCTGTTATATCTCATTAATATTGTGTTAAAACACGGAAAAACGAGCCCTTAGGTATACACTTCTTTCCCTTATGTTATATATATATATAATGCTTATAGGCATATAGTATTGGTGACGCGAAAGTCTCTTGGTAACATACAGGGTGTTTCAGCTAAATATTACTAATCAATAAAAAATTAAAAATGAGTGATACATAGCTCCAGCTAGCGCAGTATTGTTCTTAGCTGTATGTAGCATGTCAGAATATATTTTTTGATCCGCTAAGTACGCTAATTAACAAAGACTGCCTATCGAGCTTTTTAAATACTGACTCTAGAGAAAAAAATGTCAATACAAGACTTGTAGCTCTTATCCAGAAATTACAAAATTTTAAAGTTACGGTAAGATAACAACGCTGGTAAATTTTTTTCCAGGATTTGATTAAAGTGCGCGAAATGAAAACACGTGATTACCGCCTAACGCGCGGCGCTTTGAGTGCTCTGCAATGTAAGTTGAACGAATTAGTGAAGGCTTCTCACAAACGAAGATCGCTTGAACAAGCTATCGGTGACTACGATGGACATTAAGCGATGGTTGGATGGTGCCATTAAAAAAAGGGGGGGGAGGAGAGAAGAATGACGACAATAAACAAAAGTGGCTGCCACATGCATTGCGATACAAGGCCAGTGGCAGCAATCGGTGCAGGGCAGACTTTTTTTTTTCTGTACGTGTACATAACATATGTGAAATTTGAAAAATTCTGGAGTGGGGGATAGTTTAAACCCCCAGTTCTTTTCCAAGCTACTACTATACTACTGCTACTACTACCGCTACTACTACTACTACTACTACTGCTACTACTACTACTACTACTACTACTACTACTACTACTACTACTACTACTACTACTACATGGCTACGCCGGAGGTGGTGCGGATGGTGTGGATGGTGGTGTTGGTGGTGGTGATGATGCCAACTACTTTACTTAAAGGTTATTGGTGATGGCAACTACTTTTCTTAAAAGTTTGTGGCGATGGCAACTACTTTACTTAGAAATTTGTAAAACGAAAAGTTCAAGGACGCCTGAGCTTCGCCTTCAAGAGTAGAACGCAACAGCGCGTTCGCATCGCCTCCTCAATCTATATAGCCTCTCGGTGGGCACTTAAACCGTGTCGCAAGGAAAGGTACATCTGTAATTAGGCCCTTTCAAACTATCCTAGAATTGCTACAGCAAGTACAGTTGGGAAGTACCCATTGCGTTACATAATTCTTCCTTTTGCGAATCAGTGAAGTATATTCATATACGCGTCCTCAAGGCAACACACGTACCGGCAGTTTCTCACTTTGCCGATGTTTTAATATGTCCGATTGCTTTGTAATGGGTTGGCTTTTGAACTTCTCAGTCGATGTGCACTTCACATGTCTTGAAGCCTTGCGCGATTCTAAATTTCTGCCACGCAACATAACATGCGCTATGGAGACTCCTCGCAGTATACATGACATTCGTACAGGGTTTCTTTCGAAAGCAGTTCCAATACAGCGTGGCTCTGTGGTAGAACGCCTTCTCTCCACGCAGGAGGCCTGCAGGTGTTCAAGTGTCGCTCAAACCGTATATTTATTATCATTGATTTATTTGCATATATCTCGAATTTTCGCTCACAACCAATAACCGGTCACCGACATCGAAATTTCGGCGAAACGATCGAAGTCTGTTGACGCTATCGCGTGAACGAAAGGGAAAAAAACTGATTGCAGACAGAGTATTATGGCGCTATACATATATAGGCAGCCGAGGTAACTGGCAGAGATAAAGATGATTCCAGAGGAAAACATTTAAAAAAAATTTCATAACAAATGTTTGCTGACTTAAGTAAGCACGTGAACAAACAAGATGAGAGAGTTTGAAACGAGCAATCTTAGTTAAGATGAAGTTCAAGTGAGGGTATTGTCAGCGGCACCACACACAGTTCGCAATATTGAAGAGATGATTCCAGAGGACAGCGTTAAAAAAAGCTTTTAGAACAAATGTTTGCTGGCTCAAGCAAGCACATGAACAAACAAGATGAGGGAGTTTGAAACGGGCAGTCTTAGTTCTGATAAAGTTCAAGTATTAGGTATTGTCTGCGGCACCACACACAGTTCGCAATATTGCAGTCACTTACATTTCCACATACTTGTACACTCTGTAATACAATGCGACAGTGTTAAAACCCCTAATCATTATTTTTCCCAAACTTAACTTCGCTATTTATTGTCGGTAGTGACTGCTGATATAAGACTAACCTGCTAGTAAGTATTTAAAATTTTAGCTGCTTTTGTAGTTTGAATATAAATGCAACCGGGCAGTTGATTGTCAGGATTTGTTCCAATATGCATGGCTCTATGCATTCTGAAAAGAGGCACAAGTCACACAGCATTGATCTGATATGCTTCTAGCCGCAGAGGCCCCATGACCCCGATATGATACTTGCCCGTAGTAGTTTTCAGCTGGTATCTACCTCATACCAAGTCATTTCGTGCGCTATACGCGTGGAATCATTTCTCAAGAAATCAACACAGTGTGTGCGTGTGAACAAGTATAGGTACAGACGCAGAAATAGCAGATGATATATAAGCCATTTTAAAGTCTGCAGGATGTTGGGAATAGTAAACGCCGACGTCCACGAAGCTTCGGCTAAAGCTGAAGCTTCTTTGAGGTAATGTGCCGATTTCGAAAAACGTCATCAAAAGTCTTTTCACTAGCGCGATTACGGATTGCAAGGAGCGCTTACACGCACCACTCTGCTTTTAGTCGATCGGTGCTCTGAAAATTTCCAGTGGTTCTGCAATAGTTCCACTCGGCCACAAGAGCATTAGCGAACCTTTTGTTCTTCGTTTAACAAATGCTTATACGTAAAAATATTTTTTATTATTTTCTACAGTTTAGACACTGCCCAGCCCTTTTAGAGTTATTTAAAAGATAATTGCAAAGGAATCAACATTATTTTATCCAATGTGGCCAGACTAGTGTGTCCACAGCAGATAGAATTTGTACTTTTTTGAGAAGGCGGCCACCCCGTCTCTCCTTTCGCTCGCTCTTGTATCGGGCGCACGCGGACGTTGGCCCCCAACAAAGAAACTGTGCCCCCCCCCCCAAAAAAAACATTAACATATTTCCAAAGGGAACCCTGATGGGATGCGAAGCAGCGGCTTTGCGCACGGACGCGATCGGCGTTTTTGACTCGCGCCTCATCGGTGTCGTTGGTCTTCCGCTGCCGACGCTTGCGTTCCGTTTTCCTGGCTCGCGCCTCGTCGGTGTTGCAGGCGCGACGTCGCCAGTCGCGAACGCGATCGGCTCTGCTAATCCTCGCAACGCCGGCGACGGCCGGGTTAGGTGCATGTTTCGGCGGGTGAAGGAGCTTCGCTTTCCGGCGTCCTTTTCATCGCAGATAAACGAGCCAAAAGTGTTCACTCGATATGCACTCGAACGTTGAGAGCGGTGAATAGGGTGAAGCTAGAGAGAGGTGACACGCAGCGAGCCAACACTAACTAAATTTCAAGGCCGCAGGGCTGCCGCAGTGACGTCAGAGGGTGGGGGCCCAGTCACGCCGCGAATGCGGCGGAAAGCCAGTGTTTCGTTCACGTTTTGGGAGAACCAACGCTCCCGCTGTCGCAGCTGCTGCGGCTAGATTGGGCCAAATAAAATATGTGGGAAAAAATTTTTACTAAGCATCCTAGCATTGCTACACGGAGTAACCAAGTACAGCATCTGGCTTGCGAAAGTTTTTGATATTCTAGCTCTACCGCCGCGGCGCATAGAGAATCACACGAATGATTTCAACATCTTGATTTCAAGTACGATTTATTCTGGGGAGAAAACCACATCTATTCTACTTGTTACTCAGTGTTTGAATCTTCATTTCTTTATTTTTCACTGGCATCACGAATGTCATCATTCCTACTTATACTACTTGGCACCTACTTGGCACCGCCTCAACACCCGCGGCGAGGGGAGTGCTGTGCGGCGTGTTGCCACGGAGACACGGACGGACAGCATTACACAGGCTAGTCAGAGCTCCTTTACATCTAAAACTTGCAGAGCATTCTTTTATTAGATGCGAAGCAGCTCTTTGACTACTTTGTGTAATGATGTCCCTCCGTACGAACGCTCCACAAGTGTTGGCACGGTGCCAAGTAGGTCACGCCGCTGCCGCGCGTCTAACACGCCAGTTTCCTGTTTTATTTTCAAGTTTATTTCGTTATTGCTGACCAGTGGGGGGGAAATGCGCTTACATGATTATGCGACCCCGGTATGTCATACACAGAAAAAGAAATCGTGTGTATTATGCATACGAGTGAGAATTGTTCGGAGGCCAGGCAGAAATGGAAAGAGATGAAAAGGAAAATACAGGGAGGCTAACACGGTAGAATAACTGGTTTGCTTCCTTTTACAGGAGCGCAGAATAAGGCGAATGTAAAGAGGACAGATAAAATGAAAACAAAAAAAAGAACAAATATCCGTTCAGATATCTTACTGCCAGTATCATAAAGGCCCGCGTTTAAGATCTTGATTTATTTACGGGCGGCACAAAATATGAGCTTGCGAGCTGTGTTTTGACGATTTCGTGTAATTGCTAGAACGGTTTGGATACTGTGCCACGAGGTGAGAGCAACATGCATGGATCCATCCGCAAAACGAATATTTATTCTGAACTAATATTTACAGGCCCTCGCACACTTTAAAATGAAGTAGATAAGTAACTCTGCAAGGAATAAAGGTTCTGACTTTCTCAACTTCCGCAGTTTTCGGTTGCCCAAAATAGTCGTAAGTCGACCGCTAGCAGCGTGTCTCTCATACATGTTTTTTTACGTAAAACCCCCGATTTTAGTCCTAAAGTGCGTTCCAATGCATAAATATGACCCTGCACATCGTTGTGATCGCGTCTCTCTATGCAAGTGAATAAAATATTGACATTTACCCTCATCACGGAGGATCATTTTTATGCTATGTTTTATCTTTGTTCGTCATGTTTTTGAAAACAAGTCACCTGTAGAAGCTAATGGAAAAAAGAGGTAAACCAGTTCCATAAAAACAAGCAAGTAAACAAACGTACGAAACCTTGTGATGACACACTGGAGACAATGATGCAGCAGAAAAATTGAACGTAGATCAAAAACCTAGTTTTTGAGCTTTCGGATAACGTGTAATGAGCAGCATGACGGCTGTTCTATCCGGAGTACACATGGCACCCTCGTTCAGGCAGACTGGAGCGCTCATCATTGCTCTAGTCTGGCTGACGCGTCGAACTGCGACGCGAAGCGGCGCCAGAATTTCTTTCCCATGGTGGGAACCCATGACAAGCGAGTTCCTTCAGAGAGGCAGGGAGGCTGGGAACCTGTGCACTGTGTTTTGAGTGTTGACCATGCTTGTTTTTAGTAGGGGTAAAGGGGAAGAAGAACCTTCACTAAGCCTCTCATTCCCCCCCCCCCCCTCGCTGGAGCTGCCCCTGACTGCAAGAGCACAGAGATTCTTTTGTGGCAGAGACTTTCCTCGGGCGTGTGTAACACGTAACCACTCTACGGTCGAAGCTGTATAACACTGCAGCTGGTATTTATTCGCAAGCACTTCCATCTCAACCGAGCGACAATTCTTCTGCGTGCCTTCGCGTATCGCCCACAGTATGCACTACGCCGACTGGTAAAAAAAAAAGCAATGTTACATTAGAAGCTTGCGCGTAGCTTGAGCAGCAATACCTCACGTTTCCTGCGTTCGTATACCTGTTTCGAAACTGACAAAGCGACATCGCCATAAGGTGCACTTTCTGCTACCGAGCGCGAAAAAAATGATAAAACAAGTAGAAACAAATAAAAAAACTGTTCGACATTCGCTGGAAAACCCAGCACCTAGTGCTTCCTTTTGTTAACCAGCGATGAGCAATTGATTACCACTAATGCAGCTCTGCACGGGCGCACAAAAACGACTGCGGAGACACAATGAGCACAGTCTTTTGTGCGGCTTGGCGTAAATTATCCATTGGCGACTGCAGCGAACATACTGTTTTCGCGCCTGCCACTAGTGCGCCCACGTCGCTTTGTTTACCTCTCCACCCGCTTTCGGAAAAGCGAAGAGGGGGAGGAGGAAAATAAAAGAAATCCGCACCAAGTACTGCTTGGAACGACCTACTAATGAGTGCAGTGGCGATTTTCCTTTATGAGGCAGACGCCCGGTTCATGCGCATCCCGCTTTTCGCCGCTTCGCCCCCGCCCCCTTCCCTACCCAGGCGCAGTGGTTGTAAGCTCGGAAAGAAATCAAGCGACTGCGCCCAGAAGACGACGTGGCCGCGCAGTGGCCATGGCAACTTTGCGAACTTTGCGTCGCAGCATTGTGGGAGAGAACGGCAACTCGCCGAGACCGCGCATGGCGAACCGGAGAGTCGTGGGCGTATTTTTTATGATATTATCAGAAGCCCATCTACGCCATTGTTTTTCCTAATCAATTTTAGCGAGCCGATGGCGCTTCTAGAAAGCTCTTATTGTGCATATAGCCCTCTCAGCTATAGCTGGGTTGGCGAGAAATATTCTCCCTCTCTCGGTCTCCTTCTTTTTTGGCAAAATATACGTGGAAGCGAAGAAAAGTTTGCTCAAACCAGTTGCGTTTCGGAGAGCAACATGTTTTATGCGTTTATTAAGAAACTAGGTAGGCTCGACCAGAAGCCGCTCTTGTTTTCAGTAAACAGCGTAAAAAAGAAAGCCACATTCATACTTGGACGCGCGGTGATAGTAAGGAAGCTGACACAATGGTTGCCGATTAATCTGCCCACCAACGCAGAAGGCGCAAGAAAGCGAGCACCACTACAGAGTTTCTGGTGCATTCTGCGCGGAAGGCTTGCTCTGATTTAAAGCTTTAGCCGAGTTTGGGCTGTTCGGTACACGTGTTCGAACCATGGACACAAAATATACCCGAAAAGCACGTAAGTTGATTTCGAGAACTAGGGGAATATCGCTGTTCCGAGTATCTCCCTCTTTCACATTAGTTCCTCTCTATAGGTTTTCTCGGCTGTTCCAGCCAAAAACACTCATGCACTTGTAGCTGTAGCGAAGCTCGCTCACGGAGATGAAGCAGAAGTAGAACACGTGGGTGTGCCTGCAGTTATACTCACCGATCACCTATAGCCATCTATCTATACGAACCAGAAGCTTAAGTTATGCGTGCGACTAGACTGGTGAAAACAACGACCGTAGCGCCACTCGTTCCCAGTTCTGTCTCTCTCGCTGCTCTCTTTCTGTCTCTCGCTTTAGGTTGCGTCCGGCTATAGGTCTTGAAGCGCACGCGTGAACATTTACTGTCGTTAGCTTTCCGATTTCATAAAATAGTTTGTTATCGTGATGAATATCGATAGATAGCTGCTGTCACAGAACGAGCGCTAAAAATGGGCGCGCCACCAAATTCTTGCGATAACGGGCGGGAGAAACGCCGCGAAGTCAAAAGAAAAAAAAAAGGAAAAAAAGAAAACAAACGGTCAAGGCTCCCCGGGCGCGCGCTCTCCCCGCAGAAGCGTGGCTTCACGACGAACCTCCTCACCCCACAACGGCGGCCGAGCAAGCACTCGATTTTTCCAGAACGAAAGGGGCGTGGTCATACCGAGTTGACTCATCGGCCGGGGAGGGCTTTCCAATCGTCTCGCCCTCTTCCCAGCCTTCGCTGCGTATCGCGCCGACGAAATGACGAGAAGCGTCTGGAATGTCGCGCGCAAGGTATTTAACCGAGCAGCCGAGATGAGAGATCAGGAGGAGACGGAAGTGAGCGCCAGAGCGCGTAGGGATTCCGCCGTGTAGTCGGCGAAGGTTTTTGGTCCGTAGGGACGAAGCCGGAGATGAAGAGGATTTCCACCTGAGGGGTGAAGGCTCGAGCTACAGGCAAGAGCGTGTGTTTACCGCTATTGAGCGAGGACGCGTGGCAACAGCTGCGGGTGTGAAGCCGACGTGTTCCGGCGAAGAAGTTGAAGTTTGAAGAGTGGCCAATTGAAGACGCGAGGTTTCCTGGAAGAGAAACTTCGGGACAGCGGAACGGCAACAACGCTGGACTTTGAGTGAGTGATTCTCGGAAGACTATCATCCAGACTTTTGTTCCAAGAACTTTGGACTGGATAGGTTTTCTATCTCTTTAGTCTTTGTCTTGGTTGTTCAATGTATGCGACTGCATTGTAGTGCGTATCGTTGTCTGTTTCCGTTGTTTTGAGTGTGGCTGATTGTACCGTGTAGTACGTTGATTGATTGGTTTGATTGGTGACATATTGTATGCAACTATTGTGGAGTGTGCATTTTTGTGTATTGTTTTCGATCTGCCAATTTTGAGAATATAATATTTGTTTTGTTTATCAACTCTCGGCTCTGACTTGTTCTTTGGGCCACAGCCGGCGTCCGCTGGCGCGCCAAAAAGGACCACTTCTAAATTGTCCACGCTTTCGTGGTGCGGTTCGGGGGGCCGATACTTCGGCTCTTAGAATTAGCCCGGCGATTGCCTCCCTAATAACGGGACTTGTGTGACAGCTGCTGATGCCAAAAGTATCTCCGATAAAGAAAAACGAATTTCACTGTATTTCGTTGTAAGTGACGCCATACCGAGTAAGATGATTTTCCTGCTAACATGAACATCAAGCAGCATCTGTACGCACCACGCTGCCATGCTGAAGTGAGGCTACTACTGTATACATTACTGGTCGACAGGCATGTGTTCCCTCACTGCAGTGCTGCGTGTGCCGCCGCTGTTCTCAGTTTAATACGTGATTTTCTGCAATGGGGGTGATGCGTAAAGCTCTGCCATAAAGGCTTTGGTCCGCAAAAACTATCTGTAATCATTGGCCATTGACTTCGTTAAAAACGTCTTGGTAGTTGTACCCTGTTTGGGCTACTTGTCCACACTGTTGAACAAACAAACAAACAAACAAACAAACAAAGAATTAAATCAATAAAGATGGCACACACGGGATGTCTAAAAGCTTCGCGCCTTAGCAGAATAGCGTTTTTTTTATTGCTTGTGAACGCCTGTTCAAGCGCGTCATGACTCATATATTTCATTCTGAGAAAAAAAAAGCACCTCTGATCGACTGACGGAGTTTTGGAAGCCATACGCATACAGTCTAGCAAAAAGGGAGCGCCCGTTAGAGTACTGGACTGAAACTTGGTATAGGTCCAAGCGGTCGCTGACTATGAGCGTCGGCAGGATTTCATCTCAGGGGGTGCAAACCAGTGTCGCATCTCAGCTGGGCGAGGAGAGCCCTGGTTTAGCTTGAGGGAGGGGCAATGCTGTTGTGGCTTGATGGTGGTAAGTGCCTTTTTTTCTTTTCTTTTTGCACCTCCCTGCTGACTGATGCCCATCTCGCTGACTGTATTTTCTAATCGCTTATAAAGCCTCCTACAGTATAATGAGACAAGATCAGGATAGTAGATTGGGATAAATTCCACAAAAGCAGAAACAAAAAAAAGGAGAGGGACCCATCAAACACATAGAATAATGAAGCAAGGAGCTTCTATAAAAAGCCACGTTCGAAATAGAGTGGGACGAGTGGTTGGCTTGACGAGAAGACGATGACGGCGGCAGACACCACTCAACACAGATGAACAGCAGGCTCGCAAATCTTGTAGAAGCTAAAAAATCTATTCAGAAACGACTGCATACGCAAAAACACAAGCGAAGCCGAAGGCAAAAACTCGCGGAATCAAACAAACACGTCAAAACACACAGCGCCCAGCTATGCCATCAGGAATGGGATGACGTGTTTGACGCTACGGACGGCAACATCAACCAGGTCCCGACAAAGTGTCCAACAAGATGCTCCGGAACCTGGACGACCAGAGAACGAGCTGCTTGACAGGCTACATCAATGAGTGCTGCCGGAACGGGGAGATACCCGACGACTGGAAGAGGTCCGACGGGAGCTTAAGTCGGGTAAATCTTAGACATTCAGAACATGTGGCCCATCTCGCTCACTTATTGCGTCGGTGGGGGGCATGCTTGCCTGAACAGAGTTCGGCTCATTTGAGTCTAACAACGTATACCGCAGCGACATGACCAACTTCAGAAGAGGGCTGTCTACACAGTATGCCTTGATACAACTGAAGGAGCAAGTGATAGACACCACTGGACGAGGCACGACAGTAATAATCGGGCTAGATCTAAGGGAGGCTTTCGGCATGGTAGAGAACGCAGCCATCCTTAAAATAATTGTGCAAATCAGCCTCTACGAACGCACGTACAATTACATCACAAATTTTCTTACGGAAAGAAATGTCACAATTAGACTGGACAAAGAGGGAAACATTCCCGTGGACATCGGCAGTGCTGGCACACCGCAAGGGTCTGTCATGTCACTGATGCTCCTCGATCTCGTCATGATCGGATTATCAGATAAAAATAGAGCGAGTAGAAGGTAATAATCACGCAGTTTATTCAGGCGATATTACGATTTGGGTTATGACAGACACCAACGATAGAGAGAGAGAGAGAGAATAGACTTCAAGAGGTGGTGGAAGCCTTCGAGAGTCATCTGGAGTCACCAGGAAAATTGGAACCGCTACTATACCACCACAAGAGACTAGGCATACCATGCAGAGATGTAACAGAATTACACAAAAGAGGAATCAGGATGTCCACTAGAAATAACAAGAAGATCCTCTTGGTTCAGAAGATCAGAGTCCTGAGTCTCTGAATCGAAGCCAGGGGAACAAATGCGGAAACCGTAACGCGCCTGGAAAGGAAAGTCATAAAAATCGTTGGTGTAATACACACACACACAAAAAAAACGAACGGCTGCTACATCTAGGGGTACCTAATACGCATGATGATACCACTGAAGCACAGAGGATATCGCAATTAGAAAGTTTGTTCAGAACCGATAGTGATAATAATATTATCTCGCGTTTCACGTCCCAAAAAACAACATTATTATGAAAGATGACGTAGGGTAGTGCTCCAGGAGTTTAGACTATCTGATGTTCTTTAATGTGCACTGTGATCGCACAGTATACGGACCTCTACCATTTCGCCACCAACGAAATTGTGACCGCTATGTTAGGGTTCGAACTCGCGACCTTTGGGTCAGCATCCAAGCACCCTATAGTCACTGTTTCAACGAGGCGGACGAGCCCGGAACCAAAGCGGGCAGAAAACTTATGGAAGAGATCTCCATAAACTACTACAAAACGAAGGGCCCTAAGACGTAGATTCACCTGGACGTCCGATCCGCAATAATCACGGAAAACATGCCGAAGAATATGCACCCCGTACACAACGTCGGCAGACCAAAATGCCGCACGAAAACGATCCCCAAGAGCCACGGCACGTGGAAGGGGGTGCAGTTTGTAGATGGCGCCCGTTATTCCCGAAATATGGACATCAGTAATATCGTTGTGAGCGGCTCCCTCTGTGCACTGTTGGTCACAGACACGAAAGGGAAAAGCGTTGACAGCGGGCTCCGTAAGAACTAGATCGTTGGTCGCAGCGGGAGAAATGGCCGGTGCACTGGCCATAATCAATTATTGAAAACAAGACCGAATAAAATTAGTGACTCCAAAACGTACATTAGAAATTTCACAAAGGAATGAGTCTCTACTCAAGCAGCCAAAATACTGAACTGCAGAGCAGAAGACTTCCGGAATGGTAAAATTATACCCCAAATACCTCAAATGGATCCCGGCTATCATAGGGGAAGTAATCATAGAAGACACGGGCATTCCTACCAACCTCAACGAGAAGACCCACCAAACCACACGAGAACTAACCCACCACGGCTCGGGCAGCGATGTCCCGACACCCCTCACCCACCACAGAAAGGGGCACGTCTCCGGTGGAGGTGATAGGGACGATGTAGGCGGTGACAATGGCGAATATGCAATGCAAGAAGAGAGACAGAGTGGTCACGTACCACGACATACTGGCACACTATAAGCAACACCGAGAAGAATATCCCCCACCAAACAGCTAGACAGATTTCAAGGAATTAACAGATTGGTGAAGATGGCAAACCAGAACCTTTCGAAATTCAGTACACCAAAGAGTGAATTCCAGCCGGTACCCACCAGTAATCTGTCAGCTCTTTAAGCGCGAAGACGCAGATATGGCACATATTCTATGGCAATGTACACAGGTCACTGTAATATAACGAAAGGACAATATAGGACCGGACCTTCTCAAAGAGCGATGGCTAAGTGCGCTGACTAGCTTAGATCTGCACGACCAACTATATGGGCAATCTAGTCCATATAGCTGGTCTGTGTCTCACTCACTCAATCTATGTCTCACCACACATTTAATGTCCGGATGGCCTGAACCCGGGCCGGCAACCTTGCAATGTTTTTCTAATAGTTTTTGTGTCCGTCCGTCCGACTGCACCACTTGTATCAGTCAACAGCACAAGTCCTTTGCTGCATCTAGTGTTGTGTCGCTAGTTGATTATCTTCAAATACATTAAACGCTTGAAGCCGTCCTGAACATGCGGCCCAGATGACATATAGTTTACCAACTAGCCCAAAAGAACGACGAACATGCCATAACGAGGGCTGCCTGAACAACAATGAAAAAAAAACAACAAAGAAGGCACCTACCCTCGGCGGGATTCGAACACGCTTCCCCTGGTTTAGGAGACCGATGCCTTATACGCTAGTCCACGAAAGGTGACGCTGCGCATGCCTTTCGAAATGCAAGTGGCTGTGTGGACGGGGAGATGCCCTCGGCCATTCTCAAAGCTTATGGAAGTTCATAAGTCCCACGCTGCCTACTACACTACAAAAAGGCAGATTCCACGTACAGTGGGAATCGATGATATGCGAAGCACGAATGAGGAAAGTTGGTATGCCACTTTAAAATCAGCACAACGTTACAAGGCGGGCGGACGTAGTACACAGTAAACACAAGTAGAAATGTAATGCGCACTCACGTATCGAGGTAAGACGCAAGTATGTTGTTTATAGTCGCGTAACGACGGCACCAGAAATGTTTGCAATATCAGCACCAGCAGTGGTAGGCATGTAAATTATGCTGTACATGACTTTCATGTCATGATGATCATGTTTGCTCCTGGCATTTGTGCTCGTCTTCCATTCACGTCACGTAATGCCAAATTTAGTATATGTGAAGCTAGCGAAACGGCCGTGAGCGCACTATGAGCGTAGCATGTAGTCACGTTTTACGTGACACGCGTGAATGATTACCATGTTTGGACGTGTCATTTATCTTCGTTGTTTGTTCACATTCGTAATACCAAATTTCGCATATTCGAAGCTGGTGAAACAGCCACGAGTGCATCATGAGCATGACATGTAGTCATGTTCATGATTATCATGTTTACCAGTCATATACCTTCGTCACTGATTCACGTCACTTAATACCGAATTTGGTATATGTAAAGCTAGCGAAACGACCGCAAGCACACCATGAGCGTGGCGTTTAGTCATGCCTTAGATGGCATGCATGTCATGATTTCCCTGTTAGTAAAAGTAGTAATAATAGTAGTAGTAAACATATATTTAAAATACAGAGGTTGCCAGGGAGACCAGCCTCTAGTGGGTCAGCCTCCCTGCAGTACTAGGTGGAGCCCTTAGGGACACCATTGGTTGTGGTCGCTGTCCTGGCACGCTGGACCATGGCTCGTTGGGCCGCAAGGTACTGTCAACCGAACAGGGCCACCTCCCAGTCCTCTCTTGTTGGATTTGGGTTCGGGGGTAAAGAAGGATTGAGCTGGCATGCCCATACCATGTGGTATGTGTCAGCCACCTCCGCACAGTATCGGCGGAGGCCGGAAAAGGAATTAGTCAAAGTACTTAGGCACTGCCGGGTACTGTAAAGTATTGGTAAATAGCCGGAGAAAAATTCTTTCCCGAATCTTTTGCAGGGCGGAGGAAAACGGCGGTGGGAGTCCCAATAATTGGTAATTATATCTCTATAAGTTAGGAGAAGAACGTTCTCTTCTGGAACACAGGGGTCATCGGTGGGCGAGGCAGTGGCCCGGGGAATGAGTGCGCGGGCGGCAGTGTGCGCCGCCTAATTACCTGCGAGGCCCTGATGGGCAGTAGTCCAGATTATTAAACGCGGAGAGGGGTAACCTACTCGCGGACAAGATTTAAGAATTTTGGCAGATAGGGGTGTGATCTATCCCACTTGAAAATTTCGGCAAGCTCCTTTGGAGTCTGATAATATAATTTGAGAACTGTCGTGTGATATAGCCACAGCTATGGCCACCTCTTCAGCATGGGTAGCATTGGTTGCGCGGAAGAACAGACCATCCACCTGCCTGTCTTGGTGGACCACGGTGGCCGTATACCAACCCCCGTGGTAAGGGCAGGCGATGTACGTATAAAATACGTTTTGTTTAGTGCCGAATTGGCGCCGGAGAGCAAGAGCCCGCGCCTCCCGACGGCCAGCGTGCGACCCACGTGACATATTGGTGGGAAGGGGTCGAACATGAATCGCGTATTTCCAATGTTCTGGCACTGGTACCCGCTCCTCTGTGTGGAATTCATGCCGAATGTGTAGGTGATCTAGGAGTCGCCAGCCTGACGGGGTCTGCGCTAGGCGCGTGCATTGATTTGTTAGGTGAGCCTCCCGGATCTCCTGATAAGTGGTTACCACTCCCAAGGCAAGAAGTTTTGCATTGGAAGTAGTGATCGGGAGATCTAGGGCTCTCTTGACAATTTTGCGAAGGGTGACCTCCAAGGAATCTTCATCGTGCTTCCGTAAGTGCAGGTACGAAGTCGCATACAAGATGCGACTAGTGACAAAAGTATGTGTGAGACGAAGCGCATTTTTGCTTTTGAGACCTCCCCGCTTGTTGGAGACTCGGCGGACTATGCGGCCCACCTGCTCTCCAAACTTACGCAGCTTGTGAAGTGTTGTCTCGACCCTGCGGTTTTTCTGAATGTGGAATTCAAGGAAACGGATCTTTTGTGCCTCAATAATAGGTCCACTATGCAGCGAAAGGTTAATGGATGAAGTGCACTTCACCGACGGCCGAAGGTGCACAAATTTAGACTTCTGTGGGGAACACTGGATGCCGCAGTAGGCTGCATATTCGTCCACTATATGGGCTGCGGTTTGCAGGCTGTCCTCCATGCTGCCCAGGTATTCCTCTGTGGCTCAAAAAGTGATGTCGTTGGCATAAAGCGCATGCTTTACCCCGTCGACAGCAGCCAAGCGGGCCGGAAGCTGCGCCATAGCTAAGTTGAACAGCAGAGGCGACAACACAGCGCCCTGTGGTGTGACTCTCGTGTCCAGGGGATATATGGGCCGTTTGCTGATCTTGGGTGCGAATGTACGCAGCTCTGTCAGTAAGAAAGTTTCGGATGTAGTTGAAGGTGCGCTAGATGCAGTTGGTGGCACTTAGGTGAGCTAAGATGACTTCGTGCTTGACGTTATCGAAGGCTCCCTTAAGGTCAAGCGCTTAAGGTCAAGCGCACTATGAGCGTAGCTTGTGGTCATGTTTTACGTGACACGCATGAATGATTGCCATGTTTTGACGTGTCATTTACCTTCGTTGTTTGTTCACGTGACGTAATACCAAATTTGGCATATTTGAAGCTAGCGAAACAGCCATGAGCGTATCATGAGTGTTACATGTAGTCATGTTCTTACAGGACACGCATGTCATGATTATCATGTTTACAAGTCATATACCTTCATCACTGATTCACGTCACGTAATACCGAATTTGGCATATGTGAAGCTAGCGAAACGACCGCAAGCACACCATGAGCATGGCGTGTAGTCATGCCTTACATTACATGCATGTCATGATTTCCCCGTTAGGGCTTGTCACTTATGTTCGTCATGCAGTCATGTCACATGCCAGGTTTGCAGTATCTCATGTGATTGAAGCCACTGTAAGATCAGCAAGACCATGACATGTCAATCATGACACTCATGACATACGTGTCATGATCTTCATGTGGTGACTAGCCACTTATGCTAGTCACCCAGTCATGTTTGCCATACCGAGTTTGGTATAGATCCCTTTTTCGAAACGGCCAGGAGAGCTAAATTGATAGATGGATAGATAGATAGATAGATAGATAGATAGATAGATAGATAGATAGATAGATAGATAGATAGATAGATAGATAGATAGATAGATAGATAGATAGATAGGTAAGTAGGTAGATAGATAGATAGATAGATAGATAGATAGATAGATAGATAGATAGATAGATAGATAGATAGATAGATAGATAGATAGATAGATAGATAGATAGATAGATAGATAGATAGATAGATAGACACGGGCAAAGTCGCCGAAGTTCGCTAAGAAACGCTTCGCACTTAATAACTGTCTGAATTATACCATATTCCTTAGGATGTCGGGAACTGGTTGTGTTTTGTGCGTGTTCAAGTCTAGTTCTCAAGCCGCCTTTAGTCATACTCGACACCTCGACAACGGTCCGCCACGCACATGAGAGTCTTCGTCCTTTTTTCGTTTTGTAGCGCAAGTTACACTGGCCGAGGTTGTGCAGTGTCGCATGGCTCACGGTGACCAGTTCTGCTCAAGCTCGAAGAGCTGGGACGTCACCCAGCGCACAAGTGGCACACCGGAGAAAGCCTGGAAACTCCTGGAATGACGTGTCACTAGTGGACTGGCGCCTGGCTCACGTGAGATCGGATGCTCGCTAGTCTGCCCATCCATCCTTGGTTTGTCCATCCGTCCGTTCATCTATCCGTGGTTCGTCTATCCATTTGTGTTCATCTGTCCATACTCGGCTGTCCACCAGGCACGGCATCAGTGCATAGCATCGCCTTGTGTAGTATAGTGTAGCAAATGGGTGGGAAAGGGAAGTCAGTGCTGGAGGAGGAGAAATGTGGTGGAGAGAAAGAAAGAAGAAAAATAAAGGTAGAGCGTAATAAAGAAATAATAAGAAAAAATAGAGAGAAAATGCAGAAAGGCAAAAAAAAAAGAGCAACAGAGAGAGTATCAACGAAAGAGAGAAGTAGACAGAGAAAAAATACCGCATATCCCGCTAAAGGGAACTATGTGTGCGTGCGAAGCAGCGGGAAGATTGTGAACTGCACCCACAGAAACTCGTCTACGTCGCCTTAAGCAGGTGCACCAACTTTCAGAACCTCTACCTGACTAACACAGCCGGTGACCGCTGCCGTGAAAGCTGCCGGTGACTATGACTATAGCACTGCTAAACAGCCAGTCCCTCGACGCACACGCCAGACATGTAACGTAATCTCGGGCTAACCAAAGCAGACGTGCTTCGTCTCACGGTCACGTGAAAAACCGCAAGACCGATGATCAACGGCTCCTAAGTGATCGTGTGTACTGAGGAAGCGTTTCGTTACCTTCGCCGCTGACTCGGGAGAGAAAGAGGGGGAGAGCGTAGTAGATGAGGGAGGGGAGGTGGATGAACATGAGCCGTGGGAGTATGGACGCCGCGCTACACAGGAAGCGTTTCCGACTCCGGAGAGAGAAGGGGTAGCGTAGAAAAGAGAAGGGGAGGAGACACGTCTGCGCAGTTGGGAGGGTGGACGCCACTGGAAGGAGAGAGGGACAAAGCCCCCCCCCCCCATCTGCTTCGCATCTAAAGAAGAGAAAAAAAGAAAAGCAAGCAACGCAGCGTCTAGCGACCCGATACCACACCACCTGGCCAAGCCGTGCATGCGCAGCAGCTAAGCCACCCCACCGACAGAGACATACCATGCAACCTCCGCTCGGAGCAGACGTGTTGGCCGACGGGGAGCACGAGTGGTGATGGGCCTTTGTTTCTCTGTGCCGAGCTTTGTGCGACTTAGTGCTTGCCCTTTTTTTAAGGTTATTTGCACTTCTCATCCTATCCGCCATGTTAATCTTGTCAATAAAGAGAACAAAAAAGGCATGGTGGTCTAGTGCTTCTGGTTCTGGACTGCTGACTCGAAGCTCGCGGGAGCAATCCTGGCCGTGGCGGCTGTATTTGCGATTGATGTGAAATGCAGGAAGCCGTTACACATTTAGACGCACAATAAAGAACCCCAGGTGATCGAAACTTTGGAAACCACTCCTACGGCGTCCCTAATAATAATCGTAGTTTGGAAGCGTAAAACTGGGACATATATACGAAGGGGTGCTGAAAAGTTCTTGGCTTTATCACCTTCCGTTTAGAATTGAAACATAAACGTATAGCCATGTAAGAGATTCATTTGATGTTAAGCAATTGTGCAACTTTTAGTTTCAGAACTAGTTTTTGTTTAATACGGAACGGGAGATGAAAGAGGAAAAGCAAGTTCCCTGTCTGTCGAGTTACTGGGCATTAAGAGGTTTTTGTTTTCCCTGGGAAAGTCTGCAAATGCTATTTGTACTGAGAAACCACAAACAATGTCGGATAAGTGTTTTTTCTATGGCGCAGTTAGTAGTCGGGTCACTCGTTTCAAGACATGGTACTTCCCCATTGAAGATGAACCCTACAGTGGTCCCTCAACCACCTCAACGAATCCCACAACACACTACGCTCTTTACAAGCCGATTCTTGATGATAGGAGAATATCCTCCAGTAACGTATCCCAGTTCCTCGCCACCTGTCTCAGGCGAGTTGATTATATCAATGCCAGTATCTTGCGCATGCGCAAGATTTCAGCAATGTCGGTTTGAGTAGAAAACACTAAACATTCGTACACGTCCAAAGTTGTGGCTGCCAAATTGAAGACCCGGGCTTTCCAATCAGTCCTCCATACCTCTTATTCACATGACCTGGTCTCTTCCGGCTATCATCCCTTTCCGATCGTAAGGAAACACTTGAAGGGTTGCCATTCTGACGATATTGTTGACGTCAAAGATACTGCTGTGAGCTAGTTTACCAACCTATTGAAATATTTTATTTTAAACGTACTCAAAAGGTGAAGCAGGACAGAACATTTACTTACAACCAAGGAAAGAAATATGGTGTCCTCAAGTGCGGGAGGCGACGATAGTCAGCCAGGAGCCCCCACTCCAGGCGACTGCCTCTGCCCGCTCCGCGATCCAGACCTACACGTCGGGGTCGAAGCTGACCAGTGTGGCCTCTAGCGTCACGGTAATTTGCAAGCCCTGTGGGCTACCATGTATACACATACTGAGACAGCCTCAAAGTATGCGGAACCGGGTCGGGCCCGGAGGTTCGACACAGCTTGCACGGAGATGTAAATGTTTTGTGCTCTTCGGCTACGCCCCTTCAGCGTAGCCTTTCGGCGTAGCTCGGGGGAAGGTCTTCCCTCGAAAATTTTCAATTCTGCTTGCGTATATAGTATACTCGCACAAGCAACGAATGTGGTGAAGCACAAGCAAACTCACGCACGAACATACGTAAAGTAAAACAGCCCCTCCCCCCTCCACCCCCCCCCCCCCGAAAAAATTTCTGGCTAGCTGCTGCTTGGTATACATGTGAGAGTATAGAATTGGTGAAATAATGGTGTAAAAATAGCGTCAGTCGGAGGAGGGATTACGTTGAAGAAGTCTCCACTTTCGAGGCTGTGACTACATTCTTTCTGTGAAAAGGCACGAACATTTAGCACTCACTCGTATATATACTTCTCTTCCCAGTGCAGATTTTCATTTTATTGACTTTTTTACCCTTACAAAGCTTCTCAAGTGCAATAACAAAGAAGTTTAAAGAAAGATTAGAAGCTAAGCTGGGACCACATCGAAAAATTTCTTTCCTATAGTTCTTCTCGCGCCTGTGTGACCAGAATAAAAGGTGGTATAAAGGCGCAGAATATCAACTTCGGGTCTCTGATATTCCTTTTTCTCCGTTTCACTTGGATCGAAGCCTTGAAAACGGCAACGCGACTGCAGCGTTTTCGCACCGTTCTGCCTTTCTTGAGAAAAAAAGAACTAAAAAGAAATGAAAACACTTATAGATACCAGAGTTGGTAGGCTCCGAAATTCGGCCTTGTAGGTGGGGCATTTTGCTCTTTAAAGGAGGACTGATGAGGGTGGGATGCAACACAGGCGCTCGCGGTACCTTCTAGGTTTTGCGCTGTAAGGCTGCGTATAAATCTACAAACTTTGTTATAGGTATACTTTTAAGACACTATTTCAGTTTAATATGCGTAAATTTCCTTTTTATGCGTGACAGTCCATTGGTTTCTACAAGTCCTCGTTTCGACTCACGATGTCTCAGGTCTTCGCAGTGGCGTATCCATCCACTACTTTGTTAGAGAGCTGCCGAAATCCTAGGCCGGTATTACGAAATAACCATTCGCTCGATTTCGAAGACCATTCATAGCAATTATTTTTGAGGAACACAATATTAAGAGATGACGCTACTGGCTCTGGTGCCATACGACGATTTCAGATTGCAGCCGAATGGCGCGTGCCTGGATCAGCACAAAAGGGGGGATGGACTTGTGCTAACCCTATAAACTTTACACAACAAATTTAACGTGCTATAGTAAAAGCCTGGCGTGGTACACCTGAACCGTATTCCGCAATACTAATAAGAGAGAACGTGAGCTTGCATGTTGTGCGAATACAGCCTTTCAGAAAAAGAAATATAGAAAAAAAAGTAAAGGGAAAAAAGAAAACGTGTCTTAGATAGGGCTAAAGGTGGCAGCACTGTCACCACACTAGTGTGATTAGGTGTGGCCAGCGGCACGCATACAAACGTACGCAGCAGCGCTTTTTTCTTGCGGTGAGCGGTGTGAGCCGATTCTCGGGTAATAAAATGCGTTGAGTGCAGCCTACTCTTAATATGTATATTGCTTATTGCCGAATGAATCGCACACAGACAACCAGGTGACTGCGATATGAATGCGATATGAGCACTGTGTGAGTTGGCCAGCAATGATTGTCTTCTATAGTGTACCCCTTTGATGTCACTGCACTGTCATGTTTCATAACGAATATCCTGCATTCATTAATGAACATTCCTTTAGTTAGAGTTCATTAGTCGGAACTTACACACGCGTATTGGCTGAGAACTGCCTGTACAGCCGTGGCGGTAAATCGCGAAATAATCCTGTGCAAACACGTTTTTCTATCCCCCGTGGTCGATTAGTGGCTGTGGCGTCGTGCGGTGGATGCATTTGAGGGGAAATGGAATGTAATGACAGCCATGTACCGTGAATCGCGTGCACAGTGAGGGCACCCAGCGTTGTACTAATAAGCCAAAAGAAATAAAAAAAAAACGTTTATTTCAGGCGCAGAAAGGATGTAAGTGAAAAAAAAAAGTTCAAAAAGTAACTGCAGCTTGACTGAGACGGTGTCATCGTGAAACTACTCTGAACATTAGCTATCGCAAATCTGGCTTTTGCCTTCCGTGACTTGTTAAAAAAGTAAATAAGCAAAAATCAAGCCAAGCCCCGTTATGCGACATCACGAGAATAGCGGGATCTTTTACTCTCAAACTGACGTATGTGACACCAATTACGCATGATTAAGTGGGGAAAAACTTATTTACAATTACACACGCAAGTCGTCGGAAGCCCTTTTCTATTGTTCTTTCTTCTTCATTTCTCAATATCACTCCGCCGATGTCCCCTGCCTGTCAAGCGACCGAAGGAAAGCTCAAGTACACTATAAGGCGCTATATTATTCTGAACTAAACAGAATATTTTGTCAAAATAGCCTCAGTGTACAGCCTTTGAACCGAATGAGAAAGAGAACAAATATCTTTTTAATAAATCACAGATAATTGTGGTGACGTATACAAAGGAGGAGGAATTACGTTGAAGAAGTCTCCACTTTCGAGGCTGTGACTACATTCTTTCTGTAAACAGGCACGAACATTTAACACTCACTCGTATATATACTTCTCTTCCCTGTGCAGATTTTCTTTTTATTGACTTTTTTTACCCTTACAAAGCTTCTCAAGTGTTATAACAAAGAAGTTTAAAGAAAGATTAGATGCTAATCTGATTAATAAAGGGCACTTAAAATAGAACAGCTATAGAACTATATGTGGCAGAAAAGAGAAACAAGAGAAGATATATATGAGGCGTGTGCAGGAGAGGTATTAAACGTAACGGTTCTGATGTGAGCCAGTATAAAGCTCGTCAATTAAGCTAATGTCTTGTTTGGTAGATTGATGTCTTGTTCGCAGAGCACCATTATCATCATTGTCGTCGTCGTAGACCCATTTCATGTCTACTGCAGGACGAAGGTGACTCCGAATGATGTCCAACTCACGTACTCCTTCACGAGCTGATTCTGGAATTTCATAATTCCATCGCTTTACCTAACTCTTGGGCATCCGCGGCCGCGCTCCCTGACTCTTGCTATCTTTCCCGACGCTCTTACTGATCGTTTACCTGTCATCAAGACGTGAGCAGCCAGTTGCATACCAACTCTATCGCAAGTGGGGAGGGGGGAGCAAACAACCTACCAAACTTATCAGGTGGGATATATATATATATATATATATATATATATATATATATATATATATATATATATATATCTATATATATATATATATATATATATATATATATATATATATATAATGTGTGCGTGTGTGTGCGTGTAAATGCTGTGTGCTCAGATTTAGGTTCACGTTAAAGAACCGCAAGTGGTCGAAATTCGGTGGTTTAACCCCAGATATCAATCAATCAACTCACGATCATTCAGTCAGCATGCGCGTATACTAATAACCGCTACACCACACCACGCAACAGAACCGTCTGAAATGAAACAGGCTTGTGTAGGCACGGGCGTGAACATTCCTGCAGTTAGCCCAGAGAACGGGGGCTTTACTCCACAAGGAGGAAAGTGCCCCTCCTTGTGGTGCCGTGTGCAATCGTTTGCACACATTTCGTTTTTTTTTTTTGGAAGAGCAAAGGGCCCTTTTCGTGGTAACTGCGTGGTTACTCCAGAAAACTTTTTAGAGTGTATGTACGCGTGTACATCTCTGTGAGCTCATTATTCCTGAGAGAGAGAGAGAGAATTAAGCAGCACTGCACATATGTACTTCTTTTTTGTCAGAGTAGTATTTTGAGCTGTAAAAGGCAATTCAAGTTGAATGCAAGCCAACTATAGCCAGACTCCTAATTAGGCCTTCATCTACGGTTTTTCGCCTTCTTCCTGGTCCGACGCATGGGTCAAGCTGCGGGTAAAGCTTAGAAGCTGAGCTTCCCACTGTACTCGAGTCCATTGTTTTATTCTTCGCCACTTTGCAAACTGCTGCCACTGTTTCAAGTTACGGTATGCAAGGCTGATCAGATTTATCAGAGACTGAAGCGCAAACCCTTTTGTGGCGCCTCTAATACGGCAGAACTAAATAATTTAAAAATATTTTTCACAATCATCGGCTCACAGCAGCTTTGATAAAGCAGCGATGAGGCTATTCATTTTTGCGAAATAAAATAATTTTCATGAAGCAGCAAAAAACTGGTCCATAAAACGATTGCTCGTTCCCATTCATAACAAAGCAAGTACAAGACGCTTTGACACTTTGTACTGTAGCCCGCTTTGAAATGCTACAGTACAAGGCGTGAAAGAGTCGCATAGGTGGCGCACCGCAAGCAACATTCAAGGACAATCGTCGCAGCAGAAATTTAGGAAACAATTTACTTCAATAAAACATTCTCTATTAACATTTTCATTTCCTGGTAACAATACAATTGAGGGATTACTGTTGTGAAGGAAAACTTCGCCTTAGTTTGTTGGTTTCCCCAGCCTACAGCTGGCACGGTAACCACTGTCAAAAAGAGGGCGGGGGGGGGGGCTGAGTTTCTCAACTTTTCGCAGTGGGGGGGGGGACTCACGCCAGCCTTGCTTCCCCGGCTGGTACGCCTATGTGAGCAGCCAATCTTCGTTTATGAACAGCGATGCTGTTAAAAAGCTAAGATAAAATGGATGACCGAAAAAGTCACGATTGATTTATATGTGGGATTTAACGTCCCAAAACCACCAAACCACCATATGATTATGAGAGACGCCGTAGTGGAGGGCTCCGGAAATTTTGACCACCTGGGGTTCTTTACCGTGCACCCAAACCTGAGTACACGGGCCTACAACATTTGCACCTCCATCGGAAATACAGCCGCCGCAGCCGGGACTTGATCACGCGATCTGGGGGTCAGCAGTCGAGTACCTTAGCCACTAGAGCACCGTGACGAGGCAGGAGGTGGAGGAAGAAGAGGAAGGAAATGCAAGGAGGTGAACCAGACATGCGTTCGGTTTCCTACCCTCATAGGCGTGCGCAGGGATCCCGTTCAGGAGGGAGGGGGCGATGGTTCATTGCAGCGCCCTCCCCCCCCCCCGTTTTTGTTCAAGCAATGTACGGGGCAGATTTTGCGCCCCAACCCACCCCCTCTTAGGTGACCTGGAGGGCACCCGACCCCCAGTCAACAGTCAATGTATGGAGCACATTTTGCGGCCCCCTCTTAGGTGACTAGGGGGTGCGGCCACCCCCTCTGGCCCACTTCGTGCACACCCGCTACCCTACACTGTGGGGAAAGGATGAAAGAATTAAAAGAAAAAAAATAGTGATAAATGTGATTTCTTGATGGAAAACCTGTGTGCCAGTCGCACTTCGGTCAACGTGGGGGAGCCCTAATAGATTATGACGTTTCGCACGGAAACAAATCTCATGACGGCGGCTCCAGCGTCTCCGATTGGTCGTCTTCCCTTTGGATATATCTCGTGGAGGCTGCAACGGTGCGTTAAACCTAAGGAATTTCCAATGAAGAACAGCTGATTCATTCATGGCGTAAGCACTTGATAATATCACCCTACAACATACGTGTATGATGCCGAAGAAAATCTTCTGTCGCCGACAGCTGTACGAGTGACCAACTCCAGAGATGCTGGTGGACAGCCACCTTTGATAAGCATTGCTATAGGCCGCGCTAACAAGAATTTTGGACAAGGTTTCCGGAAAAAAAGTTTCCCCCATTCCTGCAATTGTGCGGAAGCTGATGTCTTTAAATTTTCCATCTTGAATATTGTCCTCCACGCCAGGTTTCCCATACATTTATGATATTTGCACAAAGAATATGTCACAAGCTGGAATTCCGCAAAATGCCCTAGAATATATACCTGGGTTCGGCTCAGATCGTTACCTACGTGCCTTGCTCTCAGCATAGCTCCGTGGTTTATACATATGGTCTGCTCATGAGTGTGTGAAGACCGTTTTGAGCGGTATTTACATCAGCTGAATTTATGCAAGAAAGGAAGCCATTTTCTACACCCAGATGCAACCAACTGGACAGTGAGTCACCTTCGAAGATTCAAAAGCAGC
This sequence comes from Rhipicephalus annulatus, assembly GCA_013436015.1. Taxonomy (NCBI): domain Eukaryota; kingdom Metazoa; phylum Arthropoda; class Arachnida; order Ixodida; family Ixodidae; genus Rhipicephalus; species Rhipicephalus annulatus. The sequence continues at coordinate 65,820 of WOVY01010473.1, read as the reverse complement.
CCCAGAGCTTGTGCAACATGAATAAGGCTCGTAGCCAACATATTATGACCGATACATTGGTTATATCTATAACATCTTCACTGTTACTGACCACAGTATCCTGTATTTTCCAGTATCTTATCTGACACTGTGGCCCGCTCAGAAATGAAAAAAGGAATCCCACCACCGAGGTTTATATTTGAAGAAAATTCGGGTAACTATATAATTGTACCAAACCGGTCACTGTTGTATGAGTGGCTACACCTGATACACTTCTCCCAGGACCCTTTCAAGCTTGAAAGCATTAATTTTCAGTCCTTGAGACGGCCAGCTGGTGTTTTTAAATAAAATATTTGTGGCAAAATAAGGACATCGTTCATGCTGCCCAAAAATGAAAGAAGATATCAAGACTATGGTGCTGGGTGATATCAGCCTACCGGAAAACCTCACCAGCATCCTAAAGAAGGGCCCGAAGGTGATCGATATGGGGGGTTTAACGTCGCAAAACCACCATATGATTATAAGAGACGCCGTAGTGGAGGGCTCCGGAAATTTCGGCCGCCTGGGGTTCTTTAACGTGCACCCAAATCTGAGCACACGGGCACACAGCATTTTCTCCTCCATCGCAAATTCAGCCGCCGCAGCCGGGATCCGGTCCCGTGACCTGCGGGTCAGTAGCCGAGTACCTTAGCCACTAGACCACCACGGCTGGGCAAGCGCCCGAAGTATAGAGTGGAACGAAAGATCCGGGGGCACGATTTCCTTTTTATCGGTTGAAGGATACACCAAAAGGCTGGAGCGGAAGATAAAGAAAAATGCCTTCTGGACGAAGTATACAGCCTCAGAAGAGCACATTCTTCTAATGAATGCCAGCCTGAACTTCACCAAAAATGGGGTTAAGTTATTCACTCATAACCACCTTCGGCTCACTCAAGCTGACAAGGAAGGAGGCTTCATCGCCATTAGCTCAGGGATGTTCAACTTCAAAGTGCTAGAGGCTGCGGAAAAGAACTTCCGCAAGACCAATGCCAAATTAGAAAAAAGTTAAGTCCAGAGCCATTTCAGTGTGTGAAAGCATTGGGCTGGAAAGACTGCGAAATGTATTTCTTAAGGCAATGTTTGAATGTGTTTTTAAATGCGAAGCATTTCTTAGCGAACTTCGGCGACTTTGATAGAGCGTATCTATCTATCTATCTATCTATCTATCTATCTATCTATCTATCTATCTATCTATCTATCTATCTATCTATCTATCTATCTATCTATCTATCTATCTATCTATCTATCTATCTAGCCGCCTACGGCTTTTAGCTCTCCTGGCGGTTTCAATAATAGTATCAATACTAAACTTGGTATGGCATAACATGACATGAAGAACATATCTGATTAGTCATAACATGAAAATTTTGATATGTATGTCAAGAATGTCATGATTTACATTTGATGGTCCTGCAGCTCTTTCGTTTACTTGGCATGTTGCAAAACTGGTATGGTATGACATGATTGCATGGCGAACACAAGCAACAGACCCTAACGTAAAAGTCATGACATGCGTGTCATGTAACAACATGACTTCATGCCACGCTCATGATGCTCTCGCGACCATTTTGCTAGCGTCACGTACACCAAATTCGGTATCACAGCACGTGAATGAATGACGAAAGTATGTAACTCGTGCAAACATGATAATCATGAGATGCTTGCCATGTAACAACATGGCTACATGCCACACTCATGATGCGCTGGCTGCCGTTTCGCTAGCTTCACTTATACCAAATTTGGTATTACGGGACGCCAATGAATGACGGAGATATGACACTGGTACAAACATGATAAACATGAGATGCGTGTCATGTAACAACATCACTACATGATACGCTCATGATGTGCTCGCGGCAGTTTTGCTAGCTTCACATATGCCAAATTTGGTATTACGTGACGCCAATGGATGACAAAGGTATGTGACTGGTGCAAACATGATTATCATGAGATGCGTGTCATGCCAGAGCATGACTACATGCCACAGTCAAGGCGCCAATACATTTCGACATGACGTGGTGCGCGTGCTCGCCGGCGTTCATTTCGTCGCGTCACGTCAGCGTTGCCACGCCAGGCGCCAGTCCTGCCATACTCGCAGGCGCGGGCCGCGCTGCGGTGCTTTGATGCATACGAGTTTCAGCGCGTCCGGCGTCCCTCTGTCACGATAAGAGGGTGACGCAGTGTTGTCTGGGTAACACATTGGCGCGAAATGCAGCATGTTGCATTTCGCGCCGGTTGCCGTCGGACCGCGCCGACAGACCCTGGTCGCGTCTGGCGTCACTGCTCGCGTTTTGCTAACGTAGCATCGCTGTGCTCAGCGTGCGCGCGCGTCAACGCTATACATTGGAGTATATTGGGCTCTTCATGATGCGCTCGCGGCTGTTTTCTAGCTCCACATATACCTAATTTGGTGTAACGTGACGTCAATGAATGACAAAATGACTGGTGAAAACATGATAATCCTGACACGCGTGTCTTGTAAGAACATGACAGCATATCACGCTCATAGCGTGATCACAGCCGTTTCGCTAGCTCCTCTTGTACTTTTTAAGGACCACCCGACTTCACGACCGCTTGTGAAAGAACTGTGCGAGACCGTGCTGTGTAGTCTCGAGCTGACTATTCATGCTTCTCTTTCTTACTCCTCTCCTTTTCTATCTCTTTCCGTTCTATTATTCTCCTTTTACCCCACCCCAAGTGTAGGGTAGCCAACCGAGCCAAGCTTGCTTAACCTCCCTGCTTTTCCTCTCTATTTATCTCTGTCTCTCTCTCCACATATACTAAATTTGGTATCAACTGACGTGAATAGATGACGATGGTAAACGACACATCCAAACATGATAATCATGACACGGATGTCATGTACGGCATTATCTATCTCCGCCTCGTGAGGTTGTGCTGGTTTTAAAGTGACATATCAACATTTCTCATTCGTGCTTTGCATATCATAGATTCCCACTGTTGGTGGGATCTGCCATTTTTACGAAAAAAAAAACACATGACAAAATCCCGTTCAGAAGCCTTGTTACCACAAGTGGTGCGTGGAAACGCCATGCCAGTCGTTATCTACTAAAACAACTGAATGTTTTTTAGGTCGAAGACCCATTTTACGGGAAAAAAGTTTTTTGAAATTCTTGACGTTTTTATAGAAAATAAACCAGTTAGATGCGTTTTTGGGTAGATGTAGTCAAACTCTTTAATTTGATTCCGCAGAGGGACTTCCTAGCTTCTGCCGCTTCACGCATCGAAAGGAACAGGATGGTTGCATTCCAAAATGCTGCAGGTGTTCCAGATTTTAGCTTTACGCCTATTTTTTACTTCGATTATAGTCTAGCTTTTTGTGAATCAAAATGGAAGCATTAGTTTTGTGCCACATCTTTGTTCAAGCATTGACAGAGCTTTGTTGGAACTTTTTTGATGAAGACTTTGCTATCGCCTTTCTTATCGTTTTGACACAATCTGCAATCGACTTCCCCTCAACGCCATGCCACATTCCCCAATAGCAATATGTGCAGCGTTGGTTTGACGACTAACACATGTACCTGTGGTGCATTACAAACGGTCGAACGCATTTTGTTAGAATGGCCGGGATACAGAGAAGAAAGAACTTGTTTCCGCAGTAGAATGGGCCCCACTTAAGTTCTCACTAGATCTCGGGAAAGTATTTGGTCCTGTGTCTTCTTTTTCGCAACAACGTGAAGTTTTCCAATTTCCTTTCATAATATAATTTTTCGAAATAAGTGAACACGTGAACTAACTGAGGCTTTCCACGTAAGAGAGAGCGCAGACAAGTGTATTTGTGAGCCACCTGCTGTAATAGGTGACGAAGAATTCACATTTTTCGAATTTCGTATAGAGTTCTGTTGTCTGTTCTTGTTATATTTAATTACTCCTTCACACATGTTCAATGCAGAACGATGGTGCATATATTTTCTGCTTTTCCGAAAATAAACAGTTAAGCGCTAGTTTGTCCACTTCATTGTACCTGTGTCTTCTTTGCGTTCTGCAGTTTTACCCTCAATAGGCTTCCTGCAAACGAAAAAAGCGCTTCATTGGCCTGTTCATAGACCATTGCGGTTTCCCAGAAACGCTTAATTGCTTCGCATTTTACGTAAACTTGTCATCGGGAGATTACTTGGAAATCGCAACGGAATAGTCTGACGTTGTAGCACTACAGCATGCCTCGTATATCTTATATGGTCTGACACAACTTTAGTGAAAATCAGCAGACAATGAAGCCAAGAAATGTATCGTCGTCATCATCATAAGCCTGACTACGCCAACTGCAGAACAAAGGCTTCTCTCACGTTTCGCCAGTCAACTTGGTCTCATGTCGCCCGTCAACCTTTCACATGGATACGCCAAGGAATGTATAGGGGGTTGACTGTACTGTTTTAAGTGTATTGCAGTAATTGTGACATAGACGTGAAGCAAGTAAAGTAGGCGAAAATACAACCTACTAGCACGGCGCTGACTGACACTCCCAGGTTCGCATGCACATAAATACCCGATACAGTGGATGAGAGGAGGTAATCGAGGGTTGCAGGTTCGGTACATGCCGGTGGCAAGTTTTTTTTTTCATCATCAATAATTTCTTCACTTCTATATCACATTTGCTACAATACATCTAAAACAAAACGGTTAACATCCCGTACACGGTTTCTGGCTTCATTATCTGCTGGTTTTCAATAAAGTTGTGTCAAACAAGAAAACGAGCCCTTCGAATTCTCTTCTTTTATAGATCCTACTGTTAGCACGTGAATTCCCACAAGTTACTTCTTCAATGTGTCATTTATTGTTTTGTTATGATCATGTAGAAGCATGACAAAACCTTTCTAAACGAACGTATATACGGCTTCACTGATGTAAAAAAAAGGAAGCACCAAGACACTTATTAATAAGAAGCTATATTTGAATTACTTGGGCGGCTTTACCATCGCAATGAGTAATGTGATAACCGTTAAGCTAACAGTAGCGTAGCTACGTGGACAGACTTGGAATGCCATTATAGAATATAGGGTAGGGAGGGGTGAAATGAGACACGGGAAAAACGCGACGTTTTGAATTTGCCGGCCTTTGTATAGCTAATAAAAAAGCAACTTTTCTTTGTTTCTTTTTCCAGCGATAAGTACTGGTCCTTGTCTACTTTTTAACGCGTAAACGTTGATGACAGATTGCAGCGTTCGCACGGGAAAAATTACGCTGCTGGTGCCAGTGTGGTCGTGTCCTGCCCAAATGAGCGAAATTCTGCTCGGCCAGATTTTCATATCGTGCACAAGCTCAATCCTGCGTCAGTACAGCAACGTAAACATTTATAATGTTACTTTAGACTACGAGCTACATAACACCAAAAGTTTAGTTCGTTTGGTGCCCGAGGACAAAGCGGAAAATTTCTTCAAATTCTGGCACATGAGAGGGGAAAAGGGTGACAAAAATGCATCCAATTGCCTTATAGAGTGTCTTAATAATTGAACCAATAACTTACACCCAATATATATTGTATTTCATTGTTTAGGAGATTTCTGACATACACGAGATTATTATATACAGCTTCCTGGTAGGAAATCGACATGAAAAAGCACTGATTTCCGTTCAGGACACGACTTCCTCCATTCGCACTACATCGAGGTTTTTCTGTTCCCAAAGAGCATAAAAAATGGTGAAATCTCTCAGTCATGTCCTTCACAAACACCTTTTGGAATCAAGTTTTAACTAACTTTCTGTAGTACCCATTTTGAAGAAAAGAACAAGATCTAGAAAAATTGATTCTAGCACAGTTTTAAATTAATTGCCTCACAAAGCCAGGCAAACGAAGTTAAAAGCCATAAAACGCCTCAGAAGTTCTACATCAAAACGGCAAAAAGGGGTGAAGAAGGTATGTCAAACCATATCTAGCGTCTAATTCTTAAATAACCTAGGTGCAAGTTTTAGGCAACAGACAATATTAGTACAAAGAAAGACTGGCGGTGTTTGATCTGCAAGAAATTTCGTAGCTATACAACACCGCGTTTTGTCTAGATTCAATGCGTGGAGTCGAAAGACTGGGCTCCTTAAGACTGCGTAAGAGTCCACAGAGTGAATTTCAGGTCTTTGTACCGCAAAAACTGAAGGAATGAAGTTTTCTCACACTGTCTCTTTTTGCCCCACGCAGGGTTTCGTTTTGCCACGCAAGTTGGGGCAAAATGAGACATCTGAAGCATTTTTATTTCATTTTAAAATAAAGTTTCGTACGGTGGCAACATGGTAATACTTATGTATAGCATATACCTTGTACTCAAAGGAAATTTTATACCTTGATGTTTAAAGGTAAGGAGTGAAACAAGAATAAATATACACTTTTAAAAGTTTTGTCGCAATTCACCCCACCCTACCTTAATTCATTGCAAAAAAAAAAGTTATCGATTCGACACAGGGCCAAAACAATTATTTAAATCGCAACACATCGCACTGTTATGGCTAGGATGTTTAGGAACCATACGAAATGTACTGAACATGGTCGAATGTGCGTTGAGCTGCAGCGTTTGTCGCACGCGCAGCAGCCCGTTCTTCCTGTGTCTGGGCACGCATGTGAGCCCGCCTTGCTTCCGCGAGACTATAGCGTTCCATTGGAGCTGTTTCGCACGTCTTGTACGAGACGTGGTGGCCTCACAAAGGCCGAAGATCAAACAAGGTTTTCGCCGGCGTTTGCCCGGCATTTCCTTCCATGGCGTCAGTCGACGCCATGGAAGGGCCATCCAGCGGCTTGAGGAGGTTTTGGCGAAGCAATGGAGAAAAGGAGCCGACGATCCGTCTTACGGCCGCGGAGGCACCCGACTAACTGTCACCTAGTCGGAGCACATCATCTTCGAGGTCTAGGCTTTGAGATTATCGGACTCTAATAGCCGTAGTCTAGGGAACATCCGCGCCCTGCGAGGCCGAAGACTTCCTACACGCCGGATGTATAAATAAATGTTATTTCTCTCTCTCTCAGTCGACGCCGATGATACCATGGTCACGGCCACTAGATCTCTCCCTTTGGAAAAGGGGAAATTGAGCGGCCGTGCCACAGTAGGGAAAGGCACCGTCGCAATTCACTTCTCCAAAACGTCCACCTCAGAATGTCCCATGCCATTTCTGTGTGGCCACATAACTTTGAACGTGTGGGCACATTACTTTGAATAGCACTAGGCGTCAAAATATGTGAACTGCGCAACAAGTAGGCGGTTCAAAACTGCCCACCCATTACAAAGTGCGCAGGTGCGTCAGTACGCGGGGCACCTTACCGACGCGTAAAGGGCACTTCGCAACTAAACTTGCAGTAGGAATTCTAGGATGTAAAGTCTGAAATGGTGCATTTTACGCGCACAAACGTTCCTGTCCTTACGGCATGGTTGAGGCTGATGCGCACGAGGCCCGATTACGCCATCGCGTTCTACTCTTGAAGGTGAAGCTCAAGCATCCTCAAAGTTTTTTTTAACAGTGAAGCATTTCTCAGTGAACCAGATGCATTTTCACCATATCTGTCTGTCTGTCTGTCTGTCTGTCTGTCTGTCTGTCTGTCTGTCTGTCTGTCTGTCTGTCTGTCTGTCTGTCTGTCTGTCTGTCTGTCTGTCTGTCTGTCTGTCTGTCTGTCTATCTATCTATCTATCTATCTATCTATCTATCTATCTATATCTATCTATCTATCTATCTATCTATCTATCTATCTATCTATCTATCTATCTATCTATCTATCTATCTATCTAGCCGCATACGTCTAGATGCTCTGGTGGTCGTCTTACTGAAATTGTCATAATAGGACATGGCTATATTGCGAACAGGATTCATAGATCACGTCACGAATAACGTGACTTCCTTGTCGCGTACGTCACGAAGCCCATTCCACCATTCAAGTGTGGCATTACACACGTTGCGGAAATGTTAACGCGGAAACATTAAACTGGTTTATGTCGAAGAAAATCCGGAATCGGCAATCTGGTTAGGCGCTGCTCGTGTACGCCGACAAACGCTACTTATATGTTGCGCTGCCCCGCCGCGGTGGTCTAGTGGCTAAGGTACTCGGCTGCTGATCCGCAGGTCGCGGGTTCAAATCCCGGCTGCGCCGGCTGCATTTCCGATGGAGGCGGAAATGTTGTAGGCCCGTGTGCTCAGATTTGGGTGCACGTTAAAGAAACCCCAGCCGGTCGAAATTTCCGGAGCCCTCCACTACGGCGTCTCTCGTAATCATATGGTGGTTTTGGGACGTTAAACGCCACAAATCAATCAATTTATTATATGTTGCGCTACTATATGAACGCTACGACGTTGCGCTACTCAGCGTAACGTAGCGTGCGCTTCGTTGCCATAAAGCTGACATCTCTGCTGTAACGTGAGTGACGACGTAGAACCCTGAGCTGTATACATTACACGCCAGTGTATTTGACGTGCCTAGCAGTTTCTCGAGGTGCGGACAACTGTTAAATTTACATAACGGCGTTTAATCCGCCTCGAAACGCCTGGCTCCAAGCGGAAAATCTGGCTGCTACTCGCTCACGGCTTCGCATGAAATTTATTCCCATATTGCGTGGGATCTGCCAGAATTTCGTTTATTTTATTTCAGTTGAAATGCGATAGTAATATTTTCTTTAATGTATTAATTCGACTCAGCTCGAATATTTCACTCTTCGAGCATCCGTCCAAGTTTCCCCTGCATGTATCACCCGTTCCCAATATGACTGGCAATAAACAGAAACGTGGGAACCAAAGAGCCAAGGGGCGCAGAGCTGACAGCCTAATCTCTCCCGGGGCACTCGATAAATTCCTCTGTCGATTGCGTTGTATACTGCCACCCTGACGCTCTCTACACATCAACCAGTGGTGCGCTGTCTGCAGCGGGATAGACCCACCTTTGGTCAGGCGACTACATAGTGTAATGGCGTCTTTGGTGACGTTGTCTCTATTTATGACGCCATTATTGCGTCACGAGATGGCGTCGTTGATGACGCCATGCGGCATTTTACTCTCAGCTTCATTTAAAATGTCTGTGAGGTCTTGTGATATTTTTTGTATACTGCTCGTGTTGATGTTGATGACGATGAGTTTTCCTACTCGTGGGGCACATAAGGCTTTCCAGTCGTCGCATTTCGATAGAGGCAAATTCTCTTGTATTATTATTATTATTATTATTATTATTATTATTATTATTATTATTATTATTATTATTATTATTATTATATTATTATTATTATTATTATTATTATTATTATTATTATTATTATTATTATTATTATTATTATTATTATTATTATTGGTAGTAGTAGTAGTAGTAGTAGTAGTAGTAGTAGTAGTAGTAGTAGTAGTAGTAGTAGTAGTAGCTCTATAGCCGCATTAGTAGCACTACTAGTAGGATTTTTATTATTGTTATAATAAAAATTGTTATAATAAAGTGGCCTAGAAGTCCACTTTGCGGGCTTCGCAAGGCAGGCAGCGTGCTTCTCCGCCACACTCCTGTACTCGTGGATCAAGCATGCTACAAAGCTCACTTGCCATTTTCCAAAGTATCACACCCCGCATCCATTTTCACTGCCCTAACAGTGCATTCATAATGAAGTCAAAAAATTTACAGCTCTCTCGAAATAAGCGTCGAACAAAACTTTCAGTTTCATATTATTGTCAACATGAGTGCGTTTCGCTTCGTGTGTGGGATACTTAGGTAAGCAAAAAGGCAGCGTTGACTATGTAGTTGCATTGCGTAGTTCCATTCATATACTCTAAATTCAAGGAAAATATAAGCTTGCGAGGAGATCATGTTGGTTGCTTTCACACGAGCGCAGTCGTACGGCTACAAAGAAAAGCAGCGACGCTTTTATTTGTAGCTGTAGGGCTGTAAACCACGGCTATTATTTGTTAGTCATCCACCGTTACATACTTTCTCTTCATATCTTTCAGAAAAACTAAGCTATAATTAACAACTTCTAATACATTGGAGTACTATTCACCTGAAAACAGACATGCTGCGATAAAAACGCGTTATTTATCGCTTACATATATTGACCTGTATAGGGCCCTATACAGAATGCAGTAATGCTCACAGGTCTTCACCAAGAAAAATTATTTTACCCCACCGCGGTGATCTAGTGGCTATGGACTCGGCTGCTAACCCGCAGGCCAAGGGACCGAATCCCGGTTGCGGTGGCTGCATTTTCGATGGAGGCAAAAATGCTGTAGGCCCGTGGGCTCAGATTTGGGTGCACGTTAAAGAACACCAGGTGGTCGAAATTTCCGGAGCCCTCCTCTACGGCATCTCTCATAATCATATGGTGGTTTTGGGACGTTAAACCCCCCATATCAATCAATCAGCAAAGTTATTTCGAAGACTTTTACAGAGTTGCTACTGGTGTGAACTGTGTCTGTGGAAGAACTAAAATTGTAATAACTGAGCCGATGTCAATGCAGTATAAACATAGAGCAAAGTAACATAAACGCCGACCAAGGTAAAATGTACAAAAATTAAAAAGACGTTTCAGCTGTGGAAAAGACTGTGAACAAGGCTCCCATGTGGGGAGCCGAAACGTCTTTTTACTTTTTGTGTATTTTACCTTGGCTGGTGTTTTTTGTTACTTTGCTCTATGTTTGTCCCCGACCAGACGGGATTCCGTTGGACTCTTGACTGCAGTATGAACAGCTCAGTATTATTCGCTGCAGCTTGGGGTTAATTGAGCGGCGTTCTCCAGCAAGGGTTGCAGAAAACAGTGGCACTCTCTGCCTCAATCATCCACTTCTCCCTTTACCGATGAAAAATTCTTAGCCGCTGGAGTGAACGTTTCCACTAGCTGGTGTTCACTGCGCGCGCATACCTTTTGACCATGTGTTGGGCGCGTCACAACACCAAAAAGTCCCGAACCTAGATAAGCTTATGTGGGTAATACTCTTATAGCATGATGTAATGACATGTATACGAACATGCCTTGAGATCTCCGAGAGTGTTTTTGTTTTGCGTTTTTTTACGAACAAAATAGACACGCCTGACTTTCTCAGCCAATACCGGCCACGGCGGGTGCATTTTCGATGGAGGCCAAAATGCTTTCGGCCTGTGTGCTTAGATTTAGATGCACATCAAAGAACACCAGGTGGTCGAAATTTCTGGAGCCCTCCCTTACGGCGTCTCTCATCATCATATAGTGGTTTCGAGACGTTAAACCCCAACAATTATTCTGGTTACTTTCTCAGCCACCGCGAAATATTACTATGATTGCAGTAGCATTTTAGAAACAAGACCACTAATTTATAGCGATGCCTCTTTCGATATGTTTCTTTTTGTTTTCGCGTTTCGAGCAATACTAGTAGCAAAGCTCCTCCTACTTTATCGACGAGATCAGTTATTTGCGTTCCGGAGATGATAATAGGCGGAGCATCATTACGAGAGTGTGACTCAAATAAGTTTAGCAACAAGCAAAAAATGTTTTAAAGAATTACGAAAGAAACCACTTTGTGATCAGCTCTATAATGATTCATTCAGGAGTAAGTCAGAAACCAAGGGGTAAAAAATTAACCACGCATAAAAGAAATGCTGATGTCCGCATAGTGTGAAGGTGCGGCGTGCATGCAGGTACGTATCCGATGTGCGTTGCTACCACGCTTAATAAACGTCTTTCACAGTTATGTTGAACTCTTTTTCTCTTAAATTAAATTGAGTTAGCCTGTGAGGTTCTACATACCAAAACGAAGGCATGCATGATTATGAGGCCCGTCGTAGAGGGTGAATCTAGAATAAAATTGATTCCTTAATTGAAATATATGGGTTCTGTCGCATTAAACGTCACTAAAATGCGTCTGCCGTAACCGAGAGTCGAACCCGCGGGCTTAGCACCGTTACATATTGGCCGCTAAGCTACCATGATTTTTATTTTCATTTTGGATACTTTTTATTGAATAATATTTGACTGCTTTAACAAAACCTGTTACACCTTGCACTGCTCGTCAACAATCTAGTCAAGCTACAAGAACGACGGATGTAACCTGCTCCCACGCACTTTAAACAGCGAGAAAACTACTGCTGATAAAGCGAGGGGCGTTTTTTTTTTTTCATGTTTGCGGAAGCGTCGCGAGCGGAAATTCAGCACTCCCTTGAGTTTTTTTTTTTAAGTGAAAGTGTCCTTACAATTGTCATAAAAATGCGCAAATAAAAGAAATTATACGCTTCAGAGAAAACGCCCGATTCGTATGACACTGTTTTTCTGTGCGAAAAGTGCACTTGCACGCCGAAAGTTACACGCTAAGCGAGAAAGTTTCCGACTAACGCGAAAATTCTGATACCGCTTTCACGAGCACCCGAGTTTCTTATTATGCGTAAAAAACGGATCGTGTTCTACGTCGCTGCTGCCGCGTTTTCCACAGGGCGACCAATAAGCGGACGAGCGTAGGGAAGTTAGGGTCTTGGTTACAAACACCTTGGTAAAAATCTGGGTAGAAGTTGTAGTGAGCCCAAACTAGAGTTGTTAGATGTCCCCAACGTAACTAAAAAATGATGATCCGAAAATCCTCCCTAAAAAAGCGGCACGATTTTTGTGAAGGAGCCCAAAAGAAGAAAACAGAAGTTTAAGCAGTTTTGTCACTCTTTGTAATACTTTTACACTATTGTAAAAAAAGTCGCCCAGATTTGTATGAAGGTCAAAAAGCATTATTCACTTTGTATACAGCGAAAATACCCGCAAGTATGGACGAAGGAGCATATTTAATTTCAACATACTCTCCGTGTTAGTGCCCACTCTGGCCATCGTACGTTAGCCAGTGCAGGAGAATCATTACTTCTTGCCTCCCCCAATGTATGTTTGGTTTCGACGCTAATTGCACAACGTCATCGACAGAAGTGCTATCAGCAAGCGTGACGAATCAACTATATTTGCAGAAAAAAAAAACGCGACAACTTACTGGCAAATTTTACAAACAACTCGGTGAGCGAAAAAAAAAAAGGGGGGGGGGGGAGACCTAATCCGCTCATTACCAGCGGAACTGGCTAAACTGGCCCCGAAGGGACAGTCGACACCAGCTGACCGTTTCGCGCTCACCTCAAGACGAGTCCTCCGGGTTGTTCTTGCGCGCCGCTTGCCTTGGTGCCTCCTGAGTTCGCGAATTCGCGTGACCGAGAAGGACGGCAAGCGCAGCGTGGACGTCTTCCTGAGTGACCCTTCGGCCGGGACTTGTTCGAAGTGCGCGCGACTTCCCTTCGACGAGGGAGGTTCAAACTCTTTTTATACTCGGACAACCCAAGCCGAAGCGATGACGCGTGTGACCACGTGACCAACGCGTGCTTATCCGCGTCCAGCTAATAGTTCGAACCCGGAGCGACTCGAAAGGCGAGGAGCGGCGCGCGCAGGCGCGGCCCGCCCGTCTCTCTTTCGTCCGGTCCCTTCGGCTCCCCTGGCGCCCCTCTTTCCCGACTTATTCAGAGGCTCGCGCGATGCCGCTTGGAGATGCGCTTAGCGCCCCGCGGCTCAACTGTATTGTAGCTTGCGTTCGTTGTTGTCGCCACTTATGCAAACCGTGTGAGAAACGGCCTTCCAAAACTGCCTGTGGCACTCAGTGCGACAGACACGTTTTTATGGCGCAATAAGCATGCCTCACTCATGAATTTGCGTGAGCCGCGCGCCGTCACCATCTAATGAACCAGCGTAAGAAATTCACCAACACTCGTTTGGCGGGAAAAAAAAAATACAAATCCGCTCATTAGAAGCGGAACTGGCTAAACTTGCCCCAAAGTGACAGCCGACACCAGCTGACGGTTTAGCGCCCACCTCAAGACGAGTTGTTAATGTGACTCAGGCGAAGGGTTGTATATGTGAAAGCGGAGTGCCAGTGCTATTTTTTCGGAGCAGCACTGCATGACTCCTCCTCTTCCAATGAAGTACAATAGCCGAACTGCATGACATTTTGCCACTATAAAAAGCAACACCCACAAGACACGAAACAACGGCTTAGGTGGCACTTATTTGTTCCAAGCATGAAGCAATACTACCACCATATGACTAAAAGGGACCAGGTGGGGTTATTCAACGTGCACCTAAATCTAAGCGCACGGGCCTCAAGCATCTTCGCTTCCATCGAGCTGCGGCCAGGATTCAATCCCACTAACTTCAAGTCAGCGTTCGAGCACCTTGACCACTTGACAACTATGGGATGTTAGCTTGAAACAGAGCGTACGCGTACGTGTGACAGACTCATGCGCAGAATAAACAAGAGCACTGCCTAGCCTAACCAGCTCTCAATCTAAACTCTAAATACCGTAAATGGCGCGTCACTGATTCACTCGCCAGCCAACGTAATAATGTATAGATGGCTTCTCACAACTCACGTGATGTCTCAAGCATGCTCCTTCCCAGAATTTTGACCCCATGAGATTGTAGTTCGCACTTGCAGACCTTGCAGAGAGCGAGGAAGACGGGCAAGTACACCTTCTTTTTTTTTAGATTTCGGTAGCAGAACAGTGTATAAAGTCTACTCTGCGCCAGCAGAGTAATATCAGTAGTGATGTTATTAATCTATTGCTTCTTCTTCAGGTGGTTCCGTCCCTGCTTGTAAAAAGGGATACTATCCGAAAGCTTGTATCAGAATTTACAAGTTCGGGTGCGCCCAACTTCGAAGAATTGCATATTTATGCCTACGCGTGCGTGCCAGTGTTTATTCCAGGCTTCCAAGTGCATTATAAGCACGTGAAACAACTGATATGTCGCTATGAATTTTTGTGCACATGAGTCAGCATTTTGACCTACACTGCGAGCACTGCCACTTAGATTGTGTAGGCGTTTGTACAATGAAATAACATAGATATCCATACACTCGCAGTTTCTGGGACGAGAACCGGCCTGTTGACTATTCTTTCACGAGAAAATGAGAAGCCGGAAGAATTACGTTCGCAAAACTGGCGACTGCAGCGCGTCGCTCAAGTGGTGTGTGACTCTACTGGCACCTGAGAATTTTTCACGCAGCGTTGTTGTTCAGCCGTAAATGTAAATAAATTTTGTCGTGACCTTTTAAGGCGAGAGCCTTCTATGGCTCGAGCTTTAAAAATTGGCTTCTGTGGCATTGAGAAAACAAGTGGTACCAAAAGTATTGTATGCCACATTCCTACATTTCCCGGGTGAGAAATAAAGTTAGATAAATGTAAACCAAACGAGAAATAAAGTTAATAAAAGTAGAAAGCGTATGCCAAGCGATTATAAGGGATCACTGAGTGCACAAGGAGAATCAAGAGGGAATTAAGGTGAATTAAAGGGTATGAAATAAAGGTGCAGTAAGGTTAATTAAATGGGATTCACACGCGAAACAAAGTAAGTTTTAAAGGTAAATGCAATGTGAAATAATAGTGAGTGCAATGTCAAAGTCATTTAAAAAGAATCAAAGGTTACCCAATTATTACCCTTACAAAATGCTTATAAAAATTTAATTAAGGCTAAATGGACTTTTTTCTATAGGATGTACTGTGTTTAAATTAGGCGTCTATTGACTTTTTTTACTGAATTTCACAAGGACATTGGCCACCGTGTTGACCAGCTAGTGACTGTGTGTACCGAGTGTCAATCAGAACAATTTAGGGTTGTGTATATTCAACGCTTACTGTGTTCAGTCAAAATCATTTAGTATGCAAGCGTGTTTTACCACTCCTATTCCAGTGAAGGCACGCGAGTACAACAAAATAATCTTTTCCCCGAACAATTACTGAGGTGTTGTCCCGCCTGGTACGGAGCCTCAGATGGCATCGTGTACGAGGCACCTATCGTTCGTAAAGAAGGGCGTATGGAACTGGTGAGAAGTTGAAAACCCAGTGAGTGAGAAAAGCAATCTGCGCACGAGATTTTTTTGTTGGAAAACAACATCTCAGAATAGCCACCATGCAGATTTTTGCAAATGTTCAATTGTCAGAAATTCACGCTGAGGAACGTTTAGGCTATCCGCAACATTTCTTGAAAACTCACCACTTGAATATTTTGATTCAGAAGCGCTACCGAACTATCTGCTATCAGTGCATTCTTTAAGCAGTTGCTAGCAATAAGGCTGATCACTCAAGACTCGCCCGAGCGAGAATCTGTTCTTGCGTGTGCTGTTTCAGTTCAAAACACGTTCAGTCCCACTAACATGGTAAAAACTGGCGAACATCGCAAATTAGGATACGGGTAGACAATTCACATGAACGATACCACACATGCACGTACACAGTGGTGCACGCTGTTCAATAAATTGTTCAATCCAAGAAGCAAAACACAGATCTGTTGGCATATATATGTATTTTTATGGAAATGCCAATGAAGACGATTGTCATCATGTAGGTGGTGGGGTGCCTGTTTTTGAATAAGTAGGGTGAGGCTTACCTGTAAGAAATTCGAGAAAGAGAGGTCTTGTTATAAAGATAAATTATCTAGAAGAGGACGGCTTAATAATGTAAACCAACATAGTTAGGCAGTCTAATACTCCTAGAACATCCTACGCAAAATACTTTTTTTGTTTTTCATAAATGTCGAATAGAGCGTACGAAGGCAATGAAAAATTTTAACTGCATGACCTTCAAAGATAATAAACTGAGGCACGTGGTTTGCATATTAAGCAAATACAGTCACAAATCTTGGTGACGGCGTATATTTCTGCAGTTTGCAGAAAGGAAGCTGCGCTGAGTCTTGCATGTAAGCTGAGGTGTCACTTTTTCCGCAGGAAAGTTGCGATGATGGGTCCGATGACCCAGCACAGGAGTTCCTTAACCATCAGGGCTTCCTTAACGCGTGCACCCACAATCTTAGCACACGAGCCTGCTGCATTTTCGTCTCCATCGAAAATGCAGCCGCTGCAGCCGGGATTCGATCCCGCGACCTGCGGGTCAGCAGCCGAGTACCTTAGCCACTAGACCACCACGGTGGGGCGACTGTATGCATCATGCAGGACCCTTATTGACGAATGCATCTTGCAGAAACATACACGCAATAAAACTGCAGAACATGCACACAAACACGCACGCACACACACACGCACGCACGTTTTGTTAGTTCGGCCCCCGATGTTGATGTAGGTGTCAACATCCATCATCAGCTATCCCTCATTGCGAGCTCAATACTAGGTCAATCAAATATGTACTAACTGCGGTTCAGTTGAACATTTCTTAACGCATGTCAATTAAACGTGTAAAGAGTAAGAGTGAATCGACTTTTTCCAACCTCATGTCAATTAAATTTTCAGGAAGTGTACTCATAAGAAGACAACGTTTAATTGAACATCTATTGAGTAAG
This sequence comes from Rhipicephalus annulatus, assembly GCA_013436015.1. NCBI lineage: Eukaryota > Metazoa > Arthropoda > Arachnida > Ixodida > Ixodidae > Rhipicephalus > Rhipicephalus annulatus. The sequence continues at coordinate 48,574 of WOVY01010473.1, read as the reverse complement.
TATATACTCCGCAGTACGTGGTCAATTGAAACGCCAGATGCATTTTTGTTAAAGGTAATTCACAGTGAACCAAACGTGAGAGCATATTCTTTCACTTGTGAGAACATGGGCGAAAGCCTGCGCTACTTGCTTATTTTCATACAGGGAAGTGACAGTAACTAACAGACTGTCCGGTCACTTCACTGCAGACCAAACTTGTTCTCACAATTGTGGACTTAATGGTGGATGCCGTAGAGAACTTCCAGCAAATTGTTGGCTATTCCACACACAAAAAAGGAATAAAAAATAAGCTGGTTTACTACGCTAAATTTACCATCACTTGTTTATATTTACGTGAAAAAGAAGGGAAAAAAATCCCGGGTATTCATTTATCTCCTTGTAATTTTGTTTTGAGAACTTGACCGAACGAAAGCTGCGGAACTTCATGGGGCCGGCATGAACACATCAGCAAATGTCATGGTACCGCCTCTCAAAGGGGTTCTCAAACACCGTGGGCAGCATGCGGCACACGAACTTTCACTAGCGGCCAGGCCCACACATGACTGTACTCTTCCTTTACCTCCCCCCCCCCCATATCTCTTCCTTAGTTAAGCACGTTCATGAACTGTCAACCTGCAATAGATATCCATCCATGTCAGAAAGGAACTTGGTGGGCAAGGCCACCGAACGTGTTTTCTTCGAATTCATTTAATGCGAAGCATTTCTTGGGGAACTTCGACGACTTTGCCAGTATCTATCTATCTATCTATCTATCTATCTATCTATCTATCTATCTATCTATCTATCTATCTATCTATCTATCTATCTATCTATCTATCTATCTATCTATCTATCTATCTATCTGTTCTGTCTCTATCTATCTTCTATCTATCTATCTATCTATCTATCTATCTATCTATCTATCTATCTATCTATCTATCTATCTATCTATCGTGTACTAACATGACTACATACCATGCTTATGATGTGCTCGCGGCCGTTACGCCAGATTCACATATACACCAAATTTGGTATTACGTAACGGGAAACGAATGACGAAGGTGAATGACACGTCTAAGTATGATTATGATATGCGTGTCATGTAAAACATGACTAAATCCTATACGCTCATAGTGCGCTCGCGACCGTTTCGCTAGCTTCCCATATACCAAATTCGGCATGAATGACTAAGGTATATGACTGGTGCAAACATGATAATTATGACGTGCGTGTCATGTAAGAACATGACTACATGCCACACTCACGATGCGCTCGCGGCCGTTACGCTAGCTTCACATATATTGGTATTACGTGACTCGAACGGACGAGGAAGGTATATGACACGTCCAAACATGATAATCATGACATGCGTGTTATGTAAAAGTGTCATGTAAAACATGACTACCTGCTACGCTCATAGTGTGCTCGCGGCCATTTCGCCTGCTTCAAATGTACCAAATTAGGTATTGCATGGCGTGAGCGGACGAAGAACACGAATGCCAGGAGCAAGCATGATAATTATTGCATGGAAGTCATGAACGGCATAGATGCCTACCACTGCCGTCGTCACGCGATTATAAATAACATACTTGCATCTTATCTGCATGGGGTACGTCAGTGCACATAACATTTATACTTGTGTCTAGTGTGTGCTACGTCCGTCTTCCTCGTAAGGTAGTGCTGATTTTAAAGTGACATATCATCGTTCCTCATTCGCGCTTCGCATATCAACGATTCCCACTGAGATCTGCAATTATTGTTTTTTTTTACTTGGACCTTTCAGTGGCCCATGGTTGCTGAAGTACATGTTGCTCACTGAGAGATGGCGATTCCCATCGGCGGTCGGTTTCCAAATTGGCGTGCAGATTTTAGTCATTCCGGAACTCGTATCGATATGTTTCTGGAACCCAAACTGCAAATCTCATTATGAAATGTCCCGTATATGGGACGTGCAAAAGGCCTTGTTTTTAATGGCAAAGTTAGCCGACATTTAGTTCCCACCCTCCCCCTCGCCAACTCCTTTTCTCGGCCCTTGCGGGACTAAATTTTGTGACTGCAATCCACTAGCTACGGTGATTTGCGATCTCTGGTGTAGACAAAAATTGAGAATAACTACAGTATATACTACAACTAGGAGAGATTGCACTGCAACTAACCTTGCGCACAAAGCGCTAGTTCTCAATGCGCACTGTATCGCTCTCCATGCATATTGTAACAAATTTAACCTCGCACAAGTGATCTTTTGGAAGGAAGCCAGCCATGTAAGCACGCCTGCAAAGTGGCGTACAATATCTGTGGACAGCGGTTTCATATGGGACTGTTTGGCCATGCACGAAGTCGACAGCGGTTTGGCTGTAGAGTGTTAAGATATGCCTTCTCGCGAGCAGCTTCCGAGTGAGACGCCACGAGGTGGGTAGGCGAAACTCAAACAACGTTTCTATCAAACTTTCCTCTCTGCCATACGGCCATTTGCGACCGAGATATCCTACTCCAACCTAGAAACACTCACACAGGGCTCCAATTATTAGCCACATGCATCATCATCATCATCATCATCATCATCATCACCACCACCAGCCTGACTACGTCCACTGCAGGACAAAGGCCTCTCCCATGTTCTGCCAGTTAACCCAGTCCTGTGCTTGCTGCTGCCAATTTATACCCACAAACTTCTTAATCTTATCTGCCCACCTAACCTTCTGTCTCCCCCTAACCCGTTTCCCTTCTCTGGGAATCCAGTTAGTTACCCTTAATGACCAGCGGTTATCCTGTCTACACGCTACATGCCCGGCCCATGTCCATTTCCTCTTCTTTACTTCAACTATGATATCCTTAACCCCCATTTGTCCCCTAATCCACTCTGCTCTCTTCTTGTCTCTTAAGGTTACACCTACCATTTTTCTTTCCATTGCTCGCTGCGTCGTCCCCAAATTTAAGCTGAACCCTCTTTGTAAGTCTCCAGGTTTCTGCTCCGTAGCTACGTACCGGCAAGATACAGCTGTTATATACCTTCCTCTTGAGGGATAGTGGCAATCTACCTGTCATAATTTGAGAGTGCTTGCCGAATGTGCTCCACCCCATTCTTATTCTTCTAGTTACATGCATATGTGGACGTTAAACGGTTACATATACAACATCGTCCGCCTGCAGTGGGCTCGCGCAAGGAGGGCAAACCCGAAACAGTCGTAATACGATCGCTGCCGCGCAACGCGCGCAGGAGCCAGAAGTGGCTGCCTAAAGCAGCGCCACACCACTTTCACCGGTGAGAGGCAATCCTGCACGCGTCGTCGCCGAAGTTTGTGTAAGCGAGCCTCGGCCGGAGCCGTGTTGTCCGCCGGAGTGCGGGATGCTGTTCCCCTAGTGACGCCGCGCAGCCCGTCACCCGTCGAGGCCACGGAGGATTAGGAGGCCGCATTGGTCATCGGCAGCTGCCTGCGGTGCCGCACAAGGCCGTGGGCTCCCACGCAAAGCGAAGGATCAGGCGACACCGCGCCGATTGCCGAGCGCGCAACGCATCACAAACGCGCCAACGCCAACCGCTGCGGAAAAGCGCGCTCATCTCCATGGCTGTGAGATGGAGAGAAGCAAGCCGCTACGAAGCTCGCTCGCCTGAAACCAGCGTTCTCTTTTTCCCGTATTAATAATAGAATGGCATTTTCAGGGCCAGCCTCGGCGTTTTCCTATATAGTGTCCAGATGTTGCCACGCTAAAGAGAGAGAGAGAGAGAGAGAGACGAAGGAGAAAGGCAGGGAGGTTAACCAACCTAAGCTCGGTTCGCTACCCTACACGTGGGGTGGCGGAAAGGGAAATACTAGAAGAAAGAACTAGAGAAAGAAAGAAAAGGAACTGGACAGTTACTGAGAACACACACAGCACTAACTCAGTATAAATGGCGTTATGTCTAAGTGAACGGTGCTACAAGCCTGCTAAGCAGCCGGGGCGGCGCTAACATTTTTTTCACTTATGTGTGTGTGTGGGGGGGGGGGGGGGGTTGGAAGGAAGGAGGACACCACGACTGAATTTATCCAGAACTTGGGGCAGGAAGAACTTATGCATTCTCTTTTGCACTTGTCCTTTTCTGACCTTTCTGTGTCCTCGTCTTTATTTGAACACCACCAGTTTATCGTTTAACTATATTTGCTCTTGAAAGGAGGTATAGTGATGGGGAGGGGGGGGTCAGCCTAAAATTCTTAGCGGTGGCTCCACCCACCCCCTCGCACCCTCCGCTAGCACCGCCCCTGCTAAGCAGTATACCTCCTCGCAACACATGGTGCACCCTGTCCGCAGGCGTTTTAGCATAATCAAGAGTTGGTCGCGTACGTGCGCTGTTCGACATTAGGACAGCGCACGCTCCGTATAAAGAACAAACGTGTCCCATGTCTTTCTTTCTGCTCTTTCTCATATGCGTACCTTCAGTCACGAGACACATGCTACAGAATTTATTGACACAAAACCAGCCCCATAAATACTTGAATGCGGGATAATTAATAGCTCTGAACAATCACTAGATTTTAAAGGGGCGGAGTCACAAATTCCTGCTCAAGTAAAATGTCATGAACATCATCAGTGGCCACCTTGATACAGCGGACCACGTGGAAATGACATCACATCACCACATGGTAAGCTTCGAGCCTCAGAAGTCACATCAAAGGATGACATACTTGTTGAATTTCATTTCCGCGACTCTAACCATCTCGAATCCAAACCTTACGCCTAGCATGCTAATATAGGCTACGAAAGTGGCTCAGTATTATACCTTCCTGCACACACACTACATATATAACAAAGCACCCACAATAAAAGTAATTATAAAGCCTTTTTTGGTGGCAGTGTCTCAGAAACTCACTCGGTGCGTGCCAAGTATACATCAGGTCACTGCAAGGTCTAAGCAAACATGGTGACTAAAGAATTCCTGCTGAAACCTTGGTCAGATAAGTGGGCTTGAGGGGCCATGCGTGTATTACGTATTTTTTCTGTGCAACGTGCGTCTTGAGTCATTGCTATAGTGCACATCTTGTGAATGACCAAAAAATTGAGAAAGATGCAAATAAAATAAATAAAAAATTGCGGGCTCGAGTGAGGACCGAACTCGAGGAGGTCTGCGTGGCGAGAAGGTGTTCTACCACACAGCCACGCGTCTTTTTTTTTCTTACATGGTGTTTCATACAAACGTGGCTTACGTATATACATAGAGTACAACATACATAATGTGAAGTCAATAAGTGTACAATGGACGTTACAAAGTAAATTTCGTACAACACAATGTCTAAAGCGGTATTTGAGTAGCACACTTCATGAACTCAGCATACCAGTCCGGCTGAAATTGCAGTTGGCCATAAAAGACCCTTAGCAGCACAGTAATTTTCACAAAGTGGCATCACGAAGACACCATTGGTTCCGCATGCTTGTCCAACATGCGAGTTTTCCATAAACTACGCGCGTCCATTCACAACAGCATGTAAACTGGCATGTCATTGCATTTGGGTGGTACAAGATAACGCATGCTATGAGAATTTAAATCCAGTCGTTTTTTAAAAGCCATCTGCAGAATGTCCCCAAAAAAGGATGGCCTCCTTACAATTAATAAAGCAATACTCTATTGTTTCTGGAACTTCACAGAGACAGCAGTAAAATGAGGATACGAATATGCCTTTGGTGTTTAACGAGGGTTTTACAGGTATTGTTTCTGTATACACTTTGTAAAAAAATGCCTCTGGTTGGAAATGCAGTGAAAGTAACCTTCATGATTTACAAACACGCGCGTCATCTATACATGCTTCATAATACAACATGTAATACCGCAGTAATAATGCATGTTACAAGCATACATTCCCATTGGGCGTCAGAAAATGTAACTATCATGCTAATTATTAGCTAATTTTACGCGAACGAACTCGTGAGTCGACTCACGCTCACTCAGGTCATGCCGTGAGTCCAAGTTCGATTTCAGTGAGTCCTGCTGAGAAAAGAAGCCTAGTGAATCTGAGTCCGAGTGAGTCTAGTTAAGAAAAGTTTTGGCGAGTATGAGCCCGAGAGAGTACTCAGAGTAAAATTTATTGCTAAAGTGAGACTGAGAGAGTTCAATTTTTTTTTTTTGCTGACTTATGCTTTTGCTGACCTATGCAGATCGTAGAACACACACAGTAAGTCTACTACTGGGTCGATTACTGGGTAGATTATACAGCATATTATGCAGTAGATGTACAGTTTATACACAGTAAGTCTACCCGGGAGCGTACACCCCGTCCTATGCTCAATGCACCCACCCCCATACCACCCTCACGCCTTCTCCTGGAATGCCCGGCGCTCCACAAGGCCCGGAGCCACTGGCCACACGGAATAGGAGACCCTGCTGCGATCGACGGACTGGTAAAGCAGGAGATCACCACTGATCGGGCCGCCCATGCACGGCACGTAATTGCACGAACTCAACAACACACAGTGTATTGGGATTGTGCGAGAACCTTGGGACGTATGTGCCCGAATCATTTTGCCTAATAAAGTTTTGACACCTCCTCCGAGTATATGATCTATTCAGAGAAATAAAACATCCTGAATATGGACATTGATGGATTGAGTGCCTGATATACACCGCTTGTTAACACTGTGGAGCAAAAATGTCAAAATTCTCGCGCTCGTGTGGGCGATGCAAAACAGTGCTTTGTAAAGTACCCCCCCCCCCCCCGTCCTCCCTTTCATGTGTACCTCATCATTTTCTACCTTTTTTTTTAATTTGCTGTGGATTTTGACTCAATACAAATTTTCTTGAATTCGTATATTATAGCTGACATAACCGATGGTAAATGCTTAATTTGAGAAGGAACATTTCCTAACTATTAATGGTTCTCCGGGAATAATTCCTCTCCGTCGTCATTGTGAAGATCCAGTGTCAAAGCAAGTTCCGCTCACGTCCCTTCGCCCTTTTACATCCTGGGGTCTTACGAGGCATATCCTGCCCGAGCAGGCGCCCCATTTCCTTGGTTGGGAGACTAAATATACGCCTATGACCGAGCAAGCCCCCCCCCCCCCTTGCATCCCGCCATTTTTTTTAAAACATGTTCTTTGTTGCAGCAGGGGTTGCTAGGAACCCAAGTTCTGGGAGTCTTCAGTTATAGGCACCATTTCTTAGTACCTTTACAGAGTGTTGCCTCGGGGTTCCGTGCTGAGTTGCCACAAATTGCCGGAATACTCCAGAAGATGTTTGCCCGCTTGTCATAACACATGAACTTCAAAAATGGATTCCCTTAGGTTCAGTGAAAACAGTAAATCTATGCATATTCAATAAAGCATTTAATTGAAGCACAGGTGTGCATTCTTGAGAACTCTCTCGCCGCCATCTTGAATATTGGTCTGCGACCAAGTAATCTTTCCATCTTTCATCGTAGAGGTAGGGGTGGGGTAGATTGTACTTTGCGACATACCGCAAGTCAAATAAAAAGCCAAGGGACATAGGGTGCATTCATCCGAATGCCCGATGGCAGCGGCATTAGGAAATTTGCGTAACACACTAAATGTCCGCGTACGTCCCCGTGTTCTGAATGTCGTGGTGCGTGAACGGTAATCAATGTAAGCATGGAGGTGAATTCTCATGAAACTCACCTCATCGCGGGTCTCCTTCGCGTCAGGGCTATGTTTTTGATACCTGCGGTACACAACGAGTACACACTGTCGCATCGTATGGGACGCAGTGCAGTTTGTTCTTTATTTTTACATTCAGCAGTCATTTCTTTGGGTAACTGTTCCAGCCCCGCGCGGGGCAAAGGCGACGTATCATCTTCTTTGTACTTCATTCGTGACGCTTTCCATGAAATGGTGATCCCGATTAGAGCAGCACAGGCTCCAGCTTCGCTTTCACGAGCGGAAGAATTTCACTGGGCATCTGCGAATATGAGTGAAAGCTTAATCAGCCGAAAGGAAAACACCGTGCATGGCACGCGCGGCTCCCCGCAGCTAATTCTGAGCGGTTTTCGTCAAAAGAGCCGGCGGCATTTCGCTTCCAGTCGCAATCATGCACGCACTCTCGTATATATAGAGCGATGAGTCCAAATCATACTAAACTCTGCGCACAGCGCGCGTTACTCAGCCCAAACGCCGAATCGAAACCTGCGGGTCACAAAGCGCCACGGAACCGCTGTATTTCCGTTGCCGTTTAGCGCGTCCCTATCTAGTCGAACGTAATCGAAATTGCACGCTCTTTTTAGTTCTGAACTGCAATGCACGCCTCGGCATCCGCCTACTCCCAGGAATTCATTTCGGCAGCGCAAAAAAATGAAGATGCGGTGTCACAAAACGAGCGCTAAAAAAGAGCGCGCCGCCAAATCCTTGCGACAACGGGCGGTGGAAACGCCGCGAGGTAAAAAGAAAAAAAAAAGAAAGCAAACATCCAAGACTCCCGGGCGCGCGCTCTCCCCGCAGAAGCACGGCTTCGCAGACGAACCTCCTCACCCCACAGCGGCGGCCGGGCAAACGCTCGACCTTTCTAGAACAAAGGAGGCGTGGTCATACCGAGTTGACTCACCCGCCGGAGAGGGCATTCCAACCGTCTCGCCCTCTTCCCAGCCTTCGCTGCGTATCGCGCCGACGAAAGGGCGAGAAAATTCTGGAAGGCGGCGCGGAACGTATTTAATCGAGCAGCCGAGACGAGAAAGCAGGAGGTGACGGAAGTTAACGCCGGAGCGCGTAGGAATTCCGCCGTGGAGTCGGCGAAGGTTCTGCCCGTAGTGACAGAACAGGAGGTGACGGAAGTTAACGCCGGAGCGCGTAGGAATTACGCCGTGGAGTCGGCGAAGTTTTTGGTCCGTAGGGACAGCTCGAGCTACAGGCAAGAGCGTGGGTTTACCGCTATCGAGCGAAGACGCGGGCAACAGCTGCGTGTGTGAAGCCGACGGATTTCCGGCGAAGAAGTTTGAAGCTTGGAGAGTGGCCTATTGAAGACGGAAGTTTTCCTGGAAGAGAAACTCCGGCGAGGTTTCCTGGAAGAGAAACTTCGAGAGCTGCGGAACGACAACAACGCTGGACTTTGAGTGAGTGATTCTCGGAAGAGTATCATTCGGACTTTTGTTCCAAGGACTTTGGACTGAATAGGTTTTCTATCTCTTTAGTCCTTAAGTGTCTTGGTTGTTCAATGCATGCGACTGCATTATAGTGCGTATCGTTGTCTGTGTCCGTTGTTTTGAGTGTGGCCGATTGTGTTGTGTAGTACGTTGATTGATTGGTTTGATTGGTGACATATTGTATGCAACTATTGTGGAGTGTGCATTTCTGTGTTTTGTTTTCGATCTGCGATTATTGAGAATATAATTTGTTTGTTTATCAACTCTCGACTCTGACTTGTTCTTTGGGCCACGACCGGCGTCTGCTGGCGCACCAAAAAGGACCACTTCAAAATTGTCCACGCTTTCGTGGTGCGGTTCGGGGGGCCGATACTTCGGCTCTTGGAATTAGCCCGGCGATTGCCTCCCTAATAAACGGGACAGGTGTGACAATTAATCTGGCGTCCGCGACAGGACCTTTTGGTGCACAGTGTGTCCAAAGTAGTGAGAAAGAGCCTCGAGTTGTTGATAGTGCTATCGGAACGATTTTGTGTGTTGTTCAGTGTTCTCGTTAACGAGTGCAGGGGAGTGCTCCGATAGACTGATCTAGGCAGATACTTTTTGCACGCGGCACGGTTTTATTTGCGAGACACAATGGATCTCGAAAAGTTAGTTGCTCTTGGTGAAAAGATGGGTCTTTCTGGCGCCGAACTACGGAGGTGGGTCACCCAGAAGGAAAAAGAAGAAAAAGAGAGAGCCAAAGAAGAAAAAGCAGCCGAGCTGGAAAAAGAGAGGTTGGCGGCAGAGAGGGCGAAGGAAGAAAGAGAGCAGCAGTTGGAGTTGGAGAGAGAAAAGCTTGCAGCTGAAAGGGCGAAGGAAGAAAGAGAGCAGCAGTTGAAGTTGGAGAGAGAAAAGCTTGCAGCTGAAAGGGCGAAAGAAGAAAGAGAGCAGCAATTGAAGTTGGAGCTGGAGAGAGAAAAGCTGGCGGCTGAGAGGGCGAGAGAAGAAAGAGAAGCAGAGATGGCTGAAAGGGAGCGGCAGCGGCAGCACGAGATGGAACTCGAGCGGCTCCGTTTGCAACAGCGAAGTGAAACTCCCGTCCAAGCTAGAGTTGAAAGCAGCGAACGAGAGGATCATGGCTTCCGCTTGAACCCAAGCAAGTTGCTCGTAGCATTTGATGAAAGGAAGGACGACCTAGACGCGTACCTCCACAGATTTGAGACGATTGCGAGGAGCCAGAATTGGCCGGAACAGCAATGGGCAACTGCTTTGAGTACCTGCTTGAGTGGTGAAGCGCTCAGTGTGTACGGTAGGCTGACGCCGACCGATGCAGCCAACTACGCAAAGGTGAAAGCTGCTTTGCTGAAGCGATTTAGATTTACCGTGGAAGGTTTCCGGGACAGATTTCGGACAGGAAAGCCAGCTGATGGTGAGACGGCTACGCAGTATGCCGCCCGACTTTGCCATTATTTCGACAGATGGATTGAACTTTCAGGGACAGCGCGGGAGTACGATGAGCTTAGAGAGCTGCTAATTAGAGAACAATTTCTTACTAGTTGCCACCCAAGTCTGTCACTGTATTTGAAAGAGAGAAAAGCTGAGTCATTTGAAGGAATGCTTGAATTGGCTGATCAATTCTTGGAAGCGCAAGGTGGCACTAATTTGGCCAAGGTCAAGAAGGATTGTCCCGATGATTCGAAGAAATTGGCTCCCGAAGAAAAGAAGCGTGCACCAGAGAGCATTCCGCGATGTTTTCTGTGCAACCGAGTGGGTCATCGCGCGAAAAAACTGTCGAACGATCTTTACGAGCCCTACGGTAGTGAAATGTTTTAAGTGTGGTCAGGCTGGGCACAAAGCAGATGCATGTCGGAGCGGAGTGAGTCAAACTCACCAGGTATCCTGTGTGCAAGCGGCACCGAAATCTGATAATAATGCCGTCACTGATGGATTCGTAGAATTGAAAAATGGGGAGAAGATTCCTATTGTTGGTGCTGTAATGTCAAAACAGCCAACCGGTGTTACGAAAGGAATGCCAACGCTGCCTGGAAAAGTTGCGGACAAAAAGATTACGGTGTTAAGAGATACCGGCAGCTCCACGGTTATCGTGCGGAGAGATTTGGTACGGGAAAGGGAGTTAACAGGCAAAACGAAACCGGTTTGCTTAATTGACCGTACAGTTCGGATGCTTCCCGAAGCAGAGATTGAGGTGGAAACCCCGTATTTCAGCGGGAAGGTTACTGCTTTATGCATGACGACCCCCCTGTACGACCTTGTCATCGGAAACATCGACGGGGCGCGAGGGCCAAGTGATCCAGAATGTTTGGGAGGAGACCCGAAGATAGAGCCCTCGCCAACACAGCGGCCGCGAGATACAGTGGAGGAACATCCCGTGACGGATCTCACTAGAGCCCAAAGTGAGGCCGCGGCGCAAGAGACAGTGAGTGAGAAGTCGATCGTGTCGAATAAGTTCACGTGCCGAGCAACTGGACTTACGTCGGCACGACCTCAACCGACCGACAGTGTAAAGGAGACGGAGTTGGCCAGCCGGGCAAAATGTAGAGGTATGATCAAGCGGGTAAAAAAACAGACAGGACCCGTCGAATGTAATGACGCGTTAACGGTGTCGGAAGAGACAACGATGGCTGAGACGACGCCTCAGATATCGTCGTTGGAAAGGGCTCGCCGAAAAAGAACGTGGAAGCACAAGAAGAGATCGAGCGAGCACCGCAAAAAGGGGCGCAAGCGCTGTTCGAAGTATTCAGGATAAGCGCTGAGGTCGAATCAGAATGTGTTTGGCAGTGTTGAGTGACATATGTTGTGTTAATGTTCTTGTTATCCTGTGTCTCAAGTGTATGTCGAGCGAGTCAGTTTTCTGTGCGATGATGTGATGTATAGTGTTGTATAATTGTTGTATAGACAGAACTTTGTACGTTTGTATTGTTTGGAATGTGTGATGAAGTGTTGTAGGCATGTACCTGTGGCTATATTTCATGCGTTGTGGAATTGAACTACCATGTAAGATTGTATTGCGTGATCTATTGTGAATGTGAAGTGTTATGAGCGACTGATGGTGTTACAGCCTGTGAGAGTGTGTGGTGACTGTTCGCGCTCGTTTGTGTGGTTTGAATATTATGAGATAATATTCTTAAAGTGGGGGGCAGTGTCACAAAACGAGCGCTAAAAAAGAGCGCGCCGCCAAATCCTTGCGACAACGGGCGGTGGAAACGCCGCGAGGTAAAAAGAAAAAAAAAAGAAAGCAAACATCCAAGACTCCCGGGCGCGCGCTCTCCCCGCAGAAGCACGGCTTCGCAGACGAACCTCCTCACCCCACAGCGGCGGCCGGGCAAACGCTCGACCTTTCTAGAACAAAGGAGGCGTGGTCATACCGAGTTGACTCACCCGCCGGAGAGGGCATTCCAACCGTCTCGCCCTCTTCCCAGCCTTCGCTGCGTATCGCGCCGACGAAAGGGCGAGAAAATTCTGGAAGGCGGCGCGGAACGTATTTAATCGAGCAGCCGAGACGAGAAAGCAGGAGGTGACGGAAGTTAACGCCGGAGCGCGTAGGAATTCCGCCGTGGAGTCGGCGAAGGTTCTGCCCGTAGTGACAGAACAGGAGGTGACGGAAGTTAACGCCGGAGCGCGTAGGAATTACGCCGTGGAGTCGGCGAAGTTTTTGGTCCGTAGGGACAGCTCGAGCTACAGGCAAGAGCGTGGGTTTACCGCTATCGAGCGAAGACGCGGGCAACAGCTGCGTGTGTGAAGCCGACGGATTTCCGGCGAAGAAGTTTGAAGCTTGGAGAGTGGCCTATTGAAGACGGAAGTTTTCCTGGAAGAGAAACTCCGGCGAGGTTTCCTGGAAGAGAAACTTCGAGAGCTGCGGAACGACAACAACGCTGGACTTTGAGTGAGTGATTCTCGGAAGAGTATCATTCGGACTTTTGTTCCAAGGACTTTGGACTGAATAGGTTTTCTATCTCTTTAGTCCTTAAGTGTCTTGGTTGTTCAATGCATGCGACTGCATTATAGTGCGTATCGTTGTCTGTGTCCGTTGTTTTGAGTGTGGCCGATTGTGTTGTGTAGTACGTTGATTGATTGGTTTGATTGGTGACATATTGTATGCAACTATTGTGGAGTGTGCATTTCTGTGTTTTGTTTTCGATCTGCGATTATTGAGAATATAATTTGTTTGTTTATCAACTCTCGACTCTGACTTGTTCTTTGGGCCACGACCGGCGTCTGCTGGCGCACCAAAAAGGACCACTTCAAAATTGTCCACGCTTTCGTGGTGCGGTTCGGGGGGCCGATACTTCGGCTCTTGGAATTAGCCCGGCGATTGCCTCCCTAATAAACGGGACAGGTGTGACATGCGGACACAAGTCAGGACAAATAGATAGGACCGATGCTAGAGACATGAAATGACTTTACTGTACGGAAATATACAAAACTAAAGACCCGTTGCACAAGCGCGCACGCGCAAAATGACGCTGAACGCAACGTCGCACTCAAATGAATGCCAGTATCACAACCATGCAACTAGCCCACATTACCGCCTTGACGATTCTGCTGGCGGTTGTCAGGGTTACGGGCGGCCCACAGCCCCCTCTTGCATTCAGGTATTTCAGCTAACCCCCGTCGAAGTAAATTTTCGTGATGACGCAATATATGCAGATTAAGGCACCCTTACACGAGCGTTGCTTAAATTATTTACGTCATTTGAAGCTACGTCACAACGGAAGGAAATACGTGCAATAAACAAACAAGGGTGAAATCTCGTACACTCTTAGTGTTCCTATAGATTCGGTGCCCGATTCACAAAGCTTCTCGAGCAGAAGTCACAAAGAGCTCTTACGCCATAATTGTACACTTAGAAACGAATTGCAGCTGATTCTGATGGCGGATGTATCAGTAAAATGCGACCAGCCAATTAACGGCAATTAGCCAATGAGAGAAACCACAGTGGAGGGCTTCAGAAGTTTCGACTACTTGCAGTTTTTGAAACTGCGCGTAAGTATAAGCACATGGGACTCTATAGCATTTGGCTTCCATTAAAATGCACTCGCGTTCGACCCCGCGACCTGCCAATCAGCAGTCAAGATCACAACCATTTCTAGCTCACTTTAGCGAGAAGACCAAACTATGATGATAAAGCACTTCGAGCACAAAAAAAAAGAAGTTGTGTGTATGACTTTTTGGGCGCGTTATTGCAGAATTCTCTTACGGTGAATTGTTCGCAAGTTAAAATACTAGCTAATCCTTACGCTGGGCATGTAGTTAGCGAAAGCGACCAGCCAGTGGTATAGACAACACTAAATAAAAAAAGACTTGGTAAATTTGACCCCTGTTTGTCATCTTGTCATTAGTCACCCAGGAGCTATAAGCAACTCGGATATGAAGAAAACTAACGTATATCCAACAAAACAATACCAAACCATACAAGAGCGTGCCGCCAGTGCACAGGGTGATGGCTGTCTACCAGGGAGCGTGGGCTACTCGGAAACGAAGGCGCCACTGGCCACATCCCTGATGACGTCACTCTGGTTCACTTCGCCTGCAGCCACCAGCTTGGAACCCAGCTGCCAGACTTCCGTGTAGCCTGACCCGCGTCCAACTAAGAGCAGGTCTGGGCTGCACACGAAAAATGCACGCGAGTCTTTACACCAAGCGACAATTCCTAAAGAAAGTGTGGTTCTAATTCTTACTGCGGCATATTTACAAACGATAGCCCTCGAAGAGTTAGAGAAAGACGGAATGTGCACGGACTCCCCTTTGATGCACTTCCAGTTATGGGGGAGTGAAAGGGCAGTTTCACGAAGCAGTGGGCCTCTTCGTGGTCCCGATTCACGAAGGCCACGTGAACACGCGTTTCGTAACACTCCAATGCCACAAAATAGGCCTGTCATAAATACAGAGACGTGCCACGTGGCAGTGGCAAATAGCTCTTATGGCGCCCAAAAACATAGTGAACTAGGGCCTCACACAGAGGCACACAATCTCTAGCTGTGTCTCTCTCACACACTCACGAACACACATGCACACACGGGTTGGATGCCATTCATGGCCGCCACGCCCAAGAATAAAATGAATGTGCACAACACTTCTCCTACATCGCAATCCAGCCTCGGCCGCCTCGAGCTTAGCAGAAGAACGCCTTAATACGGAAGCTGCAACTTTACATCTACAACGTCATGGTAATACAATAACACTGAAACCCAAAACTAACAGTGCTGTTGAGCTTTACTATTTTTTAATGTTTTTAAGAAAAACATTCGATTTCCAGAACTGCCTGTAACTGGCAGTAGTTTAAATTCCAAATTAGTTAAGTTATCCACACTAGATGTCATAACATCCACTATTACATTTTGAAGGCAGAAGGCACATGGAAGGCTAAAACCAGTAAAAGAGCTTTGATGAGAACAGAATGTTGGCACAAAAACTCATTGCGCGATATATATATATATATATATATATATATATATATATATTTATATATATATATATATATATATATATATATATATATATATATATATATATATATATATATATATATATATATATATATATATAATAATGAAGTAGAGACACGTACGAAGTGATTTATTTGACGTTTCGGCCGGCCGCGGGTCCGGCCTTCATCGGAAGCCTTCAACATTACTGATGAAGGCCAGACCCGCGGCCGAAACGGTCAGTCAATTACTTCGTACGTGTGTCTATTTCACTGAGCATATTTACCCGTACTCAGCATCACCTTTTTACGAATAATACTGGGTGTCTTAGCTAACTTGGACCAAAATTGAGAAAAAAAAAAACATTGAACTTGTGCTTTAGAAAAGCCCTACCTGCTGTATGTTAGTATACTCCGTTACATACTCCGTTACATACATCAGGTGCTACGCTGTGGAAGCTATGCAAGAAGTTCGGCGAGCAAAACGTTTAACTCCACGCGTTTCATGGTCGCTCGCGTGACATCTGCTTAGTCCTTTTATTGCCATAGTCCAGGTGCCATATTGCCATATTGCCATATTGACATAGTCCAGGTGACCGCAATCGTGACGTACTCAGAGTAGAGTAAGTACCCAGAGTAGAGAGCCTGCATGTGACGTCACGTGAAATCTAAGTTATACAGCCACATAACGACAGACGTTCAACGGCGTTTTTGTTTGTAAGGCACATAATATCTTCAATTACTTTTCGCCATGATAAGAAAATAAAAATAAAAAAAATTGGTGCTAAGAACATCGAACTACTTTTTGATGCGACCGCATCGAATGCAAGGAGTCTCGCTAGCTTCCACAACGTTGCACATGATGAGTGAAACAGAGTACAGTAGTCGCACGTACATACAACCTATATTTTTTTATGAGGCAGTTACGGTGCTCAGATGTGAACTGCGGCTGTGAGACGCTCACTTTTCTTCGCTGTCCCGTTCAGTGTCTCGCGATGTCACCAGTCAGAAAGCGATAGCGTACAAAGCACGCACCTCGCTCAAATTGAAAAGTTACCGCTCCTGAAGCGTTCGTGCGGCGTCAGATTTCCTTCACAATTTGAAAGAGAAGGCGTCAGTGGTCACTCCTGAAACAATCATTGATTGCTGACGCGCACGAGATAATATTCTACGGACGCAATGAAGTCTGTTCGTCGCACTAAAGTTGAAACACTCGAGATTTTAACATTTATTTCTTGATTTTTGTGTCATCGGCATAACTGCAGCTCAGAAAAAAGGTGCAAGAGGGAAGTTTGAAGCGATGAACATTTCGTGAACGCTGGTTGCTGCTAGATCAGACGCTTCGACAAGCTCCAGTCTTGAAGAAGGCAGGTACGCTTGTCGAAGCGTCGACTCGCACCCAGTGTTCACGAATTTCTCATCAGTTCAGCAAAAAGGAGCGCGGAGCTTAGTCCAGCTTCGTCAATGCAGTAAACCTTCTTTTGGGCCTAGTTGGAGGTACCTTTACAGCGCAAACACAGACACACCACAAAGAAAGAGATCCGAATTTGATTTCATTTCTTCGCGTATGTAATACACTACTTCGCCTATCAACTCAGATTACAATTTTGTATGTGTTTTTTGTTCATTGCGTGACGCATGTGTGCTATGACTGCCTTGGAGGTATATATGCATTGCCTTTCCCAAAATGAAATCAATTGTTAGCCACCGCTTGTGGGTGTCGTCTCTTTATTTGTGGTGTGTCTGTGTTTGCGTTGTAAAAGTACCTCCATGTTCGTCAATGCAACTTGTCTCTGGCCTCATACTTATCGCACCTTTAACGTTGCATTGTTGATGGCGAAAATAAATAAATAAATAAGTATTGATTGGTTGATTGATTGATTGATATCCCGTAGTCAGAGTTGCACTTGACCAATTCTCCTGTTTGTTTGTTTGTTTGTTTGTTTGTTTGTTTGTTTGTTTGTTTGTTTGTAGGCGATTATAGCTTCAGATGGAATAGCTTGGTATTCACAGGATTTCAACATAAGTACAGGAGCACTGTTTTAGAGAATGTCTCGCTGTTAACGATACTTCTTATGCTGTATTACAAAAGCAGGTTCAAAGCACTTCCAGAGCGATGTGGTCTGCCTATATTTATTTTCGGAGCTAGTCTGCTCTACTGGAAAGTGGTGAAAAATGTTAGGCTGACATTTGTCCAGAGCAAGCCTACGCACTGTCCTTCGAAGCAGTAGTCGAAAACTTCTTTGTTATGTCTATAAAAAAGGGGGAGCCATTAAAGTGGAGCACAAGAAGATTCAACGAGCACGGCTACAGTATGGCTTTATATCGTTATTTCGGCGCACATGATGGGCTTGGAAGGCGATGAACAAAAGCTCCGGCACCTTTGTCACGTTTGGCTATTCTTTCTGTGCCTATTTTGCAACTCAATGCGCCCCCACTGTCAGACCTAATTCATGGACAAGCGTGCTCGGCCGTATACTTTCCAGAGCAGAACGCTGTCTGCGTTTTCGAGATGTCACGATGAAACGTCTTAGAAGCAGCGCTTTGTCGCTTTGTATACCTGTGCGCGCAGTACTCGAGGCTAGTGCTGGCGCCACCTTCACAGCGCGGTGGGAACTCTGCCACGGGAGATGTGGTGCGACGCAGATCGTAGAAGCCAAGACGGCCGTCGCCCTGAAGTGCTGCCAGCAACGCCGGCTGCGAGGGGGACCAGCGGACCCTCGTGGCCGCTTCTGACACTTGAATGGTCAGCACTGGCTCCAACTGCGATCAGAGCATGCGTCAAGCTGTCTCCATCAATACTCACTTCGCACTGCTGTTGTGGAGTACACTGTGTGATTCGCAATCGTTCGCAACGCCTCAAAGGGTTTTGAGTATTTCGCGATTAACTAGCTATTCCACAGAACGACCATAATAGCAGTGAGGCCTTGATATTAGCATGAATTAAAGACTTCCTCGGCACCAATACGTAACAGTTGGCGATGATTCCCCATCAGCTCACCGGTATTAATTTAGCGTCCCGCAAGGATCAGTATCGAAGCGTTTGCTCATTCTCGGCTATGCTAATGACCATCCGAACGGAGTTTCTTTTTTTTTAAATCACAGTGTTCGGGGAATCGCGTGATCTACAATAAAATTGCTAACAGCATTGACTCTGTGAATTTATACCAATATCTCCACAATATATCTGAGTGGTGTGATAATTAACTCACAGAACTAAACACTAAAAATGCTAAACCATGCATAATTCTTGTGGGTCCTCCAGTAATAATCCCCCGCGTTCACTTGATTGATTGATATGTGGGTTTTAACGTCCCAAAACCACCATATGATTATGAGAGACGCCGTAGTGGAGGGCTCCGGAAATTTCGACCACCTGGGGTTCATTAACGTGCACCGAAATCTGAGCACACGGGCCTACAGCATTTCCGCCTCCATCGGAAATACAACCGCCGCAGCCGGGATTCGATCCCGCGACCTTCGGGTCAGTAGCCGAGTACCTTAGCCCCTAGACCACCGCAGCGGGGCGTAAAAAAATTAAACTATGGCAGTGAACAAAAGTTTAATATTATTTTTTTTTTTCAAATCATAGTTGCTGCAGAAGCTAGGTCATGTCTGCGGCGTTCATAAGAGAAAGAAGAGTCGTTCAAGTTTGCAGCATTTCGCTCTTGATTTTCCTTTTCCCCGGGCTCGAGAGAGTAACGGTCGGGCAATAAGCGGAGGCCGAACGCCGTATTCTAAGATTAACAATAATGTGTGGGGTTTGACGTGACAAAGCTATTTATCTATGAGGCGCGCCGTAGTGGAGAGCTATGGAAACATGGACTAGCTGGGGTTCTTTATGACTGAGAAACAACGTGAACAACGGTGACCGTCAATGCTTGGTAGGTATAGTCGGCGCTTGGTCCTGTTCATATCTGTGTCATCGTTCTTCGCGCTGCTCACGGTCACGAAGCCACACCATAAATGCAATCCCGTACCCTTTTAATGTTCATATGGTTCCTTAACGTGCAATGACATCGAACAGTATACGCATATCGCTAGCGTTTCGCCTCTATCGAAATGCGACCGACGCGGTCGGTACATGTATTCTGTATAGTAACCCTCGATGAAAAGGAACAAAGCACTTGGCGCAAGACGGACTGAAGATGACAGGCGTGCGATGACGAACTACAAACTGGTTGTTAGTCGGCCCTGCGACTGTCGTCTTCATCAAGTCTGAAGCACTGCGTTATTCCATTTCGTATGATGCACCAACCAGCGCATTCAAGAACTCTACTGCAGGAACACTCTCCGATGGCCTCTTTTTCCAGCTTTACACCGGATAGGATTACCTGTAGCAAGCTGTACACTTTGACTTCTCGGTCGATGCCTCCTGACGCAAACACGTTCCTCTCGAAGGGAGACGAGTGGACGTCCAGCGTGTGGCCGCGGTGGGGAGGGAATCGTGCCACGATGGGGCAGCTGTAGGTGCGTTCCATCGACGCGTGGCCGTTGACTACGGCTGTAACGAAGAAGAAGAAAAAAGTTCGAACATTTTGTGAAGAATGCCTTCCTAAGACTTAAAAAAAAATGAGCTGTTTTGTGCTTAAATTCCCAATTTTGGCTCGATGCCTTCCGAAATACCACGTGAGTTTCTTTTTTTCTCTCTCTTTTTGTTGTTCTTGCCTGCAGCTGAGAGCTTAAACTTCAGGGAAAATGAACTACATATCGCGTAAATAAGCGAAAAATTCAAACGCAATAGAATCCAAGGAACGACAGGGCACACATTGATCTCACCAATCAGGTATTCATGGACATGAAAATGAATATTATAGCCAATACCAGGTCATGTGAAAACTAAGCAGTTGTCGAGAAAGCTGCTGCAGCTGGTGCAAGTTCCTATTAAAAAAGCAGTGCTTAAGAACGGCAGCTATGAAGTGGCAAAAAGATAATCTGGATTATGGCAACAATTCTGAAAAATGCCTAACCAAAATATGCAGCGATGATTGCAATGTCGAGTTGTCGTGCAAGTACCCCAGATAATGTGACAACTAAGAGTGCACTGCCTGTCAAAAGGCTACTTTGAACGAGTATTTCATTATTTGTCGTATAGGAGCTGTTCGTCACCCACCACGGTGGTGTAGAGGTTCTGGAGCTCGACTGCTGATCCGCAAGTCGCGGGATCAAATCCCGGCCTTCGATGGAGGAAAAACGTTAGCCGCCCATGTGCTCATTCGTTCGTTCATTCGTCAACCTGACTACGCTCACTGCAGGGCAAAAGCCTCTCCAATGTTCCGTCAATCATCCTGGTCTTGTGCATTCTCCTGCCACGTTATACCTGCTAAATTCTTAATATCATCTGCCCACCTAACTTTTTGTCTCCCCCTCGCGCATTTTCCTTCTCTGGGAATCCAGTCAGTTATCTTTATTGACCAGCGGGTATCCTTCATAAGCGCTACGTGCCCGGCCCGTGCCCATTTTTTTTTTATTTCAACTATGATATCCTTGATACCCGTTTGTTCCCCGACCCACTGACCTCCATTAATTTCTTATTATGTGTGCTTAATAGGTGCACGTTAAACAACCCTATAAGAGGGCAATGTTTCTGAAGCCGACCATTACGACGTCTCTCATAATCACATCGTGGTTGTGGAACGCAACACCACCACGATTGTTGATTGTTAGTACTTCGTCGTTTTTGCAGCCTGCTTTCAGTGCTTCGTTCGCACTTTATTGAAGTGTGGAATCAGTAAGTTTCCTGCAACTTCTCAAAGCATGAAATTTGAAATCAGCGCTGTGTAAGGGACGCTCAGATAAAGCTTTTTTTTCTTACTTGTTGCATAAGCACCAAAGTAAGTTCGAACATGTTATACCCATGCCAACGTAAATCCATCCAACTGGTGGCGTAGCAGTTTCCTGACATTACAATCTTGACGCACACAGCTTCCTTTTTTTTCTACAAACCTACATTCTTATCTTGAGTTTATATCCCCACCTATTTTTCTGCCCCCCTCCTCCTCCCACTTGCAAATACGTTTCTCATACGCACCTTTTGCACTAGCGTTCGCACCTCAGCTTGCATCTAGTTGTTCCTGGTTAGATTCAAGATCTTCTACCAACCACAGACAATTTGTTTTCGGCAGTTCACACTCGTGTACCATATGTTCAGTGGCGTACCGCAGTGTTTCGTCCTTGGGCTTAGTCTACTTAAATACGAAGCATTTTTTTGCGTACTGCAAGCACTTTTGGCATCTATCTATCTATCTATCTATCTATCTATCTATCTATCTATCTATCTATCTATCTATCTATCTATCTATCTATCTATCTATCTATCTATCTATCTATCTATCTATCTATCTATCTATCTATCTATCTGTCTGTCTATCTATCTATCTATCTATCTATCTATCTATCTATCTATCTATCTATCTATCTATCTATCTATCTATCTATCTATCTATCTATCTATCTATCTATCTATCTATCTATCTATCTATATATCTATCTATCTATCTATCTATCTATCTATCTATCTATCTATCTATCTATCTATCTATCTATCTATCTATCTATCTATCTAGCCGCTTACATCTGAGTGCTCTCATGATCACCCCCTTAACTTGGCGTGAACCAATATTAGTATGGGAGGGTAATATGGTAAGACTAATATGACGCGCTGGGCAAAACATCAATAATGTCACAATCTCGTCTCGTACAGCGGCCTAACAGTGGTACATACCCACGGGCGGGTATGTGCCACTGGTATGCGGGTATGTGCCACAGGTGATTGACACTTCTACCAAAAAACGGCGAGAACACACATGAGAAATTTAACGCGGGAGCGTTAAGAAAAGCCGACGTCGGCAGCGTTAACCCAACGAATGCAAATAACTTGATTGATATGTGGGATTGAACGTCCCAAAACCACCATATGATTATGAGAGACGCTGTAGTGGAGGGCTTCGGAAATTTGTACTACCTGGGGTTCCTTAACGTGGACCAAAATCAGAGCACACAGACCTACTGCACTTTCGCCTTCATCGAAAATGCAGCCGCCGCAGCCGGAATTCGATCCCGCGACCTGCGGGTCAGCAGCCGAGTACCTTAGCCACTAGACCACCGCGGCGGGGCAAGAACCTAAATGTCAGGGTCCCAGCAGGAATCGAACTCAAGCATTCGGCGAGGCAATCAAGTATTCTACAACAGAGCCACCCGATGTCTCGGAACTACTTTTCAAGTAGATCCTGATGTTCGTGAAACGTTAATTGTGGTTGCAGTGCTGGCTATGCAATTTTATAAGCGTTACATGTGTACTCCTTTGATACAGCCGTCACGTCAGGTTAACGTCAGTTGAAGTTAGGCGCCCTGCTGTGGTGGTCTAGTGAATAAGGTACGCTGCTGACCTACAGGTCGCGGGATCGAAACCCGGCTGCGGCTGCTGCATTTCTGATGGAGGCGAAAATGCTGTATGCCCGTGTGCTCAGATTTGGGTGCACGTTAAAGAACCCCAGGTGGTCGACATTTTCGGAGCCCTCCACTACGGCGTCTCTCATAATCATATGGTGGCTTTCGAACGTTAAAACCCACATATCAATCAATTGAAATTAAGTGCCATCCGATGAGGTTAATTTATGTAGCAGTGTCCAGGGCTACTATTATCGCGAGCAGCAGTACTTCATATGAGCTTGTACTCATGCTGATACTCATGTTCCTGAAGACATCATTGAGCAAGTGCAAACTACTGGTTATGTAAACATCTGCAACTGCTCAACATATGTCTGTGCATGTAACATTTGTACATATATTCAGCATCATTTCGTAATGTATCGCTCAATCAAAAAATTACAACATGGTCACCTTCCCTCCGCATGCTTCGCATAACGTCGATTCCCAAGGTACGTGGGATCTGCCATGTTTTTTTTTTTCTTGTTTACAAAGATGACCTTCTGTCTAGCGTCTTGTGTTACGTCTGCCTTTTGCAAATAAGTGTGAGTGTATAAAGTCACGAAATATTGTTATGTGATGCCCATACTCTCCAGGATGACTTTTTGCGAAAACATAAACGGTGCAACGGCTGTACAATGTCCCTGAATGTGAACAGGTCCTGATATCATCATTTTCATATCATCGCCAGAGAAACTACGTTTTTCTATAGTATTTTCAAAATAACTTTTATTACGCAAGTCGACTGGATCCGACTCTTTTCAATACTTAGTTGTCGTCGTTTTTCGCGAATAATTTGGACTAAAAAAGTTGTCCCCGTAACAATTTCTGCTAACCTTTCTCTTGGCTGCTCACACCGCAATTTGTCCATAGGACTCTCCGCTGTAAGGTTATTAGCCCATAAAACATTCGTCCTACGAAAACTCAAATACGCTTGCACAATCTTTGATCCCCATTAAGCAAACTTCTACAGTACACTTGAGGCTGTTCACAGTCATGCGACACAACTTATACTCAACGAGTGCTGTTGTGCTTGAGTATCGGGGGCCTTAAAGCTTGAATTACCGCTGTCCAGACGTCATGAATTACGATTACGCAACTCGTCTTAGATGAATTTATTATTTACCACTGCAAGAACCAAACTCGTCTCTAACCTTTGCCGTACCGTATATACTAGCTTATTATGCAGTGTGCGTACCATACCATCATACCCCCCTCCCCCCCCTTTTTTTTGCAGGCGCCTGTGGGTTGGAATGCATGCACTCTTTTCCGGAATCACTATAATCACCGGCATGTCACTCTACCTAAACTGGCAGGAGATCATTTATCCGCGCTTCGTTTAGCATTGGTTACACAATAGACGAGATGTTTGTTAAATGGTTAAATCGGTAGTTACACAATGGGCGAGAAGGTTGTTAAAACCTCCAAGATGTTTGAAATAGTTTAACAGATAACGTCCCCTTCACGCCGTCGAATTTCTGTGATGACGTGAACGTGTAGCTTCGCTACAGTTCCATTTTTTTTTGCTCTTCATACTAATCATGTTACTGATAACCTTGACAGACCGGCAGAACAGTGTGACTAGAGTCAGTGTTCGTTAGCCAGCAAACTTCAATTGTAAGAGCCCCATTCAAATGGAGGTTAATTCAGTTGGACGAAGGATGGTAAAACTTGAGCGAATTTAATGGTTGCGAATTAGAACGTCCACCCTTTCTTCGAGATATACTGATTGAACTTGATACACTATATGGGGTAGTTATGTCAAACAGAATGCAGTGTAGTGGGCAGGTTCTAATCTGTTATATTCCAGTTATATTCCATCTGTTATGTTCCTGACTAACTGCAATACTATAACAGATGACTGTTGTGGACTAAATATCATTGACTGATTACGAATATCATAATATTCCGCACTATTTACCATTACATTCAGGATTCGTAATAAAAACAATGGTATACACGCACATCGAGTTTCATCTACATGGAAAAGGCACATTTATTAAATCCGCTGGTAACTAGAAGAAAACGCTTTTTTTTTTGTTCTTGCTAGACGCCATAACATTGTGTTGTGGTAGTTGGCAAAAAATTTCTTTCTGTTGTGCGACATATTCTGTACGACGTTAATCTGTTCGATTCTTCTAGTGAGATGGCAGCGGCTGGCTTAGCTTTAACACAGCACCTCCACTCCCTAAGTACGTTGAGGCGTAGATCTGGGACGTGCAAAATTAGCTTACGCGCACAACAACAAAATGGTTCTCTCGGAATCCTCAGGTCTCCGCTTCCGAAAAGTATATGTCGCCTTGGAAGGGCATGCATGGTGTGAAAAGTCTTACGCGCTATAGGCCTCGATAGACTGAGTGATCCCTGAAGAACTCCTCCTCCTTCGGTTCCTATCACGAAGACCTCATCGTCGAAGTTGTTCTTTGCAAGGCACGTCACTGAAAGAGAAGCGAGGGAGAATAAGCGAGTGTTCTTGGCGCGATGCAAAGTAACAGCATGCCGGCGTATGGTCCACCTGAAAACGTTCAAACAAGCAACTCCCTGCAACCGGGTGTAGTATGCGTTTTCCCCTTTCGAGCGCAAGCTTACATCACGCAGCGCGTTTACCGGACGCCCTGTCCAACTTGTTTTCTCCGCGAGTTTTCCAACATGACGTTGACGGAAACAGACGGGCTGCAACGCTAAGGCGGACTGGCAGCCGAAGGCGTTTGAGCGGTCTTGTTTTTCTTAATCCGCTGCACCTCTCCCCGCGGCTCTGTCGGATTAGTCGATTACGCCTCAAGTCGCTCGAGAAGCTCGACGGCCGGCAGGCGCCGGTCTCCTGGTGGTTGGCGTCACTCGCCTTTCAACCTGTGGGCATATGCTATGTACATTGGGCTGCGCTCCACGAGCACGCATATAGCAGTGCAGCAGCCTAATTCTCATAGTTAGGCGTGGGAGGAAGGCGAAAAAAATTTCATTTTACTCGTGTAATTAGAAAAAAAGTACGAGTCAAACTACGATGTGTTGAGCAGAACTGCACCGTTGTGTGTGATTAAGAAGGAAAGAGTGATGATATGAACAATTTATGCCTTGTCACTAGAAATTTTGACTGACCTTGTCAAGACGGTTCGTGCAGCGAGTGAGTGAGAGGGAAGAAAATGTTCTTACTCGTTTTCATCATCAGGTATGAATAGATAAAAAAAGGCGAGGTGTATTCGAAGAATAACAAAACAGAAAATATAAAGACAATAACGAAAGGTAACTGAGGTAGGCAAAATGGAAAACTCCACACCGACTGGGAACAAAGAGAGAAAAAGAGGAGGAGCGAAATTTTGCCATATTTTAGTATATGGATGTCTTGTCTGTCACGAAAACGGCGGTAGCGTGATCTGTGGCGGCAAGTAGGTGTACTTGTGTTTTCTCGCCTTTTCTTTTCTTCGAGCCATCTTTCCTTTCGAATTTTTTGGCTTTTAATACTACAAATAGAGTTTCAGTAGCACCTTCCAGCGTTATTTTTCTGTTTTCGTGCCTCTCATGAAGAATGCATAGCCCGTGCACAATGAGCGCTGCTGCAGAAAGGGCCAACTTCGGACAGGTAATACTGACAAGACCCGCGTAGATTGATGCGCCATTGAAGAACTAAATGACCGAGTGATTCGCTGTTTATTTACTGCGATCTCCATACCTTTCTTCACAACGCACATTCATTCGCTTAACTCGCCACAAAAATGGACCCTCTTCGAGAATTCGCGGAGTAAACGCGACGACGTATACTTGGCAATGTTGCGTTCAGTAGTGTTTCACCACTAACCTAGTGAGCCCTGGGTACAGGATGTCGAAGGTGATATGATAAAAAGGTGATATGAAAAGGTCGTCCGCTAGTGAATCCCACCGCGTAGAAAGAAACAAGCCGACGTCCAAGCCCACGCGGAGGGTGCTATTGCTTCTACTGTAATCTATTTGAAACGCTTCACCCATTGCATAGCTGCTTCATCCAACCCAGCTCTATCACTTAATGAAGCACTCGACTTTCGAGCAGCTGAACGCTAAGCACACTGCTGAAAGTGCACACTCGCTGCTCTGACGTTCTTAACTGCAGTATATGCATTTATACAGGCACTTTTCTCTCTCCAGAATTAATGCAGCAGGATCTCTTTACACTAAAAACTCGGCATTACAACAGTCTTTTTTCTATCATTTTTGTTGGAAGCCGAAGTATATCGCATCATTTTACTATTACAAACCAGACTATCGAGGCAACTAGGTGCCTATCATTAAAGAAAAATTTAGACGACCTCAATGCTCTTTAATGGCGCTAGTCCTCAGCATTTGGCAACGTTTTGGTTGACTTGGGTAGACTTTAGAGTAAAAGAGAACAATTATTGGTGAGCACGGCAAACTATCTCAGGAGACGAAAAATCTCATTAAGAGATGAGAAACCGTGAAAGCCTCAAATTGAACCGACAATATATATAGCTAGATGAGCTTCCGAAGTTAATCAATAGGCGTAGAGTAGCCGACCTCATAAGGTATAACATGGAGATAGTTGAGCAGGCTGTAGAAAGCGACAGAAGCTCAAAAGTTGTGAAGGCAAACTTGTGAACAGGCAAAAATTGGATGTATGCATTAGGAACAAGGAAGACAATGTTATAACCAATATGGATAGCATAGTTGAGGTGGCGGAGGAGTTCTACAGGGATCTGTACAGAAGCCGAAACAACCAGGATGATATCGTAACAAGCAATAATAACCCAAAAGAATCCGACATCCTACCAGTAACGACAGGGGAAGTATATAAGGAAAGCCCTAGAAGGAATGCGAAGAGGTAGAGCCACTGGTGAGGATAAAGCAACAACGGACCAGCTGAAAGACGGTGGAACTGGCCACCTTTTATGCGAAGTGTCTCTTGGCGGAAAGGGTACCAGAATCTTTGAAGAACGCCAACATCATCTTAATCTATAAGAGAAGAGACGTCGAGGACTTGAAAAAGTACAGGTCGATCAGCTTACTATCTGTTCTCTACAAACTTCTTACAAAAATAAAAGCTTATAGAATTAAGGCTACATTAGAGCTCAATCTACCGAAGGACCAAGCAGAATTTTGTACAGGCTACTTCACAAATAGACCATATTGATACTATCAATCAGGTAACAGAGAAATGCGTGGAGTACAACCAATCCTTATACATAGCTTTCATAGATTACGAGAAGGCGTTTGACTCAGTCGAGACATCAGCAGTATGCAGACACTACGGAATCGGGGCATCGGTGAACCCTACATATACTGGAAGAAACCTGCAGTGGCTCCACAGCCACCATAGTTCGCCATAAAAAAAAAACACGACAGAATCCCAATAAAAATGGGTCTAAAGCAGGGAGACACAACTTCTCCATTGTTATTAACCGCGTGTTTATAGGAGGTTTCCAGGGCCCTAGATTGGGAAGAGTTAAGGATACGAGTTAATAGAGAGTATGTTAGGGGACGAATGTTAGGGGATCACGATTACTGAACTGAACACGGAAAGCAGAAAAGTAGGTCTGAAAATTATTATGCACAATTAAAATAATGTGCAGCAGTCTCGGCAGAATACAGCATTTTGTGATAGGTGGAGAGATGCTGGAAGTTAGAATATGTATACTTAGAACAGGTAGTAACCGCGGAAACGAACCATTCAGCGGTTATCCTGCCTACGTATTACGTGCCCGGCCCATGTCCATTTCTTCTTGATTTCAACTATCATATCCTTAACCCCGGTTTGTTCCCTGACTCACTCTGCTCTTTTCTTGTCTCTTAAGGTTACGCCTATTATTTTCCTTTCCATATCTCGCTGCGTCATCCTGCGTATAGTATATAACTAGAAGAATAAGGATGGGGTGGATCACATTTAGTAAGCATTCTAAAATTATGAGTGGTAATCTGCCACTAACCCTCAGGGACAAGGTATATAACAGCTGCATATTGCCGATACTTACCTACGGAGCACAAACCTGGAGGCTTACAAAGAAAGTTCAGCTTAAATATCGGACGACGCCGCGAGCTACGTAAAGGAAAATGATAGGTGTAACCTTAAGAGACAAGAAAAGAGCAGAGTGAGACGGAGAACAAACTGGAGTTAAGGATATCATAGTTGAAATCAAGAAGAAATGGACATGGGCCGGGCACGTAGCACGTAAGCAGTATAACCGATCAATTTCCAGAGAAAGCGAACGACCGAGGGGGAGACAGAAAGCTAGATGGGCCGATGAGACTAAAAAGTTCGCAGGTATAACGTGGCAGCCGAAAGCACAAGACCGGGTTCATTGGCGGATCATGGAAGGGGTCTTTGCCCCGCAGTGGGCGTATAGTTTGGTTGATGATGATGATAACGTGCCATCTTGATGGCACATACCCGAAGGAAACATTATGCCCCTTTATGGAGCTCATTCAATTAATCAAGTGCACTCTACGAGTTGAGCTGTTCTAAATTGCGTAGTCTTTTGAAACAACTCTGGCAGTCAGCCATCCTGCTGCTGAAGCGAATCACAGAGGCCACGGAGAAAGGTGCGCACGGTTGAGGCCTGATCCACCAGGTGGTGCAACGATCCCAGATGCTCACACTAAACCTTCAGTTCTTTCTGGGAATTCATTTGTTTTTTAGTTAATTGTCCTGACATTTAAGTAGCCCTTATCTGAACCGTATGTTCCGATATAATATGTATTCTATACAACTCTTGAACATTTCTTGGGGTTTCGTGCCATTCGAGTCGAGGCTCAACTTTTGCGGTTGGCTAGGGGTGCATTCTGGTATGCTGCTTGAAATACATGTCGCCACGCGATAGCGCCATGAAAAAAAGTTTCATTCTCGTGAGTGAAATGGTGTAGCAACATCGAATATGGCTCCCGTGCGCGGTTCGTAATCAAGATTAAAAGGTTCTCCAGAATTAGCAATAGGAAAATAGTCGCAGATGATCAAGGAATGGTAACTTTCGCAGCAAAGTCACCTTAGTTCTCTAAAATAAAACCGGTGAAGTATAAGTAACTATAGTGTCATGTGCATATATGCACGTAGGGCCTCCAACGCCAAGCAGCAAATGCATGCTTGTGACAAAATGGCAAGTTGGCCGAGTTGTGGTGCACATATATATATTTGAAGAAACGTAGGGCAAAAAAAAAAAAAGACGTAGACAAGGAAAAAAGGAAACGACACACAGCGCTCTTTCTTGTCGTCCTTTTTTTGTGTGTGTGTGTGTGTGTGTGTGCACTGTTTCCATTTTAAAAATCTATGCTTGTGAGACGAAGCCGTATCCCGCACAATACAGGAGACAAGTGCTCGCCCAAAACGTGGCAGTTTTTTTTTATGGAGGCGGAAATGTTGTAGGCCCGTGTACTCAGATTTGGGTGTACGTTAAAGAACCCCAGGTGGTCTAAATTTCCGGAGCCCTCCACTACGGCGTCTCTCATAATCATATAGTGGTTTTGGGACGTTAAACCCCACATATCAACGTGGCAGTTTTTTTTCTTTTGTATAAGATCTTCACGGTGAGCTTACCCGATACACTTGCGGTAAGTGACCAGGTAGACGCTAATAAGAAATATAATACAGATACACTACATTAGTTTTTCCGAGAGGAGGAGAGCTGATGGGGAGGGTTATTAGGCATGTTCATCTGTGCTCAAGTACATATAGCTGAAAAGGGACTTTTTGTGCTTCTTACTACAGAGAAACAAAGGTGACGGGAAGTTTAAAAAAGCACGTCAACATGTTCGCGGGTTATATAGTAACGACGTCATGCACTTGTGTACATTACAAACTCAAAGGACTTGTTGATTGAATAAAACACCGACTAACCTCCGACATGTGTGCTGCTTGCTCCACTGGGAATCTGTTTGTGGAGTCGTACGTTTTCGGCGAGCAGCAAGAAGTAGTTGATGGCTTCTAGGTGACCCTTTCGGGATTCGTACCTCCATTGGATAACCAGACCGTCCAAACCGCAGCTTATCAGCTAGAGAGGACCCGAAAATACCCAAAACACTAATTATTATATTGATCAGTGACACTTCGTCGTTGAAAGAGCAAAGTGCTAAGCTAATAATACGTAATGTACCGAATAATTCAATAAAGACTACCCACTCAGGAAAAAAAAGTTCCTCGCGGATGACTTATTTTGTTTTAATGTTAGCCCAGTGACACCGGCTGGTTTAATTCCCGTAACAAGCCGGACTCGAAGGAAACGAGAAGGTTCATGAGTGCTCTAGCTCGAGAGCTCACTGACCGAGCGGGGCAGTTGCCACTCGCTAACGAGCCTCAGTTAACAAAGTCAAAGCATATCCTCGCCCACCGGCAGGACACTAAACACACATATATGGCGCTTCTCACAAATTCTTAGATAGCGAGGATGCTGCGGACCTTAATAATATCTATAGGGTTTACCTTCCTGAAACCATGATATGATCACAAGAAACGCCGTAGTGGAGGGCTCCGTAAGTTTCGACCGCCCGGGGTTCTTTAACGTGCACCCAAATCTAAGTACACTAGTTTCAAACATTTTCGCCTCCATCGGAAATGCAGCCGCCGCCGCCGGGATGCGATCCCGTGACCTTCGGGTTAGCAGTTGAGCACCGTAACCACTAAAGTACCGAAGGGGGGGGGGGCGATGCCGCACACTTTAGAAAGATTCAAGTGAACTTGTATACAAATCTACCGAGACGGCGTCAAATTCACCCTTCTATGCCAGTACATCTGTCCATGGTGTGGCGAAACGCCAACGCTCTTCTACGCCTCATGGGGTTGTGAAGAAATACCAAGTGGTTTTCTAAACCATAGTATATACATTCAAAAATGAGCAGCGGTAGTCTCGTCTCCCCTGCTCGGAGCTGGAAACACTATTCGCGTTCCTACATTAGAACTGCCGTGCGGCGAAAGCCAGTGGAGCCCTGGACCTGAGGCGCACCACCCAGTTAGCTTTTGAATTCCCCTTCACCTCCTTCCTTGCAGCAGTTTCTTAAAATAAATAAATAAATCATAGCAGCGTACACATGTGTTCGAGTGATTGATTCTAAAACGTCCCCCGTAATAATCCTAGTATTACCTCTGAGGGCAATCTCAACGTTAAGCTTTCACGTGAGATTCAAACAAGTGGTCAAATAATGGTTAACAAACAATGAACTTTCGGTGTGACTCCACAGTGAAAGAACAGAAAACGCAGACGGATGATGGAGCCGCGAGAAAATGTTGCCAGCAATAATTGCTTTTTTTGAGCCTGTCAGTGGTACCTGGCAATACTGGTCGTCCATACTTGTGCGATCGTAACATAACGTAAAGCTCTGACGCAGTAACTCGTCACTGAAACAGAAAATTTACGAAGAGGCACGAATAGACTTCGTATTTGCATTGTTGTTACCGAATGTTTTCTGTTTTCTATAAGCAATTGAGGTTTACTATTTTCAGCTAGCACCATTAAAAAGTACAAGGACCACCTGAAAGACCACTCTCCTATGTGAGCTTACTCTCCAGACTGCCTGCTCTCCGGTAGTGACATTGATATGTAGTGAGAACTGCACAGCATATGCTCCTTACCACAAAGTATTATACCCATATTAAAGACGTGGCGCCATGAAGTACACATTATGATGTGGGAAAAAAGAGTAGAGGGGCATGGCTGGTCGACTATACGTCATAAACGACCAGTATGATTCTTGGTACGAGCGCCTATTATGAGTCGTGTGCTACGTATAACTTCGATCACGTAACACGGTATTATAAAATCGAATCCGAATGAATAAGTACTAACTTCATGCTCCTCCTTATAACTTACAGAGGTCGACTCTTGAGTGTTTCCGATCCACTCAGTGCACTTGACCAAATCTCGATGATTGTCGTGCATCACTGCTGGTGACGAGGCCCACTGGTCACTTGCATTTTGCATGTCCCAGAGCAGGATGTCTCCTGCAGCAGATATATTCGATACTTTTCGCCAGCAGAACATGGCATTCTAGGAAAGCTCAAGAAGAGGATGAGTTTGCGACTGCGTGATGAGTCCTCCAACCATTGTTTGCAATGCTGGCCACGGGGATCCAAAAATAAATCGGGCCAACTTCGCACACGAGTGGCATGAGTACTTTCCCCACGGGTAACGTGCATATGACACCATGTCTTACCACAAACCACGCCGGCACAATACTTCACTACAATGCTCGTATTATGTTCACGATACAAGTGTGTCTTCCCGACAACAAAACTGTTTCTACATCACTGCCGCTGAAGAATTTTTGTACAATAATAGAACAGTCACGCTCTGATAACTTTGGCTACCCTGTTACTACACACGTGACCAAGAACAACCGAAAATGAAGAAAAGGTGTGCCGATTCCACTGTTTCTAGACAAGGTGGTTTACCTTGGACAGCTACTCTTGAAATACACATACACCGTGTAGTTTGTTTTGTTTTCGCATAAAAGACTCAATGTGTATGAAATGTAAACGCATATTAGACATCACACGAATGAAACTGGCTTGGAGAGAGAAGACGCAAAAAAACGGGGTTGAAACGCCCATACTCACCGTGCACTGTGCCTGCGACCAAAACCGACGCCCTCTGGGGGTGAAAAGCCGTAGAGGTGACACAGGTGTCAGTTGTCAGAAAGCTGCCGTTGTGGTTGCAACTGTTTGAGGGTCGATGGGGATTCCAGAGAAGCACCCCAGCTTCGTGTGTGCACCATTCGTTGTGGTTAACGGCTCCGCATGTGCTGGAAGTTATTGTCAAGGCAACTACTGCAGACTATATGCGACATGATATACAACGCCAGGCAAGGCGCAGGGACTTAGGGCTTAGGGGACGCTATATATGCATTTTAGCCATGATCAGAATTAATCTTGCATTATGCGGCCGCTGCTGAACAAGTTCATCTCTTGATTACTGCACTATAAGAGTTTGTAATTATACGTAAGGCAGTTGACAAAATTATTTGTTACAAAATAGACGTACGACAAGCTGTGAACATCAGAAAAACGTCCCAGCTTTGCCGCAAAGGTGTAGCAATGAATGCGATAGCAACAAATTGGAAGGTCACGCGCAGAATGGCCAGCAGGTCAAAACGGGCCGCGCGTTTCTCACGCACAAATGACGCACGAAACGTACTCTCAGTATACAGATGAACGTGAATAAGCGTCTCAGTTGTTACATCGCTGGGTCTGAAAAGCGCGCTCTTTTCGCAAACGGAGACTGTGAAACGATTGCAGTGACATTTTTGCACCCAGTAACTACAACAGAATCGTTCTAGTGAAAGCCGAAGGATAGCCAAGGCGTACGATCCTCCCCACCACGCGATAAGGGAGCGCGAGTGAGTGTCGATTCCCTGCTCTCTGCGGGGCGAAGTGCGCGTGGGATGTGAGAGCGTGCTCCACCGCGTCGTGACGATGTGGCTACGAGCGCTTATTGCGCCATCTTGCTGCTAATGCTGAAAACACAATAGTTGCCCCCCCCCATACCCGTCACCAGCGGTAAGTGGTAGATATAAATAGCTTGCCGTTTGAACGTTCAAGGCCGTGTTCCTTGGTGGTTCAGTGGTTAACGCCTCGCACTCGCGATTCAGAGGCTCCAAGTTCGATTCCGTGAGCCGGTGCCTTTTTCTGAATTATTTTTCTTTCTTGCGTTTTCATTTATAGATATGTAGATACGCATACCTATACGGTAAGTGATGGCAACGCCAACGCAGGCGGCAAAATAAAGCCGAGAGTGTCCATATTATTGCTATCGCAATAAAATGTTTCGAGAATTGCGTTCTCAAATACACCTACTTATCTTCGGGCATACTTACAACGCTGAACCATTTGTGTGCAGCCATTTACGTAGTCTTTTAAGGGAACAAGCAGCAAAACATATCCCTAAATGACTTGCGATGTCGTCAAAACGCACGCAATCCAAGCGCTGGTTCAAGCATTCATTAATTGTAACAAACTTGGCAGCAAAATAATGTTCGCCGCATTGGTTGAATAATTCAAATGCCAATGGAAGGTTTTGCACTGCGGTTTATCGCCGTTAGATGCACGCGTATCATTCTCCGACACCAATCAAGCCATTACGAGGCAAAAGTTTCGCGCGTAAATAATGCTCGAAGACATCAACGATCAAGTTTCGTAAAGCCATCGCGCAGATGCTTGCAAGTTCGTCGCTGAAGTCGCACCTGAATTTTGGTGCCTGCTTGCCGCCATGCGTGTGTTTAGACATGAAAGTTGAACACATGAGTGAATTTTTAAAGATTCCTTAATATATTCGTCCTGGCTAAGCTACACCGAAAATATTTTTTACCAAGCTCCCGAAGCATTTTGTTGATAGAGGGATCTATATGTCGTTGGGCAACCACCATCGCTAGAAATATGTGCAGCATTTAGATTCGCTGCGAACTGCTTTTCCGAAGAACGCTTTCACTAGAGCCTAATTTAAAAATGGACCGTGGTTCACATTATATTTAGGAAGACAGTTGTGCTTGGAAATTAATTATGGAGTTTTACGTGCCAAACGCGATATGCGATGGTGGAGGGGGGGGGGGGTGAGGAGTGGTTTTGTAGGAGAAGAGAAAAGTGAGCCCCGCCTCTGTCTGCAGCTAAGTGCGACACCTCAGTATATAGGTGACGAGGGAATGGGATAAGAGGGATTAAAAGGGATAGAGTGATAAGTAGAGAGTGAGAATAGAAAAATCTTGGGACACGGTCGAAGGAGTCCAATTACGGGGCACCAATCGGCTAGAGCAACACGGCGTCAGGAGATCGCGGACGGCGGGCTGATCAGCAAAAGCTAAGCTGGCGTCGAAGATAGCGGATGACACAACCATTCAGCACGGAATCCACCAAGCGAGTCCTTAGTGGAAGGCTTTGGATTAACTTCGACAACCTGGAGTTCTTTAACCTGCACCTAAATCTAAGCACACCGGCACTTTAGCATTGAGCTCCAGCTGAAGTGAGGTGTGGCAGGGAATGGAACCCGTGAACTCGTGCTTAGTATAGTGCAACGCCACTGCGGGTTTGGTTGCGCAGTTAAGCTCACCCGAAATACGCACGCTGTGTTGCTAATAGCGCATGGTATCCATACTGCATTGTCTTAACCTGACACAATGAGAATTCGACATTTAACTACACCCCCTCATGGGTATACATTGCCGCCACGCTTGAACGCCCGTTGCATCATAATTCGTTTCTCTTGCTCACTTATTTTCAAAGCCGCAAGAAGACGTTTCGCTCTTTCTTTCACATACTTGGCTTTCAAATTTCGCTCGTAAATTCGAAGTGAAATGTGGAAGCTGCAGTCTGCGCCGATCTTTTCGAAGACCGAGCCGTATACTGAAATCCGCCTTTTCCCCCTCCGGGTTTCGTTCATAATGAGCACTACTACATATCAGAATCCCAAAGGAAACGTGTCGGCGAACATCGTACACGCGCTCAAAACAAAAAATGCTGAAATTAGGAGAGGGTAAGGATGTCTACAAAAAAAAAAGTGCCCAGATAGACTTTTGGTTTCAGGCCACTCGTCCACCATTATCTGACAGTACTGTGATAAAAAAAAGAAATACGACAGCTCCTATTATTTACATTAAACGGTCATTTACAGAGAGACCGAAGATGTCAGCACGGCATAGTCAATACACTGGAACCCGAGGCGTAAGGGATCGGAAACGAATTGAAACAATGGTTGTGCCTTCGGGAGTTGTGTTTTCAGTGCGCGTTGGTGAATCTTTTATGCCGTTCCAAACGCCGGGCGTTTAATAAAAAAGACTTCTTTAATTAGACAACAAATTGCAAAGAACGTTTTTGATAAGCAAAAAAAAAACTTCCAGCTATTCCCACGTTCAGGTGACTTTTGTGTTTGCTATAGCCAGCTTTATGCTAGAATATTCCGCTACGTTCCAGAACAGAAACTGTCGAACTGTTTTCGCCGTCGTCAAATATATCTGTTTTTCAAAGAGGCTCTGTACAATACTTAGAGCCTCGCCTAGCCCTTCGAAACAAGTCATTTAACGGTATTATTTTTTAAGAGAAGGTAGTGTCGGCAAGCAAGAGCGACATTCAGCAGATTTTCGATGCGCTGGCCTCCTCGAAGTCGATTTGAAAGAAAGGAAAGTGATGAAAAAAGTGTGTCGTCGTTGCTGTCTCTCTCTCAGGAGGTCTAAAGCCCCTGTCACCTTAGGAACACCACACGGGGGATGAGTAGCGGGGAAGAGAAAGGAATGTGAAAGAGAGAGAAAGCAAAAGAGAAGGGTGTCAGTGGTGTTTGGTGACTTTGGTCTGGCCGCGCGCGAACGCTCAGCGCCTCTGGGCCGGAGGAGAGAAAAATAAAAACCATCAGACAGGCCGGTAGGGCGAGGATCGTCGTTTCCTAGGCGTTGCAGCACGTGACAAGTTCGTACAATGAGTGTTACGCACGGGTACTGATACCCTCCAAAGCTCCTCACCTGCCTGCTCTCAACCCCGTTGAAGAAGGCCGGATAGCTCCACGTCTGCCATTTA
Source organism: Rhipicephalus annulatus (assembly GCA_013436015.1). Lineage (NCBI taxonomy): Eukaryota > Metazoa > Arthropoda > Arachnida > Ixodida > Ixodidae > Rhipicephalus > Rhipicephalus annulatus. Next base: position 11,229 of record WOVY01010473.1, on the reverse strand, counting down.
TGAGCGCTAGGCATTAGGCTCACGGCACCGGTCAGTATTGCATAAAAGGGGAGATGGTTAACGCGCCGATCGAACGTGGCCAACAGTGCCGGCTGAGGTGCTGTGCAGTGCCGGCTGAGGAACGTGCCCAAAAACACACATCATGTGATGACTCGTTAATAAGCCTTCCTACAGAAATGGTCGCACCAAGAAACGTCCCGTGCGCCTCCGAGCAAGCTTCTCTAACATCATTTGCTTTGTGGATATCACGATGCTTTTTTGCTCTTGTTTCTTTCCTATACTCCAAGTACTACGTAATCCAAATAACTATAGTAGGAGCGCATGTTTCGTTACCGTGAACGTGTCCCCAGTTCCATAACAGGCCACCGTGGCAACGTCTCTATGCACAAACACTCGCTCATCATTGTTTCGAAGCAAGGTTGAAGAACTTCAGATGGTCAAACTTAAATCCAGAGCAGTCGACAACTTACATACACGCCACCACTCACTGCCAACTGCGCTGGTTCGGTACGTTATAAACAGCAGCTTGTATTGAAATGCTCCGATAGGCCCAGCAGTTCAATGGGGCAATTATGTATTTGGACACGTAGCCTAAGAAGTGTGAGAGTACGAATTTACGCAAGACGAAGCGAAAAAGCAAGACGTAGCTCTGGTTTCTTAAAAATATTGAATGGCTTAGTTTAGGCTGAAATATCAGTGGTTTCTCTCCTTCAGCATTTCCTGAACCAACGACATTGTAATTTAGCTACAGACTGAAATTCCGTGTTCCCGTTTCTTCTTTCCCCTTTAAATACGTATCGTCTTTCAGCGCTGTGCCATTCTTATTAGAACTCATTACTGAATAAAATAATGTACAACCGGAAACTCGAAAATGACGTCTCAAGAGTTAGATGCTTGTACCTTTATATACGGCAAATACAAATGCGAGCGGCTAACACAGCTTGACATGTGGCTTCGAAAAGTTAGCTCAATATTATACACTTTAGAGCACGTCTCTAAACCCTCATTCTCCCGCATGCATACCCATGCGATATTTCATTGCAGTATACAGGGGTCAATTATGACTACAAATATGATCTTCTTTGATTATTTTTGTTTGTTTGTTTGTTTGTTTGTTTTACAGCATATTACGCATACTAGATAGGGCCCGACTGTACCCGAAATTCGATGCCCGCAACTTTATGCATATATACTTTAACTATAGACCAACTACTTACACAGGAATGTCAAGAGAGAAACTCAGAAAACAAGCACAACCGCTCGGTAGAAACGAATTTGACTACATAAATGTAGGGTTGTGCTTTTTTTTCTTTTTTTACCTAGAACAATATTTCTCGTGACATTGATTGATTTATATGTGGGGTTTAACGTCCCAAAACTACTATATGATTATGAGAGACGCCGTAGTGGAGGGACTGCCTGGGGTTCTTTAACGAGCACCCAAATCTGAGCACACGGGCCTACAACATTTCCGCCTCCATCGGAAATGCAGGCGCCGCAGCCGGGATTCGAACCCGCGCCCTGCGGGTCAGCAGCCGAGTACTTTAGCCACTAGACCACCGCGGCGGGGCATTTCTCGTGACATCAGCAAAGTAATTGTCTCTATAGGCAAATCGACGAAAAGCTCGTCATTTTCGCCCCATTTGGATCTCCAGTGGGACCTCAAGAGAAATCATCAAGGCAGCGAGGACTTGACTGATCATGCAGGAGAAGAATGAGCGATAACGGGAACAAGTATCTTGTATTATGGTCACAACGCCCTTATACCCTAAGCATTTCGACATGTATATGCCGCGAACTGCACGTATTCCAGTGCTTATATTTGCACAATCACCCAATCACCCTCTCACGCGCTACTTATTGACATAATCAAAAGGATATGAAAGTGCTATGACGGAGCCAGTAGAGTTCCAAGAAGAATCGGTGCACTGTAGCTGTAAGGAAGCACACAGTTCGTGAGCCAAACATGACAGAGGATCACAGGCAGACGAATAATATACGTGAGGATGCTCAAAGCTCGATTTTGTCAATCAATACAATAGCACGATGATGCCGACACGTTTTACAAGCTGCTTACACTATTTGCTTTAAAAGAAGCAGATACTTCAGCCGAAGAAAAACATCAGTCAGTCTGATGTAAGAAAAGTATACGACCAATATCACTAAATGTTACAGCTCCACCGCACGCTTTTGCTTACAAGTAGCTTGTTAGTACAACTCCCTATAATTTTCTTTTCATACTTATAACCAGCCGTTTCGCTCAATTTTCTCGTGACAGCAGCACCAAAGAGCACAACTAAAAACTCGCTCGATGTGCACGCAGGGAAGAGCTGTGCAGTGCAGCTTCTGTCCAAGGTCGAGGTTTTTCTGAACGCTGCGATGCTTGCGTCTAAGCCAGAATAAAACTCGCACCAACCTCTCGGGGTAATGCGATGTCGCGATACAACCGGGACTCGCTGCCTTCGCAAGTGTCGGCCAGCAGCCTGTAGCCACGGAAGGCCCTGCTGCGCGAAGAACTCTCAAGCTCCTGGATCATCTTGGGGTAGGCCTGGCGCATGAACGTTGCGAGGGACGGCCAGTCGTACGCCCGGGCCTCCACAGCAGGCACGCCTTGCGGCGATGCTTGCACCTACGCATTGTCAGTACGAATCAATCGCTTTAATAAACAACAAAGTCTTCTACTTAATTATTTCGCAGCACGCAAACAGGAATAACTTGGTAGCTGTGCACAATATACGATCATGGCGCAATTTTGGCCGGTTTTCTACAAGAACTGCCCTTCGAGCTGTCTGTCCTAGTCAGCAATAGGGAGTTGGAAGTTCTGGGCAAGCAAAAACGTCTAAAATGGTCGTCGGTGACAGGTGCTCCACAAGTGCCAATGTTAGGTTAAGCACTGTCGGCGAAATCTCTCTAAAGAGGGTGGAACCACGACTGTACTAAATAAATATGTAGCTCTTCAGCTTACGCGAAGTATACAGCTACAATATTTACCTCTGCTATACAATGCAAGCGACCGGCTGGGCCTTCTTGGGAGGGCACAGTGACTCAAACTTAAGCCTCCTCTGTCAACGGGCGGGAGGAACGGCGCCCTCTCTGAGTGTTACACGCTAACTGAATTTCGCACCTCGCAAAACGCGCTCGGGCATCGCAGTGAAAATACCTCGGCGTCGCAGCAGCGGCGTCCCTGGATACCCGCCTCCCTTGTGGTCTGCGGCTCAGTCTGGACCCAGCTGTTCTGAACCTCTCTGTAACAGTTAATGATGATGAGCTTTAAGTATATGTGGCGCGCTCGAGCACAGCGCGGGTTGCGCCAAGACTCGGAAGTGTTCCTGAAGAAGACGACAATTCGTCGCGCTTCTGAGCTGCTTTCAGGCTGTCTTAATTGTTAAACAATTCACGCCACTATGTATATCAATGAAACACTAGAAATTAACATCGTACATCATGCTTTACGTCGAAGACGAAAATGCCATATCTTATTCTTCCATCACTGCTTCATAAAATAGCTTGCCGAGGACTACCGTGTGTAGCAACTTCCCGTCATCTCGATCCCCTTGCCCCTTTCCTTTAAAAAATTAATAACGTTTTTACCCACCCATCATATCCGAATGATTGGCCCAGAAGCATTAACGATACATATGGAAGAATAAAAAGCAATAAGAATTACCTCTTTATTTTCAATTTTGGGTCAGAGACGAAAATTTCCCTTCTACTTCTTTTTCCCCAGTCCTTCCATCACTGCTTTGTACCCATACGGCTGGAGAATTAGCCAGGAAGCAGCCGCCGGCGTACAAACCTTTTCGCGGAAATTCGTTACCAAGATTACATCTATTCTGCTGAGTGCTAGAGGAAACAAAATTATACGAAACCTATAGAAATTCAGATATACGATAACAATATAGACCGCAGCAGATATACTAAAATAATAATAATAATAATAATAATAATAATAATAATAATAATAATAATAATAATAATAATAATAATAATAATAATAATAATTGTTGTTGTTGTTGTTGTTGGGGCTTATTGCCCCAAAACCTCCATAAGATTATGATCAATGACGTGGTGGAGGGCTCCAGAAATTTCGCCCACTTCTTTAACATACGCTTAAGGCTAAGCACACTGACGTCTATCATTTCGCCTCCCTCGAAATGCGGCCGGCCAGGATTCAACCCCGTGACCTTCGGGTCAGCAGTCAAGTGCCACAAGCACTGGAACTCCGTGTGGGCAAGCTGTTTTATGAAGATGTGCTTGTGGTCCTAAGAGATTTGGGCATTACGAAAAAAGCATGTGTGCGCCAGAATCCCCGTGAGACGCTCCGATGAAGGGGCTAACAGGTAGAGTTTGTACTAGCCTATGTTGTGACCGGCGCCGGAGCTGAAGAGGGAGCGGCGCTCCTTTAATCTTCAAACCAAACCGAACGACCGGCTGCCTACTGTTAGGACCGGCGCCAGGTCTGACAGTGGATCGGCGTTCCTTTTGATGTTCCTTTTTAGTCGCCAAACGGGTTGGCGGCCTGTGTCCGCCATGTATTGTTCCCCCCTGGCCGGAGGGTGCGGCGTCTTGCCGCCACGACACCGTGAGCAGTTCGGGAGACCACAAGTGCAGCTTCTTCTTTGGAAGATGACGGCGGCGGCGGCGGCCGGAAATCGTCCCGCTAATTGAACGAGTCGTTCGGCGACCATTTGAAGCTTGTTTACGGCGGCCCTTTCGATGGATGCAGTCATCAACTTCAGACCCCTCGCCCAGCGACACCCCTTGACGAGGAGGAGCCACGTTCGTGCCACATGGCCGTGCAGTGACCACGCTTCAATTTTGAACGTTCACGTGGACCGTGCGTGCTCGTCACCCTCGCGGGTAATGTGTGATCCGTGGTTGGACGGTGCCCTCTGTACGCGGTCCCCGATCTAGGGATCTGGGGAGGACAGACCCTTTATAATGAGCCCCCACGGCTCATTCGGTGTGCTTTTTTTCGAGAAGAGAACCAGGCAGAACAGAGCAGAACCGAGCAGAACCATGTAGAACCAAGCACCATGGAGCGCTATGTTAGGAGTCATGTAGAGGCCTGCCACGTTTGAGGGCTCACCGTGTAGGGAGTTCGCAATGTATATATTGTAAATAAACCCTCTTCAAGTCTCTCTTCCTCCTGCCTCGACAACTTCATCCCGGACCCCCGGTGTCTGGAAACCCCGGTCGCAGCAGCTGGTTGGCAGCGGTGGGATACGAGTCTGCGACGGAGAGCGACATGTACCGGAGGCCAGCCGAAAGCCCTGGAACTCGGCGGGATCGAAGCAGCGTACCACCACCGCACGTAATGGGGTGAGTGCCTGGCTTTGTGCTTGAGATATATCGAGTCTTTTAGCCTAGATTCGTTAAAAGATAGATATAACCAACAACTGCCTGGCCACTGTGGTTGTTATCTCAGCACAAGGCAGCACTGGATGATTATCTGAGCAAGTACGCTAAAGCAGGAAAGCTTAGATGATTCAATAGGAACAAGTGGTAATGTTTCAAAATTTCTAAGGGTACGTTGCGGGTTAAATTTTAGGATGTTGTAAAAAGCAGGAGTGAAAAATTAACAAGAAAAAGTAGAGAGGGATGTTGGCCACGTAGTGCTACTTGGGTGCTTAAGCTTGTGGTCTCCGCTGTGAGATTTGCCAGGCTTCAATTTCTCTAGACCCAGAATTGAAACGCTGGTGGGTTTGTGTTTTGTCACAGCTGAGCCAAAGCAAAGTAGTCGCCATGGATCTTACGAGATTGACGAGAGAGGACCTGCTGAACCTGTGTTGGGATCTGGAGCTAGATTTTAATGATGATATGCCTGCTTCTAAACTCCGCGAAGTGATTCTCGAAAGCAATAGTGACAATGAGGAAATCGAGCACTTCGGGAATATGTACTTATTGGACCAGGAGGAGGAAGTACAAAGGGCGCAAAGAAAGGAAAGATGGCGCCAGGAGGAATTGGAAGCTGAGCGCAGGCATGAAGAACATATAAAAAGGATGCAGGAATTAGATGAAGAGATAGAAAGGCTTAATTGTGAATTGGTGGCATTGCAGCAGAGTGGTCAATCCATAGATGTAGCGCACGAACGGTGCGATGTAGCGGCGGTGCCATTTAAGACCGAAGCGAAGGCTACAGGTCAGACATCTGTAGATGAAGTGCACGAACGGTGCGACGTAGCGGCGGTGCCGATTAAGGCCGAAGAGAGGGCTACAGGTCAGAAATTTGCAGATGTACCGCACGAACGGTGCGTTTCAGCAGCGGTGCCGTTTAGGGCCGAAGAGAGTGCTGCGGGTCTGATATCTGTAGATATAGCGGCGGTGCCGTTTGAGGCCAAAGAGAAGGCTAGTGCCTGTAAGGGAATGGAACAGGTTTTAACCCATTCTGAGGGAAAAGAGCTCGCGGTCACAGCAGGGTGTGAGGGTTCCGTGGTGGTGGAAACGAAGTTAAGATTAACAGAGTGTTCCATCGAACCTTGCAGCCCTGTAGACCATGTTGATGAGCGTCAGAGGCGGACGAAAGGCTCCAGGTTTGGCACCAAGGAATGTGCCAAACGGAGAAAGCGTCCGAAAAACAGAAGCGCGGCAAGGCTCGCGATCAGCGCGGCGCGTTTGACGAGGACCTTCAAACGGCGTGGCGGATTTGCGAGAAAAGGCCCGTTGTCTTCTCTGACTGGCTTAAATCGCATGCGTCTGAGCGGCCGGAGAGTAAGGAACAGAAGTGCGCAATCTACGCGGCCGCGGTCTAACGATGAACTGATAGGCAATCATCAGGACTGGGCGCGCGAGATGGCGGAGGAGCATATCGGTGATGAAGAACGTCAGAGTAGGACGAAAGGCTCCCAGGTCCGCACAAAGAAGCGTGCACAGGGGAGAAAGCGTCCGAAGGGCAACAAAAAGGCAAAGCTCGAGATGAGCACAACGCGTTTGAGTAAGGGTTTCAAACGGCGTGGTAAAATCGCGAGAAAAGTGCCGTTGTCATCTCTGACGGGTCTGTATCGTATGCGTCCGAACCGCCGGAAAAGAAAAGCGCATCGTACGCGGCAGTGTTTGAAGGATAGATTGCTAGGCAATTATCCAGACAGTCCGCGCGAAAAATCAGATGAGCATGTGGGTGCTGGTGAGCATCAGAGATGGGCGAAAGGCTCCGTAGACGGCACCAAGAGACGTGCAAAACGGAGAAAGCGCCGTAAAAACAGGCAGGCAAAAATCGCGACGCGTTTGAGGAATGTATTCAAATGGCGGAGCGAAATTTCAAGAAAGTTGCCGTATCGCAAGCGTCCAAGCGGCCAGAGAACAAAGAAAAGAGAAGCGCATTGTGTGCGTAAGTGGTCGAGGGGCAAGAGACCCTTCCGTTGTTCTCGCGGTGCATTGGACGGGGTGCGGGGCAAAAGAGTCGGTGGTTTTCGAGGGGCAGGAAGCGACAGCAAGTCGGCTTCGAGGAACGTCGCGGGGTTCGGTAGCAGGGCGATTGACGCGTGTTGTAGACCCCGCTTCTCGAGAAAATCGTTCCGGGCGCGACCACCGCGAGTTCGACTCAGAGTTGTTGCGAACAGCTGTTAGCCTCTCGGAAAACGTCGACTCGGGACTGTTGAAAGGAACATTTTGTTTGTTTTTGTGATTTTGTAAATAACTCGTTTGTACTTTGTTTTCGTTAGCGCTCTATCATTTTGGTAGCCTATATGCGTTGTATAGATCTATTGGAAGGATAGTGACACGCATTAGAGCGTACAGAATTAGGCGTTTGTCATCGGCACCGGAGTTGGTTTGTATGCGTCCGAGCCGCCGGACAAAACGAAAAAAAAAAAAAAAAAGCACGTTGGGTAGAAAGGCAGACCCTTTCGTCGCTCTATCGACGGCATGTTTGATGGACTGCGGGAGTGCGAGGTACTCAGCGAGAGTAAGAACGCAGGTTGTCAGCGCAGAGCTTTGCGGGGGTCGGAGGCGAAGCGAATGGGTTTTGCCATTGTTCCATTTCCCGTTCGCCTAAAAAGACCCACAGGACGCGACACCGCGCGTTAGTCCCAAAAAGGAGTAGACATCCGTGAGCTTTTGACGATGGTCATTAGTGGATTTATTTTGTTTTGAAATTTGCTTTTGACTGTTTAAGTTGTTTTGGATTTTAATGTGTTTTTTAAGAATCTCGTCTACCAAATAGTGTTTAGGTAACACATTTTTTGGTTTTGTTCATTTCTTGGGCGTTGTACGTTTAGCTAAGGTAAGCGTTGTGCGATTGCATAAACGACACGCATAGGAGCCTGCGTCATGGTAGATACGTGTAAATGAGCAGGAGCAACGTTATGAACTAATTATGACTGAGCGTAGAGACGCAAAGTTATTGCTTGCGAGATTTTTCAGGATTCATGCGAAACTTTTTTTGTTGTTCATTTAATGTTTTGTTCGCATGTGTCCGGTGTGTAAGAAAAGCTAGCTCGTGAGTTTATATGTATGCTTTGTGAAAGTGGCAACAGCAAGGGAACGGTTAGGTGGTATCTCCTCCAGGCAGGCGCACTGTGATGTGCGTTTGCGGATGTATAATAAAGAGGTTCCTAATGCAGGTGCAGCACGGCAGTTATGCTTTCGTCTTCTCAAGAGGAATTGACGACTGGCTTTGGCGGCACTAAATTTCGGGAACTAAAAGATAGCGTGAAGTAAATGCTTCATTTTATGAGTATGATACCTGGTGGGTTACGGCGGATTACTCACGCAGGCACTCGGGTATGCCACGGTGAGCGCATCACTTGACAATTAGTTTTCTTGAAAGCAGTTTGATGGGAAGATTATTATCGGATCGGGATTAGGAGTTTTGGTGAAACCTCAGAGAAACGTCCCGATTGCTGCTTTGTGTTTGGTAATACTGCTTAAGTAAGGTTGCTTTTGGATAATTTGTCGGACTCGACGTGTCTCAGTGCGGGCAGGGTGCTCTCCCGTGCCTGTGGTGGTGTGTATGAATGCTTTTCCCAGAGGGGAGCCACAAGGAACGAGAGGGAAAGAGTCCTTGGCTGAGCGTCATCAGCAGTGGCCTGGAAGACAGCACTACACAGCGACACTTCGAGCAACCTGTGCAGCTGGTCACCCTCAGGTCGCTTCTCCCGCCGGCGGACGAGCTGTTGTGACCGGCGCCGGAGCTGAAGAGGGAGCGGCGCTCCTTTAATCTTCAAACCAAACCGAACGACCGGCTGCCTACTGTTAGGACCGGCGCCAGGTCTGACAGTGGATCGGCGTTCCTTTTGATGTTCCTTTTTAGTCGCCAAACGGGTTGGCGGCCTGTGTCCGCCATGTATTGTTCCCCCCTGGCCGGAGGGTGCGGCGTCTTGCCGCCACGACACCGTGAGCAGTTCGGGAGACCACAAGGCAGCTTCTTCTTTGGAAGATGACGGCGGCGGCGGCGGCCGGAAATCGTCCCGCTAATTGAACGAGTCGTTCGGCGACCATTTGAAGCTTGTTTACGGCGGCCCTTTCGATGGATGCAGTCATCAACTTCAGACCCCTCGCCCAGCGACACCCCTTGACGAGGAGGAGCCACGTTCGTGCCACATGGCCGTGCAGTGACCACGCTTCAATTTTGAACGTTCACGTGGACCGTGCGTGCTCGTCACCCTCGCGGGTAATGTGTGATCCGTGGTTGGACGGTGCCCTCTGTACGCGGTCCCCGATCTAGGGATCTGGGGAGGACAGACCCTTTATAATGAGCCCCCACGGCTCATTCGGTGTGCTTTTTTCGAGAAGAGAACCAGGCAGAACAGAGCAGAACCGAGCAGAACCATGTAGAACCAAGCACCATGGAGCGCTATGTTAGGAGTCATGTAGAGGCCTGCCACGTTTGAGGGCTCACCGTGTAGGGAGTTCGCAATGTATATATTGTAAATAAACCCTCTTCAAGTCTCTCTTCCTCCTGCCTCGACAACTTCATCCCGGACCCCCGGTGTCTGGAAACCCCGGTCGCAACACCTAATACCGGTGTCACACGGGCATTTTAAATCGCTATCTGTGGTGATCCCTATTAACAAAGATCCGGATTAGACGCTGCAACACGGTCACTTTTAATCACGATCCGGCGTGATCAGGACCAAGACTATCCCGATCTGGCTGAGAGATTGCGATTTCCGCTGTCGTCTGCACCTCTTGGCTGAGATCGTTGAAAGCGCAATACACAAGAAAACCGAACACAGTTCTGTAAAAAACACATCAAAGCAGCTGGATTTTTTTAAAGCATGCCTATCAATTCGGGAAATCACGTTTAGTTCATTGTTTTTCACACCACGTGGCATACGGACCTTCATGCTGTACATCTTAATTTACATCACATCTGCAGACTTTTGCGGAGGTTTTACCATGATCAACGTCCACTTTTTAATAGATTTACCGACCATTGATTTTTTTTTTTCTCCCGTAATGCTGCTTTCCTGCACTATCTACTTGGGAAAGCTCTTCAGGAGAAAAATACACCCAGCGTGATCCAACGAAACTGCAAACAAATTAACAAGTTGTCCTACCTTACATACCACTACAGTGTAATTAGGGAATAATTTATTGTTGCGCTAAAATGAGCTTTTCAAAAATCACCCCTCAGTACATTTTCAATGGATGCACAAAGTGTCTCCTGAAAAAATCCAGCAGTCCAAATAAAACTAATTCGCATTGTACAGCTTAAGGACGTGGTCACAATTGAAATGCTTAAGTGCGATCAGCGGAAAAACCAGGCATTGCTCAGTAATAATTTTGTTAGAAACACTTCCTATAGCGTTACGCCCAGCGCTTTTCTTGGGGGCCGCTTTTCCACCAAGTTGATGTCCCAGATTGCTGGACATGGGCAAATTGTAAGCTGTTTAAATTGGGAAAATATCTGAAATATGGCATATTTTAAGATTCGTATTAGAGCGATGTAGTTATGAGAGAAAGCAGACGATAAGCATGATGACCATTGTCTACCGCGCTTAGTTCCACTCTCGCACCATCGGAGCAATTGGACCCCCTCGAAGCAAAATGATCAAGAGTTTCACCAGCTTTTCGACTACGTCGCAGAGGACGCGCAAAACTTGGGTGGTGGAATGAAGAAGAAACCTTTACAGTGATAGGGCTGCTGGCAGGAGCGACTGGAAGACTTGAAGCGCCAGTAGTGAAACTCTGGCGCGTAGAGTGAGATGACGCTTCGCTGCGACTGGATGGTTACGAGCGTGGGCCATCAGAAATAAAAGCGAAGATCAAGTATCCCACACAGTAATA